>VXAC01008030.1:30042-54705 GCA_013399225.1 Rhipidura dahli | reverse complement strand
TCGCCCAAGCACCGGCTCATCAAAGTGGAGGCAGTGGAAAAGGTGCCCGCCAGCCCCCCGCCGCCGCCGCTGGTGCCCGCCCCCCCCAGCTCGCCCCCGGCGGGCCCCGAGCCGCCTGACGAGCCGCCGCAGGAGGTGAGTGACCGGGCATATGGCTCCGCTGCTCTCCCCGCGGTATCCTGGCACTTGGGATGCCCCGAGTGACCACGCCGGACCCTCGGCCCCTGCCTGACGAGCAGGACCAGGACTCCAGGGGAGGGTGGAGCCTGAGCGCCTCGGTCACGGAGATGCCCTCGGTGGTCCCGCCAGACCGTTGGCATCCACAATAAGGAGTAGGGTTAGGATCATCGAGCACCGAGGGGGCGCCACGGCCAGGCTCCGCTGGGCTCTCGTGTCGCGTCCCCCACTGTGCCCCGGCAGCACCGACATGCCGGGCACACGTCAGCGGGAACGGGGGCGGCTCCGGCTTCCCCTCCGGCTCCCGGAGGGAGGCAGGTATGATCCCCAGCGGGAAGCGTGCTCGCAGAGGAGTACAGGACCGTCTGTGGTGCCCTCCGACTCTGGGACCGGTGACTCTGGGCCACCCACCGCTCCGTGCCCGGCGGATCTCGCTCTGCCCTCTTGCCCGGGCTGTCCGTGCCAGCGGCGGCGGCCGGACCCCCGGAGATGCCGTGCTGCTTTGTCAGGGAGCCTCAGCGCCTCTTTGTCTGCCGCCCCCCCCCGCCGGCTTCCCCAGGGTGAGAGCAGAGCCTGGCGCTGCCGGTGCTGGCAAGGAGGCGAGAAACATCCCCGGTGAGAGGTAGGAGCTGGGCAGAAGCTCCCCGTGGGGAGACGGGCTCTGAGTGACACAAAGGCCTGGTGGAGGATAAACCCAACTGGGGCTGCGGGCCTCCCTCTTAGCGGAGAGGCTGATTCGGGGACTGCGCAAATAAAGGCAGGAGGGGGTAATTAGTGCCCGCTAGCGCTGCCGCCTGCAAGACGGAGCTTGTCTGGCGAACTCGACGGGATTGCAGATCTGGCTGGCGGAGGGAGTCGTGGATCCAGTCAGTGATCCCATCCGTGGTCCTGGGCCTGTCGGGTGGCACAATGAAATAAGCACCGGGAAAAATCTGCTAGAGAATGTTTTAAGCAGAGAGAAAAACTTGTTGCAGTGGATCTTGGGAAGTTGCTTGTACTGACTAATTGCCAGAGTGGCCCAGGGGGTCCCCTTTTGAGCTGGGTAAGCTGGCTGCTGCAGGCAGCAGAGGAGGATGAGAAGGGGGGCACTGGTAGCAGGGACCAGAGGTGTCACCATGGTGCTGTGGTTTGCTGAGGCAGTTTGGATGGTTTTTCCTCTGGAACACACGCTGTGGGATCAGAGCAGGAGCATGTGGACTCAGGCTGTGATGTGCAAAGGGCTGAGCCAGAGTTGCGGGAAGCAGGGACTGCTGACAGATACAACCAGGCTGTTTGGAGGTCCAAAGGCTGGGGAGAATCTGAGAAGTTTAGAGAAAAGTCAGAAGCTGGAATTAATTTGGGGAAACTGTGCTAACATCACTAGGCTGAAGAAGACCCTTCATTTATCCAAGATAGGTGTTGATTAGATTACTGCTAGTCTCCTGCGTACTACTGTAGGGAGGAAGCTTCTAATTCTTTAGGGCTCTGGTACATGATGGACACAGTCAGAGCTCCAGAGCCTAGGTGAAAACCGAGTAAAAGTGGAAATATTTGATAGTCCTTGCATCTGTGCATTAATAGAGTTTTCCTGGAGGAGCCAGGGAGCATCCACCACGTGGAGCAACTCTGTTGGGCTGAAATGCCCTTTGCAGCTCCCATCTGCTGGCCTTGGCACTGACTGAGAAGTGGGTTTCCCAGCTGCTCCAGCATCATGATGGCACTTCCTGGACGTGGTACAGGAGGATGGAAGCGCCTGCTGGGGGTTTGCTGCTGCTCGTGACCCTTACTCTTGGTGATGTCAAGCTGTCTTGGAACAGGGAAGGGATGCTGGAGCTGGGCTGGAGCCTCTGCTGAGGTTATGGTTGTGCAGGGGGCTCAGTGCTCACACACTTAAGAAGAAGCTGTGGGCACTGTTCCCTACCTGCTGCAGGGACTGGGACTTCAGACCCCTTGGGCTGTGTTGATGCTGGAGATAAAGGAGAAATACAATTCTGTGTACAGGCAAAGCTGCTGGAGCAGAGAGGGTTTTTGTTAATGACTGATGGGGAAAATCACTCTTAATAAAACGTGCAGCCCTTCCAAGTGGGAACAATGAGGATGGAGAGACGTGGAAAGAGCAGTCACTGGTTTCTGATTGTGTGGTTTGGCTGAGATTGCGTCATTTGTTGTGGCTGGGGGCTGACTATGTTCCTTGGGAGCCCTGTGCCTGCTGTAGCTGTCCTGTCAGTTCTGGAGAATGGAATGGACAGGAGCATCATGGCACAGGAATCTCTCCTGCCTGGTCTGCACAATGCTTTGCTGCTGTAGCATGAGCCATCACATCTTTGCACCTTCTGTGGGATCTGCAACATCCTGTGGGGTTGTGTTAGGGTGAGCTCTGCAGTGGCTTGTGCTGCTTTCCAAACTCTGCTGGATATGGTGTGGACAGCACAGGTCCTCCTCAGTCTCCTTGGTCTGCCAGGCCTTTCCCTACAGGAGTGGACAGTGGACTGACCTGTGGTTCACCTGATCGAGGTGGATACCCTGTAGATGTCTTCCCTGCCATATCTGGATTAGGTGCAAGAAGCAACACCACTGGGATGTAGCGGGGAGAGATGCGATGAGAGACCTTCTGCTGCCTGCACCCTGGGTGTGCTTGAGGATGGGCTTAGGGATCTGCCTGAGGACATCTTTGTCCTGTGCCCACCGGGACCAGCCGCTGCTGTTCTTGCTGGGAGCGCAGGGTCAGTGCCACAGGGTGTGGGAACGGCCTGTCAGGAAGCTCTTGGGTGTGTGTCTTTCCTGTGAGAGCCTCCTTGAACTGACTCATTTTATGCGATGCTGATGCCGTGCTGTCTGTCCCGCATGCCCTCCTCCTGTGCCACGGGTGCAGCCCTAGGCTCCCTACCTGGCCCAGCCGTGCCCCATGGGCTGTGGACCAGACCGTTCTTGGAAGGTCAGTGTTGTATTTGTTTTTGGGTTTGGCTTCAGTGTCTGCCAAAAGTCAAGCTGTCAGATGTGTAAAACTGGAGGAATTTTGAACCTGACAGAATGAAATGAGTTTGCTCAGTTTAACCAATCTTCTGAGGAGACCCCAAATGCGCTTTATCTCCAGGGTGAGAAACTTGTTTTAAGGTGGAGGATCTCCCCTGGAATCCTCTGCAAACCTCTGTGCAGAGTGGAACATCTTCTTGTGGCAGAAGGTGATGGCAGGGAGAATGTTTCTGGGCAAGATGGGACAAAACCCATCTCTGCCCTGGGATTTTGGTGTCGGAACTGTGAACGCTCTTGAAGAGCTGTGATCCGTCACCTTCACTGGTGGGCAGCGTAAAAGCTGTTAGATTGTGAGAACCCAGTGATGATCTGGTTCTTTGCATTAATTTTGTTTTGACTTTCTTTTTTTATCCCTTATAGTTGGTATGTATAATAGAGCAAGACCAGCCTTGGTGCTGCAGCAAGGATTTGGGATTTGCATTGCTCTGGCAGATAAACACATGAAAAACACTCATGCTCAAGCAGGATATGTGTCCAGGTGCCAGTGGTGCTTGGCTGCTCCCTGAAGGACTGGTCTGCACCAAGAGGTGCCCTGGGATGGTGGCTTTGCACCCAGATTATTTCAAATCTCACAAAACTTGTGCTGTGTATGAGCAGGTGATGCCTCCATAGCCATCTGGTGGGATTGGCAGGCGGTGGTTCCCTCAGCAACATGGAACATGAGCAAAGCATGGAAATGCCTGGCCTTTAACCAAACTGTGGGGGCTTAGGGGACCCCTGGGAGCTGCCCTGCCAGTGGCTGTGGCCCTCTCCTGCTCTGGGGAACAGCCGTTTGCCCTGTGGCTGCTGCTGAGAGCCCTGTATGGCTCATCAAGTCCAGTACTCAGATTTAGAAATGTCAGAGATGCAGTTTCCTGGGCAACTCTTATATGACCCCACATACGAGGGCATTGGGATGTGCCCAGTAATTGCATGATCCCTGCTGTTTGCCCCATTTCTGGCACTGGCTGGAGCCTCCAGCCCCTCAGTTTTGGGGCTTGGCACATTTTTGTGTGCTTGCTTGTGCACCCTGAGGTTGTGATGCTCCTGGAGGCAGTAATTGCCTCCCCACCTTTTCCATGGCTCTCTGCTGTAATATCTAACCATTTAGATATTTAGGGTTTGTGTTCTCATCACCCTACAGTTGGGAGACATTGCTCCTACAAAGTGGCATCCTTGAGGCAGTGGAGAAGCAAACTAGTGTGGCAAATTCCCCCCAAACTCAAGGAGCTCGCCTCTAATCTGAGCCATTTGCTCTGGGTCCAAGCTGAGCCCAGCAAACCACATCCTCTATCAACAAGGCCACTAATCTCTGCTGAGTTCCTCTGCACCCTTCTGCGGGCAAAATACCCAGTTTTAGGGGTCTTGACAGAGACCTGTTGGGATTCTCCCCTATCCTCTGCTTTCTAGACCTGGAGGCATCTGACTGGGGGCCTCTCTGTGAGCTTGCTGGAGCTCATGTGTTCCTCCCTGGGATGCCAAACCTAAACACGAGAAAATACAGTTGAAAAATAAGATTGGGCTTGATGATCTTGGAGGCATTTTCCAATCTTAATTATTCTATGACAGTGACCACTGCATACCGGGAAGCCTCTCAGCCTTGTCTGAAGCTGCTACATGTATGTATGGGGCAGAGGGAGGGTCCAGGACTGGGTCTGCGCTTGTCTAGGAAATGTGGTTTGTGGCAGGTTTGAATGTGGTCAGGTTGGGCTTGGGGCCAGAGGAACAGACAACTAACCCCAGGAAGGCCAGCAGACTGCATTTCAAAGCTACCCAGCATGCTTGGAGCCATGAGAGCTCTGCACAGGGTGAGCATTGGACATGGTGCTGCCCGTCCACCCACCTTGCCTGTTGAACTGGTGCATTTGTGTGTGTATGGGCGCTGCTAGCATGCCCATGCATTTCCCCTGGGGAATTTTGCCCTGGTGGTAGTAAGCAAAGGGCTTCAGACCCCTGGGCTCATCACTGCCCCTTTGTGTCCCCAGTGCCTGACAGGGCCTGAGCAATGCCATGTCACCCCTCACATGATGGAGGTGAGAGCAGATTGCCTGTCTCCCCCTGCAAAACCAGGCACTGGCTGCTCCTGCTGCCCTGTCCTGGCTTGCTGCCCCCTGCCTGGGGTGGAGCCAGTACTCTGACACCGTCTGTCCTCTGCTGCCATGCCAAGGGGCGAGAGCATCTGCAGCTCCCATGTTTGAACCCTGTTCTGCTCCTCTGGGGTGGTTGGGATTTGGTCTGGGGATGATCAGCTACTCGCTCGTGCCCTGGCGTGGAGGGACCAGGCTTGGAGGGCTGACCCAGTTCCCTATGCATCGGCTGCCCATGAAGCTGAGACATCTAGGGAGGAGGTGGTGAGCCAGGCGCAGAGAGCCAGCCATGTGCCTCCTGTAGCTCATAGGGATGCCAAGTCTTGGGACTGCATGGAGGTGTTTACAGTTCCAGTTCCTGTTCCCTTTTCCTGCTGGGTTTTGCTGTTACAGGCCATTGTTGGGTGTTTTGCACAGGAAGGAGGGAGAAGTGTTTTGTTTTAAGCCGGCTGTTGGAGCTGCAGAGGAACGTGTGAGCAGCCGTGGTCTCCGTGGCTGGCCAGGAGCAGGGGCAGCGTAGTGGTGAGGATGGAGCCTGGCATTGGCTGGGATTAGACAGCTGCCACACCATGTTTGGGATATTGGGTCCTTGCTGTGGGACATCTGCATAGCCCGTGTTGTGGTAGCAAACTACCCCAAGCCAGGGGTTTGCATCCTGCTAGGTGAGCACCCTGGTAAGGTGCTTGGGTACACTGGAAATACTGCCTGGCCCTACTTTGGGAGCAGGCTGTGGGGCTGGAGGTGGGATGTACAGCTCCAGGCTTCTTGGGGACTGCAGTGTTGTGTGATGGAGTGCTCTGGCTGGGAAGCTGCTGAGGTGCTAGAGCAGACATGTGGTTCCAGTGCAGGAGATTGAGCTGGAGGGATTGAGCTCTGGGACATACCCCATATCCTACTGCAGGATGCTCTCCTTTTCACTGCTAAGTGCAACTCTCGGAAATTTAATGCTGGCCCTGTGACATGGCACTTGAGAAGCTCCTGGTTCTGTTTTCTGGAGGAAGGCTTTATCTTGTCTTATTTAACTTAGGATGTGTCTGGGGACGCTGTGGAGGCCTGGGAAGGAGTGGAGAGGAAGCCATAGGCTGTTCTTAGCCCTTTTGTTAGAAAATATCTTCAATGAGTGCACAGGAGCCCTGGAAAACAACCAGTGAGCTCCTAATCATGCCAGTGCCAGCTGACGCCCCTCGTTTGGGATCTGTGCCCCTTCTCCACCTTGGGAAAGGAAATGTGGCTGTGTGCAGGAGACCATCTGTGTGCCATGGAGGGTAAGGCACTGGTGACAGCCCTGTGCCACAGTGGGGACCTGGCCAGGGCATGTGTGTGTGTGCTGGCAGTGCTGAGCTTGATGGTGAGGGAGGGCAGGGCTGCCTTCTGCTCTGCTTGGCTTCATCCCAGCTTTTGGGACAAAGGCGGGAGCATTTCCATGGCTGAGTGCCGGTGCCTGGAAAGCTGTCAGCTGCCAGCACCTGTTTTGCAGGGCTGCCATGATGCAGGTTTGGGCTGTCAGTGGCTGCTCTGGCTGTTGCTAGAAGAGTTCATGGAGAGCTCTGCCTTCCACCTCGCAATAAAGGCAGAGAATGCCCTAACCCTTTCCCTACTCTTCCCCTCTTCCAGCTGGCTGTCCTGGAGGACTACGCAGATCCCTTTGATGCGGCACAAGTGGCAGGTAGCCAGGCAGGGCTGGAGAAGGTGATGGAGAATGATGGATATATGGAGCCATATGAAGCCCAGAAGATGATGGCTGGTAAGGTGGAAGGCTTTATGCAAAGGCCATTCTTTACACCTCTAGTCCCCGAGTTTGGTGGCTACTGTACTCTGTTCCTTGCAGCCTGTGACAGCATTGGCTCCTCCAGATAAAGCAAACCAGGGCAATGGCTGTGGTGGGGGACAGCCATTTTGCAGGCAAATTTTCACAGCTTTATCCTTGTGTGCTGGGTTTGCCAGAGCACTCAAAGACTGTCTGAACACTACAGGCACATCTCTCCCTGCGATGCTGTCCCCTGGACTCCCAGTTGGCAGGCTGAGCCAGGAGGGACCTGACATTGCATGCATCTGCTTAAAACTAAGATGGATGTGGGACCTATTTAATTCAGTTAGGACTGGGCCAGAACATGCTGTGTCTGCTGCAGCAGCAGGGTCCCCTGTGTGCCTGTCTGGGGCTGAAAAATTGGCGAGCTGGGAGCATGTGCTCCTGAAGGCAGTGCTCAGAGTCACCATGCTGGCTTGTGTGCTCCAGGCTCTGGCTCTGCTTTGTAGCTCTGTGGTTTTCATTGAGCAAGTGGTTTCTGGAAAGCTCATGTGGCTTTTTGAAGTAGAGCATTATATTTCTTGGAAAAAACAGCAAGCAGTGGAGAGGCTGCTTGTGCCTGTTGGAGGGACTACGTTTTGCTTGTGGGAAGGGTGTTTTATTAAACCGGCCACTCTGGGTGTCTAGGGGAGAAACCCAGCAGGAAATCAAGCTTGGGGGGTACTCTGTCCCCATTGACCCCATTTAGCCGGGCTGCCCAGGAGTGGGGGTGTGGTACTTTGGGGATCTTGGTGCTGCTGAGCAGCCCTCCCGCTTCTGGCAGCTGCTTGCTGTCTCCTCCTCTGCTGATGCTCCCTACCCCTTTTTACCCATTGGTGACATTGAGCCCTGTCATCTAGCATGGTTTTGGGGACCATGTCTGTGTTGGGCAGAAGGCTCATGATCTTTTCTCTTTCCTCCTGTTAGAGATCCGCCAGAAGGGCTTACGGGAGGCTCCCGCCCGGCCACTGCACCTCTACGACACACCTTATGAGCCTGTGCTGGACATGGACAGTGACTGCCCAGCTTGCCCCAGGCCCAGGGAGTCCCGGCTACCTGAGGATGATGAGCGGCCGCCGGAGGAATATGACCAGCCCTGGGAGTGGAAGAAGGAGCGGATCTCCAAAGCTTTTGCAGGTGAGTTATGGAAGCAGCCATAAAGCAAGCAACTCTTTTTGTGAAACTGGATCCTTGGTGTCAGTAGGCTCAAGGAGTGCTTGTGTTCTTGCAGAAGCTGTTTCTCTGAGCAGGGAGCCAGGTTGGACAGAGTGATGGATAGAGCTGCCTTGGTAACCTGTCCAGCACCTATCTCCCATTGCCTCTTCCCTGCTCTGACCGAACACAGCGTCTGGTGCAAATTAGCACCCCCAACCTTGGGTTGCAGGAGTAGGTTCAACGCTGGGCTCAAGCAGATCCCTCCTTCCTCAGGGCAGGAGGATGCCCAAGGAGCCTTCGTCTGGACTTCGTCCTGCCCCCCTGACCTATTTATCTGTGCTGCAGGATCGATTGTGTTTGTGTTTGGTAATGAGGAAATCCATGCTGTGCATTAGCACTGGCTCCTCGCCAGTGCTGGCTAATTGCCACACTCTTATCTAGGATGCATTTTAATTGCAGCATTGTGTGTCTGTGCTGCCGTTGGCACTGAGGGTGCTCAGGCTGGTGGCATTGTGTAGAGATGATGGCAGAGAGAGATATGAAAATTTGAGGTTAGAGAGTGGTTCACCTTTTGGGTTTGGGTACTGTGAGCTGGAGATGTGTGTGCTGGGCTCAGCACCACAGTGCCTACTTGTGCTTGGGGCCACCAGGTCCCACAGCACCCTGTTCTGAGGATTCGACATGTCGGGCTTCATCTTGGAACACTGTGCACTCGTGGGCTGGGTTTGTGCTGAGGTGTCTGTGCTCTGTCTGAGCCACCTGGCTTTATATCCCTGGGTGGAGGTGCTGTGTTCACAGGTCTGGCTCACATGTGGATGCATATGGGCACTGCCTAGAGCGCTTCAGGCCTGCTCTGAGTCCCCAGGGAGTCAGGTTGCTGTTCCCTGGGCCACGCTGGAACCTGCTGCCTGTTTTTTCCTGAAGCCAGAGCAGGTCCTGCTGTGTCTCATGGGGTGTTTTTTCTCTTCAGTGATGCCAAAATATCTGTTGTCCCATTCTCCCTTTGGGGGTCCATGGGACCCCTGCTGATGGCCAGCTGGTACTGGCACAAGGCTGCAAACCACTGCTGCCTGGCAGGGGAATGTGGACCCTGTGGGTGGCTGGGAGACACCTAGGGCAAGACAGGCGGGACAGATGGTGATGGAATGCTTGGCCGAGACCCCCAGACAAGTATGGGGACCAGGGTGATTGCAGGCTCCCCCACACCCTGGAGAGGGTTGGCAGGAAAACCTGATGGAGGAGCAGGGTCTCTCCACTGGGAATGTGCCCTACCTCAGGCCTGTCCTTGCTTGGTGCTGTGGAGGGGATGAGATGGCCAAGCTGCTGTAGGGCTCCCAGGAATTTAGTCCTCAGGTCTTTCCCCCCACAACTGCTCTCCTTCTCTGTGGGCCTCTGGTGTTGCTGATGTTTTTTTCTAAGCCCTTTCTTTCTGTCTGTTTCTCTCTCTTTCCCACACCCTCCCCACCCCCCATCCAGTTGAAATCAAGGTCATTAAAGACCTTCCATGGCCCCCACCGGTGGGACAGCTCGACAGCGGTGAAAGCCCCCCAGATGGGGAGGCTGGTGCCCCCATCCCTCTGCAGCATGGCCAGCACAGCTACGAAGACGCCAATGGTGGGTCTTGCGTGACAACGGTGTGTCTGGGGGGCTGCGGCCGTGCTTGCTGTGACCCTGGCCCACTGCAATGCCTCGGAGCTTGCCCAGTGTACTGCCAGACACGACCCTCCTCCTCTGCCCTCCTGCAGCTCCTCCTGGCCCCTTCATTTGTCATGTGCTGGACACCAGGTGTCTGTCCTGCTGCACCTTCCTGCTGTGAAGAGGGGCACTAGCTCAAGACGGGCACTAGCTCTTTGGTGCCTCTTTTGTAGCAGCGGAGCTACTCCAGGGGATTATTCTGTGGCAGAGTCATTACTGTCCCTCTTGTTCTCTTTGCCTCCAAATTCCCAACATTTGATGGCTGCTTTTAAGGTCTTCTCGACAGAAGATGATGTTTTCTTTTGACTTTTAATGCCCAGGTCCCTTACAGGTGTGCTAGCAGCTAATTCAGATCCCTGTGCTGAAGCTGGGGCTGTTTTTTCCCCTCTTCATCATTTAGCACGGCTCCATTTCCTCTGCTGTTTTATTACCTTGCTGCTTAGTGTCAGGAGGTCCCTGTGGATTCTCCACTCTTGCTTTTGCTATCCTGAGCAGCCAAATCTCCCTGGTACACTTTGTCATCTCAGGTTTGCCTTGTCGTGAAGCCTTTTTTTTGTGTACTGAGCACAGAACGCCTGGGTAAATCCCCTTTGGATGCTGCTAGCAGTCTTGCTTATGAAAGCCAAATATTGCTGCTTCTCTTTTAACCCTTTATTGATATTTTAAGGACCTTGCTCTTAGGCTGTGGCAAATTAGGATTTTGCCAAGAGCAGTAGGTGGGAGGATTTTGTGGAAAGCCATGACTGGGTTGTTACCAGTGGGGAACTGGGATGCGAGCTGTGCCTTTTCCTGTGCAGCGGCATGCCGTGCCTGCCCCACTAACGCTGCCCAGGTGGGCAGTGTGATGTGCCAGGTATGGATGTCTGATTTCCTTATCTGCAGTTACCCACATCCCTGCAGAGCTTCGTAAGATAAAGCCAGTGTGGCCTTTGCTGCTTCCCGGGTGGGTCTGAGCACAGGCTGCAGGTGATGGCTTGGTTTGGTGCTGATGGTGGGGGCATTTGAGAGCAAAGTGGCCACTCTGCCAGGGCTTTGTTGGGGATTTCCCAAATCCATAGGGATGCTGCAGGCTGAGATCAGTCCTCAAGAAGAAAGGTCTTGACAGGTGGGAACTTTCTGATTCTCTTCCAGCAATGAATGCAGGTGTCAAGAAAAATTAATCTCTTTGCTATGCAGCCTCTTCTTTTCCCCCATCATTTATTATGCCCACAGTCACTCTGACATGCATCCTGCTCCTGATGAATACATCAGTTTGTCATTTTTCCTGGATTTAGCAACACAGAGTCTTTTTTTTTCTCTCTGACTTGCTTTGCTTTGTTATGTTAAGTTTATCTTGCCAGAGTTTTGTCTCATTTTCTACTTCCCATGTCTTGGGGTGACTTGAACATCTTGAAGGATGTCTTCTTCCTCCTAAGGGCTTGTTTTTAATATCCTGTTTAATCACGCACATGCCTCTGCCTTCTTCTGACAGGTGCAATGCATTTCTTTTGAGCCTGTAATGCAATGACTTTGTGCCGCCAGCAAATACTTGGGCTGTTTGACTTTCTGGCTTTTAACGATTGCCCCAGTTTTTTAAGGTGATGAGTCAAAATTGAAGCCCAGGTGTGATGTACAAGGCCGAGATGGTTAGTGAAAAGCCAGAGCGCCGCAGAGGCAGGGCTTGTCAAGTCGTAATGCTGGGCGCCTCCTCCCTGAGCTGCTGCTTATGGTGGTTTAAGCCATGCTAAGCTGCAGAGGATTTTGGCTGCCTTCCCCTCCTTGCAGTGCTAGGGGGGCTAGAGTCCTGCTCGCCTGCATAGGGCCTGGACAAGGTGTCACTCAAACAGCTGCCTTAGAGGATGCCCTTCTAGAGAGGAGAACATCCCTCTGGCTATTTTTTGCCTCCCCCTCCAGCAGCCAGGAAGCATGGAGAGAAGTTGTCCTGTCTGGGGCATTTCAGTAGTCCTGGGAGCTGTGATTCCTGGGCTCGGCCACCTCTGGGGTGACTGTGCCGCCATGGTGTCAGCCCCTGGCAGCTCCACACTGTAGCAGCTCTGCCTGATCGATAAGTAATTTGTGCAAGGGGGTTAGCGGTACAGGGAGCAATAATGAACTCTTGGGAGGAGGGAGAAACAATATTGTTAATGCTGAAATCATCCTGCGTGGAAATAACAGGCGGCAGGAGGCCAGGTACCCGGGGCATGGCTTGGTCAATCCCCCATGCTCGTGGCCATGGCTGTGCTGGTGACAGGCAAGTGGCAGTGCCAGGGAAGGTACCTGCAGTCAAAATGTTCCCTTCCCACCTTAAGGAATTGTTTTTTCACCCCATGTTTATTTGTGCCAGCAGAAATGTGTCCATTGGTTCCAACCTGACTGCTTCCTTTATCTCCATCTATCCCCCTTTCTTTTTTTCAATCTATTTTTTTCCTCTGAGATTGCAGAACCTCTTCTTGCTGTATCTCACTTAACTCTCTACCACAGCCACCAAATGTATTTTTGCATTAGCAAAACTTCCTGAGCTTTTGAAACGTCCCTGGAAATGTCTTCCATGGGTTCAGCTACTGGCTCCAGGCCTGGCATGGTGGGGACCCAGCCTGGGCACTGAAGTGATCAGCAGCCCAAGAGCTGCCCTGCCCTTGCTTAGAGCAGGGAGATGGGGCAGTGTGCTGTAAATGGCTCTGGCTCTTCCTGCCAGAGAAAGTTAGGATCCTGGCCTATGATGCGTGTCTGTTTTTCAGGTCCATCGGAGGGGCTGGTGTATGGCCGCACCTCGCCCTGCAGGGAGGAGAAGGTCAGGGCTGCCCTCAGGCATGGCTCCAGCAGCCTCAAGAGCACAAAGACGCTGACCACTGAGCCTGGCCCCTTTGTTGGGGAGAGGATTGACCCTGCCCTACCCCTGGAGAGCCAGTGGTGAGTCCTGCCTGCCCAGAGTGGCTGCCCGACCCCTCCACCTGCACTAGGGAGCCCTGTGGTCACACCATGAGGACCCCTGGGGCAACTTGCTTCTTCCTTTCTTCCTTGGCCCCACATTTCAGCCTGTTTGTCCCTGCCCCTTGTCTCCCAACCCCAGTGGTGCCACCCTCTTCCCTGTCCCTGAATGTGGCTGCAGTCCCTGGGGAGGTGCTGGGAGTGCTGGCACTGCTGCTGCCCCAGGGCAGAGCCCTTCCTATGGTGTCTGCTCTGTGCCCAGCACAGCTGATCCCTCTCCCCTTCAGCTGGTACCACGGGGCCATCAGCCGGACAGACGCAGAGACGCTGCTGAGGCTGTGCAAGGAGGCCAGTTACCTGGTGCGCAACAGCGAGACCAGCAAGAATGACTTCTCCCTCTCCTTGAAGTGAGTGAGTCTGGCAGGGCTGGGGGGTTGTGGACCCACAGCAGAGGTGACCCAGTGCCATGGGTGGATGCCCCAAGGGAATTGTGCCCATGCTAATTAGGTAACTATGAGATGACCATGGGTGGTCAGAAATGGCTACAGTATGAAGTCCACACATTTCTGTGGTGTGGCACAGGTTTCTGGTTTGGTGTCTGGCAAAAACATCTCTCAGGAAGGCTTGAAGATCTGGAGGCCCAGTGCTCTTCCTTGGCAGTGCTAATAATCCCTCAGATGGATCTAATGATGTGCCTCAGTGCCCAGTCAAATGCTTCCCTTCTTGTTCCCCCTTTTTTTGTAGCTTAGTTTCATGGGAAAAGAAAGTTTGTGTGAGCGCATTGTTGATTGAAATGTGGGTACCCATCCTTGCCCCCCCAGTCCACAGATCCATTGCTCAGCTGTAGAGAGGGCTTTACCCTGCCAGTAGGGAAACCTCATCCCCACAGCATAGCTTGGTTTATACTTGGGGTTTTTTGGGGAATCTTTACATACTCCCCAAGCTTTCCAGATTCCCTGAATGCCAGAATTACATGAACCATGTCTGCATATGTCCTGACAGTGGGGAACTGCCCACAGCTCCTCATCCAGCTCTTTCCTGGCTCTTGGGGCAGCGCGAAAATCAAAGCTGTTACTTTCTGAAGATGATGATGGATGAGCAAATACCTTCTTGCTCTTCTGCTGGACAGCTGTATTAGCTCTGTTCCTGCCAGATGGGAAACAAGTATTTATGGATCACTTCAGCTATCTCAGCCCAACAACAGGCCCCATAACCCTAGGCTTTTTGCAGTATACTTTGGGTTTCCCCAGTGGTCTCTCTACCTGCATTGCTCCCTGCAGATTTCAGCCTTTCTGTTTATTTCCCAGTGGCACAATTATGAACTAGATTGCTCTGTCTCTCCATATTTTTTCACTCTTTTTGTTGCCTTCAGCGCCAAACCAGGGCAGGAGTTCCACTGAAAATACTCTTTCTTCCTTCTGCACTTAGAGATTTCAGATCAGACAACAAACTGGAAGAGCCCCCTCCTTTCCCTTTTTGTTTTGGTCAGATTTTTACTGATGCTTTAGCTTTCTCAGTGCTTTTTCCTTGCCTGGCTTGTGAGTTGTTTTGGCGCAACAGCTTCTTCTGGTTGGTGAGCTGCATTTGAAGCTGCGAGAGGTCTCACCATCGCCTAGTGAGTGGCATTAGTCAGCACATGTGTTGGAGAGCCTGAGAGGTGACATTCCATCACCAAACGTGGCTTTCCATCACCTCTGCACAAGCCAGTCACCTGTTTCTTTGTGGTTTTTCCCTTATTTCTTGCCACCATCCTTAGCCTTATGGCAGAATCCTCCTCTCAGATGGCATGTATGGCTAGGTCATGGTGTGCAGCAGTCACACCCACCTTCTCCAGCCCATCCAGGAGTTGCTTGGGCATTGCCTGTCCTTGCAGAGTTTGCGGAGAACCTACAGCCCCGAGAGCAGGATTTTTACTCCACTGCCTTTCTCTGTAGAGCCTTTGCAAGGAAAAATCCCCTGGGATGCTTTTTATGTAGCTGTAAGCTGGCTGTCTGCAGATCTCTCTATTTTTTTTTTAACTTTTTTTTTTCCTTGAGGAATGAGGCACAGCCAAGGAGATGGTCTGAAAAGTGTGCAAATGCTGACCTGAAGTTCTTTGGTGTTTCTTTAAAGGAAAATAAGCACAAGAGAGAGCAGCCAGGAGCAGGTCAGGTAGCTGGAAGGATTAAACTTTACTGTGACTGGCTGGTCCAGGCTAGGCAGCCCCCCACTGCCTGTTATGGACAGGGTCATGTCATTGCCTCAGATGCTTGGAGAGTGGGTCCCTCCAGGTTTGTGCCTCCATGAGAGTGGCTGAGGCCACCCTGCAAAGTTTTGGGTCCTTCCTTGTGCCTGTAAAGGTGCTCAGCAGGAGCACCACCCACCCCTTGTCCTGGCTGCTGGTGTTTGCAGCCTGTTGCCTCAGTCATCGCTCCAGGGGTGTGATCTCATCACATCCCTGAGCTTGTGACAAAGACCTGTGGAGCAGTTTGGGCAAAACACAACCAGTATCCTCTCTCCATGGTCCCGTGTGGCAGTGCTCTGGTTCCCTGCCACAGGGACACCAGACACAGCCAAGCTATTGCTTTTCCTTGGCCCCTGGTGGGGGGCTGTGGCTGTCTCCCAAGACAGCTGGCTCCTTGCTTCTGTCTCTAAATGGATTTCAGACCCATTCTGGTAATGCAGCTGGGCTGTCCTTTATGGCCCATCTCCAGCTGGGGGGATGGGGCCAGGCTGTGCAGCACTAGAAGCAGCTCAGCATTGCTGATGAGGTCCTGTCTGCTTTTAAGTCATCGATATTTTGCCATAATGTGTATTCCAGACGCTGCAGACAGGCTGTGGCTCTCCTCGGAGACGCAAATTAATAGCAACAGGGCCATTAGTCCGTCACTTGGAATCAGCGTTTGTGGCAGGATCTGCCTGCACAGCTTCGTGTGGCTTGGTGCCTGTGCTGTGCTGGGAAATGGCCTTGCTACGCTGAGTGGGTTTTATGGAGCCTGCAGCGGTGGCATGGGGAGAGGGGGAAGGAGAAAATCCTTCGGTTATGGGCCACAGGAGAAAAACCTGCTTTGCCATGGTGAGGCTGGAGATCTGGGAGCTGAAGTCCTGGGAGCTGTGGGGCTCCTGTGAGAGCCAGAGTGGTTGCAAAAAGGGCATTGTCACATGCAAGGAGCAAAAGCCATTACTCCTCTTGGACCTTACAGCAAGTGCCCCTGCTGCCCTTGCCCAGGTGATGCCTTCCCTGCCCACACACACTCCAGATGGGTCCTGAACACCCCATTGCATGGCCGTGCTTCCCAAAAGGTCACAGTGCAGCGTGGTTGGCCCTGTCCCTCCTTTGCTCTGTGGGCTGTAGGAGTCGGTCAGGAGCAGGATGGTGCAAGCAGGGCCATGGCTGCAGAGAGGAGCCAGCAGTGTTCCCCTCAGCTGCAGGGGCAAGCTGCCTGTGACGGGGGGTCAGGAGCTGAGGGGAGGCTGGGGCCAACTGTACCCCCTAACCCTGCCTTGATCTGTCCTTGCAGGAGCAGCCAGGGCTTCATGCACATGAAACTGTCCCGGACGCAGGAAAACAAGTACGTGCTGGGTCAGCACAGCCCGCCCTTCGACAGCGTGCCAGAGATCATCCATCACTACGCCAGCCGCAAGCTGCCCATCAAGGGGGCTGAGCACATGTCCTTGCTTTACCCAGTGGCTATCCGTACCCTATAGTACTCACCCCCATGAGCCAGGCTCAAGGCTGGGTGCACCCAAAACTGGCCCATCTGCAGGGCTGAGTGCCACCGTGATGAGGATGGGCTCCAGACCGTCAGCCCACAAGCAGCTCACTGGGCACGGCCAGTGCTGTTGGAGATTGCTGCAGCTGAGCTCCCTGTCCTGCTCTTCTAGGGGCTCCCATGCACTGGTTTGCCTGTTGGCATGACACTGGAAGGACCCCTGTGTAAGGAGCTGAGTGGGGCTCGCCAGCTGTCCATACCTGCCTCCAGGCAGAGCTTGGGATGCCAGGACTGGGGCTGGGACCTTGGAGAGTCCAAGGGAGGGGGGCAGTGTATGCGAGTGTGGGGATAAATCATCTGGTAGCAGGTCTGAGATGCCACCATGAGGGTGTCTAGCTCTGCCCATGAGAGACAAAACAGCTGTGCCCACAGGTAAGAAGGCTGGCAGGGGTGAGCAGAACCTGCCTGAGGTCAGCAGGTGCCCTCACCTGCACCGGTGCTCAGTACTCACTGCCATCCTTTGCCAAATGTAAATAGTGACCGGCCTCGGCCATGTGTGCAGCACCACTGCCTAATAAAGCAGTGCATGGTTGCCTCCTGCTCCATGGGATTGTGTGCCCACATCCCACCGTGAGTGGGGGATCAGTGTGGCAAAACAGCAGGAAGCTTTAAGTGAATTGATTTTCCCTGCTCCCTTGCATACACTGACATCGACATGCCTGTCCAGCCAGTTCACTCCTCTGAGACACAGGGGACAAGGGATGCTGGTGGTCATGTCCTTGCCATGTCTTTGAGACCATTTGCGGGTAGTGATGAGCTGATTTTGGACTTGCCTGTTGCTCCCTATAGAAGAGGGTGCTCTTTGGGATCTTTTGCATTCTTGTTTTCCTTCATCTCTCGTAAATCTTAGGCAAAATCCCTGAATTCCAGAGAGCTCCTGATCTCCTCTGAGAATTTACCGGCTCCAGTCCTGTTCTTTGTCTTCCTGACACCTTGTCTTTGGGCCAGCTTGCTCCTCTTTTTTTGGCTGAAGCTCTCTCTGGTTCTCTGTACTGTTTCATGCATACCTTGCCTTTTAACCTTGTTCCCGGTGTTGCTCCTGTACTCGTGCACATACATTTCCTCTATCCGTGCTTCAGCCCAAGCTCCATCCTGCTGTTGCTCCCTAGCAGCACATTCCCTTTCCCATCTGCTCCATGGGTGGGGATGACAGCAGCAAATTCACTGCTGGACCAGCAAAACCTTTTCTGTAAGTGGAGCAAAGCCCTTGGGCATCAGTGGGATGAGGTAGCAGTGGCTTGATGAAGGCTTTCTGAAAAAGCATCATCCTCCCCTCTTCCTGCTGCCAGGAAGAAGCTGTCCCTGCTGGTTGCTGTGAGGAACTGAGATGATTGATGGGACTCTGAGTACCTTATGTGAGTGAGCGCTGCAGCCACTGCAGGAACCTTGCTCTGCCATCTGGGGCTCTGGGGTTTTTCAGATTCAGTCTTAGCTGACGGATGGCTGCCCTGCACAGTTTTGAGCTGCTGTGGGGGCCGTGAGGCATGGCCAGTGTGGTGTGTGAATGCACCCCATGGTTGGGAGCCTGCAGAACTGTGGTAGCTTGTTCCAGGACACCTCAGCCTCTGCCACTCCTTAAAAGGCAGCAGATTGAGCTGGTCGGTGTCTCCTTACAGCCCACTTGGCTGCTGGCAGCTCTGGCTGCCTCTGTCCATCCCACGGAGGCATTTTGTCCAGTGGGGATGGAGGTGACTCTAGTGAGAGGGCTTTTCTCCCAGAGGCTTCATGAAGGGCTGGAGATGCAGAAATCTGAAGAGATGCTGCTGCGTGCCCTTTCTGCACTTGGAAGGTTTCAAGTACTATTTAGCAGTCCTGCTGTACCCTGATGGCTCCAGTGAAAAGCTCATCACGGGGGATCCTCTGCCTTCTTGGAGGCTGTGGGTGGGAAAGAAGAGGCTTCTTGTGTCTGTGCAGCTCCCACGTGGAGTGGGGCTGTTTTCTTGAGGAACTGCATCAGGGAGCAAACTGCCTGGGAGCCAGTACTGGCTGTGCAACCTTATGGTGAAATCCTGCTCAAGCAGCCTGGCTCCATCTCAGGAGCATCCCTGCTGAGCACAGGGATGAGAGGAATGAGACCTGTGTGCATTGCACCAGCTCCCCAGAACTGGCCGTGGACAGGACTGGCCTGCAGCTCGTCTTTGTGTCCAGGTGCTTCAGGAAAGTGGCTCTTGATCATTGCTGTGGGAATTACATCCCACCCGAGCCCTTTCTTCTCCAGGCTGAAGAAGTGAAACTCTCTTGTTCTGCCCCCGACCATCCTCAGCAGGACTGTCTAACTCTTTTCATGTACTTGGAAACAGTATCCAAGTGAGGTTTCACTAATGCCAGATAAAGGGAAATGACCCCTTCCTTTGGCCTGACCACCAAAAATATATGATTCCAGTTCTAGCATCCTCAATGATGGAATGTGAACAGCAGGTCCCTGGAAAATTTGAACTGAATTTCTCTAGAAAGAGTATTTTAGTGCTGCCTTTGCCATCCTGTATTGAAGTGAGCATTGTTTGGGAATGAAGTGGGTGAGGGCAGGCACCACCTAGAGAGGTGACAGTGATCCCTGTTCATGAGAATGCTAATCCCCAGGAGGGACAAGGGCATGAGCAACCTTATGTGGCTTTGAGGTTAACCCTGTTAGCAGCATAAAGTTTGACCAAAGACCTTTGTTTGTAATAATTCCCAATCCACTTGTCCCAGCAATCCCCTGTGTTTTCCCAAATGCCTGTGTCTTTCCTCCCAGTAAGTGAAACAGCTCTGTCATTATTTGCCTGATTGCTAGTCCCTCACTAAGTCCTCCATAATCGCCAGGCTCTGCTCATACTGCAGGTCCTGATAATGAAGGAAGGAAGTTTGTTTTGTAATTGGATTAGCACTGTTGGGAACAGCTTGTGCACAGTGTCAGGGCTAAGCTGGTGTGGCCCCGGCCTTGTGCCACTCTGACTGGTTGTGAGTCAGCTTGGGGCTGTGTTACCCCTCCACAGGACTTCACTGACCAAAATGATACTCACAGGGCTGTCTCTCATGAACACTGGCTGAAGGAGTTCAGTCTGTTCAGCCTGGAGAGGACAAGACTCCAGGGAAACCATAAAGCCCCTTACAGTACCCACAGGCCACAGAGCTGGAGGGGGACTTTGGACAAGGGCCTGGAGTGACAAGACAAGAGGCAGTGGTTTCAAACTGAGAGGGCAGGTTTAGATGAGATAGGAAAAAATTCTTGGCTGTGAGGGTCGTGAGGCCCTGGCACAGGTTGCCCAGAGAAGCTGCAGTTGCCCCGTCCCTGGAAGTGTCCAAGGCCAGGTTTGGACAGGGCTTGTAGCAGCCTGGTTTAGTGGAAGGTGGCAGGAGATTGGAACATGATGAGCTTTAAGGTCCCTTCCAATCCAAATCATTCTGTGATTCTATGAAAAGAAGTAGTTTTGCAGGATGGAGCCAACCAAGAGGGATACGAGACTGATGGAGGGCAGAATTGGAGCTTGCCCAACTGGGAGGCTGGGATGTGTTCACTGAATTCTGTCTCTGTCTCTCACGTGCTGGAAATGAAGATCTTTGGTTAGTGCCTAGCCTCACGTCACCCATCCCAGCACAAGTCATCAAGGCTCCTGAGTACCTCAGAGGTTGGAGAGAACCAGCGACTGATCCTTGTGGGACTGGGTTAAACCCTCACATTTTTTAGGGTGTGCTGCGTCATCAATGCCCCCCTCCTGCCCCTGTGGCCTGGAGAAGTTCCCTGAAGCCCAAGCCTTGTGATTAGTGTGAAACCCCAGTGCTAGCAGGGATGCTTAATTACTTGAGTATCCCTGAGAATGCTATGCCCTGTGTTTTGCCTCCAACCACAGCACAGCAATCTGCAGGAGGATAATAGCTCAGCTGCCAGAGTTTTGAGTAAAGGAGAAAAATTTGTTCCTGATCCCTGCAGGCTGTCAGAGGAAGGTGCAGGGTAGCACATACATAGCACACGTGTGCTGGCACAGACATGGCCCAGCTGAATGCCTCCTCTCTAATCTCCTAAAGACCAAACATTTTACCCAAGGGACAAGTTTCAGCTTCTGACTTGTAGACCAGCCTCACTCAGTCCCTTCAGTACTGTTCCTAGCATCCTTCCAAACCACTTTCTTGTTCCCAGTGTCTTGTTTGAAAATTGTCCCAAGACATATCTTGTATGCCTCCACCTAATTTTGAGTCTACACCTGTGAGCAGTTCTCTCCTTTTCCATGCACAGTTTTGGAAGCCTGTCTCCAAACCAGCATGCTCAAGCACATAGAAGGGGAAATTGTTTTAAGCTAAAGGAACATTCATTTAGATTAGATAGAAGAAGATTTTTACAGTGGGGGTGGTTGAAACCCTGACACAGGTTGCTCAGAGAGGTGGTGGAGATCCCATGTGTGGAAACGTTCAAGGTCAGGTTGGACAGGGCTTGGAGCAGCCTGATCTAATTGAAGACGTCCCTGCTCACAATAGGAAGTCAGACTAGATGACCTTTAAAGGTCCCTTCCGACCCAAACCTAGGATTCTATGATCTTCCAGATGAGACCATCCCAGTGCCTTGCTAATGATGTGGCTGTGTCCCTCCCTAAAACACATCCCAGGCATGATGATTCCACACTCTCAGCCCTGCACTTCTTGCTATTAACATTAGTGGGGTCATCCCAAGACTGGGGTGGGGAACAGTGCTGGAAGCTGCTCAGAGACATCCCTTTAATGTAGCCCAGAATTTACTTGGTTAGCTGGTTCCTCCTCTTGCTAAATCCATACCCATGACTTCCAGCATTGAAAACTGGTTCATACTGGGTGCAAGTCAAACTTCTTCCTTAAACCTAACCAGGCTAAATTGTCATAAAAGATAGAATCATAGAATGGTTTGGGTTGGAAAACACCTTAAAGCTCATCTTGTTCCAGCCCTCTGTCATGGGCAGGGACACCTTCCACTACAATGCTCTGCATCATCTTGTCAAAGTTAATTATCAAAGAGAAATCATTACATTATCCTGAGACAATGTATCTGTGATAAATTCTGTTTACATTTACTTTTCTTTCTGGGAGCTGGGTTTCCTTCAAAAAAGCCTCAGAAAGATATTAAAGTCTAGATATGTTTGAATCCCTCTTTTCCATTATCTGGATGTGGAAGGCACATTTGCTGCATTTGCTTGAGATTTGAGCCATATGCAGGTTATCCTAAACCTGGCTCTTCTTTCATAGGGAGGTGACCTTGCTCCTTCCCTCTGGTGTCATGCAGCCCCTCCTGGCTGACCCTCAGCCAGTGGTTGTGCCTCAGCCATTCTCTGTCCTTCCCATCTTGCTCAGCTTGATGACCTGCACAGCCACCAGTCTTTCTCTTAGTTTTCACCATGAACGTGTGTGCCATATTTTTCTCCATTAAATGGCAGGCCCTGACCTGTGCCTGTGTGGGAGTGGCAGGCTTGCTGTATGTCTCCTCTTCCTGTCCTGTGCCTTGCTGCGTATCCAGAGCGTGCTATGATTTACTGCCTGAGCGCAGCATCACAGCTTCTGCCCACAGTTACCTCTGCACATTCACAGCACGCCTGGCTTTGGTGTGCTCGCTCTGACTGCACACATGTCCTGCTTGACAGGGAAGGCTTGTGCATCTCTTTGCCTCTATGTAGGGTGATGTCTGAGCAACCCCCAGCTCTTTCTGGTAACTCACTATAAGGATTGCAGGCTTTCTGATGCACCTAACTCCCTTCTACACATGCAGGCTGTCAGAGCCTCCCCTGCCCCCATCTGCTCAGCCCCTCTCATAACCATGTCCTGCAAGGGCTGAGATGCAGCTTGGCATAAACATTCTGGGCTGTCCTGGCTCATCCTTCTCTGGAAACCACAAGACTGAGTGGTGACTGGGTTTTAAAGTCCTGCTAGAGGTAATGGAGAGTGTCTGGCAGGCAGCAAGACCCAAGGTCCTGCTCAGAGTCATTTAAGCTAGTCCCAGTAGCCACCCAGACTGCAGCTCCAGTAACCGAGGCCTTCTCAGGGGAAGTGTATGGATTCCCAAGGACTTCCTCTACTAACCTCTTGGACTGGGAGAGCAAAAGGGAGAAACTGAGATATCAGAACCCCCAGAAATGCTTCAGAGGAAACCTTGAAGTCCAAAGGAGAGGATTGTCACTCCAAGTCATAGACTAGGCCCATCCAAGCTTACACCAAGAAATGTGGGGAAGATGTGACACAGCTGTGGCCTATGAAGGAAGCAGTGTCTCCTGTCCCTTGGCCTGGGAAGGTCTCCAGCCCTGTTTGTGATGCTGGTGACTACAGCATGCAGGGAGAGCTGCCAGCTGGAACAGACAGTAGCTGGGAAGGAAGGAGGTACAAGCTGAGACTTCTCCAGTTTGTTGTACAGAAGGCAGTTCCTGTTTTTTTGGTTTTGTTTTCCCGGAGAAGGGCTGAGCTAGAAACCATCTTGCTCACTTCTGCTGTGAGTTGTAGATGAGCTCTCACATGCCACAGGCTGCGGGAGATAGTTTATATGGGACCAGGTCTGGAGAGTGCACCACCCATGCGATAAGGGCTCTTGCACTTAACACTCAACTTCCAGACTGTCCCAAAGGAAGTGGCACATCATATACCACAACAGGCAAGAGAGCAAGCACAGGGATGTTTTTCAGCCCCTTCTGCATCACGGACCCTGTAATCCCTGCTCAGCTGAGGGTCCCTCTGACACCCTTAGGCTCTGTGGCTTTGGCACTGGCAGCCCCACAGACAGCACAGTAATTTGTGCTGGCAGCAGCTGCTCCCACTCAAATCACAGCCATAATTGTTCTTGCTGGGCTGGTCCTGCTTGGGGCCATAAGGAGCAAGATCCTTCTTTTATCATCGTCCATCTCATTCCTGTCTTGGCAGCTGCAGTAAATGTCTGTCTGTCAGCAAGACCGTCAGGGCACAAGGTCGGGTCACCTGTGGCAGGGGATGATTTTGACAGACTCACAGGTTGCTTGGGATGTGGAGTGGGAGCATCTTTCTCCTGTGGCTTGGTGTAGGATTGGGATGGGGTCTCTCATGACACTGCTGGGGAGACACTGACCCCTCTGCTCTGCTCTCCATTAGCAGCGCAGCTGCGGGGTCTGTGTGTGCTGAACCGGGGTCAGCGTGAATGGGCCATCCCTCCCTGATGGCAACAGCTCATTTCCATTTAGATAGAGGAACTTCAATCTCAGTGTGCCAGCTCTTCGACACGGTGCAGCTCAAGACCCAAATTTCCAGTTTTCTTCCCCGAGCAACGCCAGATACTCTCTGGGTTTGGGGACTGCAGCGCATCCGGGGGAACTGCCGCCCGGCCCTGGGGACAGCTGGGGACGAGAACACGGGTTCTGTGTAGCTCCGCTGGTCCCCACGGCATCTCCGCATCCGAAACTGCCGTTCTGCCCTGCTCTGGAGCAGAGGCACCCGTAGGGAGGCCGCGCAATGACCGCGAAGGTCAGCTGGGCACATACGGGACACTGTACCCCAGACACTGTCACTACCCGGGCGCTGCGGCGGTGCCGGGCAGAGGCCCGCGGCCGGGGAACGGCTGCCGCCTGCCGGCCGCGCCAGGAGCAGCAGGGCCGGACCGGTGGGGGCGGGGCCGCCAGGAACGGCGGCCGAACCGTGCGGAGGCGCGGCCTGGTGTGAAGGGGCGTAGCCTGGCCGGGCGCGGGGTTGTACTGCCATGTCGGAGGCGGCAGCGGGAATGGCGGCGGCGGCACCGATGGCGGAGGCGCGGCTGCGGCGGAAGCAGTTGCTGAGCGCGGAGGAGGCGGAGCTGTTCGAGCTGGCGCAGGCGGCGGGCAGCGGGCTGGACCCGGAGGTGTTCCGGTGANCCGGGGGGCGGCTCGGCCCGGGGGGCCCGCTCGGTATGAGCCCAGGCCCGGCCGCTGCCCGCGCCCCTTTTGTCTTAATGTTCATCGTTTCTAGGCGGCGAGAGAGCTGGGGGCACCTGCCCCCAGCTGTAGTACTTGTGCTGCGTTTTGTAGCCTCCTGGCTCTTCTCGCCAAACCCTTAACAAAAAAACCCCCTTTATTCTAGAACATTATACAGTACTGCTTTGTTTGTGTGTAACTCAAAAAAAACAAAAACGTTTCCGGGCCATGAGGAATCCCCGGAAATGGAGGAGAGCTGTGATGCTTCCTTT
>VXAC01008030.1:0-29996 GCA_013399225.1 Rhipidura dahli | reverse complement strand
TCTGTCCCCACGTGCGTGGTGTCTTCTCTAACACTCATCCAGCGGTTTCCATCCTCTGGAGATGGTATTTGTGTGGGAAGATGAAATGGAAGTCTGTGGGGGACTGTCAGCTAAAATAGTTACTGCTTTTGAATTCATTTATCTCTCCTTTCTGCTCTAATCTCCGTGAACATTAACAACAATAGCCCTGAACTTGTGCCATATATGCGCATATATATATATATAAATATATATGTAATTTTATTTCTTTCCTAGCCAGTTCTAATAAAACTTCTATTTACTTCCTGAAGTGACTTGTGGCTGGTAGCTCATCAACTCTGTGGATTATTTCCAAAACGTTTAAAAAGAAGTAACTAAAGTGAGTCTGCCATCACTAAGCCTGAATTCACAGTGGAAAAGTTCAATTCTCTTGTGCTCAAAAATGGGTCAGAAAGGGGCAATGGTCTGGAAGAGTTGAAGTGGATGAAATCAAGTGAAATTGTGTTTTCATGTCCTTTTCTCTCTCCCTCTCTGTTTCAGGGTGAAAACACTGTTGTAGGTGTTGAGTTTGTGTTGATCTATGCTGAATTTTCGGGCAAAAGTTGAAAAAGTAACTGTCAGCAAGGACTCTGCTGAGAACACCGAGAATGGGGCAAGAAAGAAAAGCTTGGTGGGCATAGGAGGGAGGAGAGTGAGGTTTCCTTGTCGTGATAGCATAGTAGCACTTAGTCTGGTCTCACTGCTGAGGCTGCCTTGGTGGTTGGGCCTGTCTATTCTCTTGGCTTGCAAGTCCTGTAGAAAGTGAAGCTGAGGGGAGATTCATTTGAAAAACAGTCAGTTTTGGGAAAAAGGAATTATGCCACAATCTGGTACCTTCACAGTGGCAGAGCTCAGTGAGAATCCCCTCCTTTAGTAGCTGAGGGAAACTCAGGAAGTTTGCTGAGGCCTGAATGGAGTGTGTGGGTAAAGTGTCCAGGACTCCTTGGACTCACCATGAACAGGTTTCCCTTTCTCAGGAAAAGCTCTTGGTTAAGAATTCCCTGCAGAGAAGGTTGTTGTGGTGAAGAGAACAGCCTCACATGTGACTGTGAAATGACTCTGAATTTGCACAGGGGCAAGGGAAGACACCTGGGTTTTTTTTCCTGAACAGAATGGGAGAGGTGCAGCATTTTAATTTTTTGAAGTGTGAAGCAGTGTGCTCTTCTGGTACCACATTAAGAGGAAACATCCCAAAAGAGCAGAGATTTTGGATGAAAGATGCTGTTAAATTTTGCTTTCTTCTCTCCTCTGTTGGTGCTCCAGCTGTTACAGGCTGCTCAAACTGTGAAGGAATGTTGCTGTGGGTTTTGTTCCTGTCTGTCTGTAATGTGGAGCAGCCTTTGTTCTCTCGTGTGCTCTTTGAGTGGTACTTTCTGGACAAATGAGGCTTTTTTTCTAGCACTGGTCTACTGCTATGAGCTAATTTTAGCTAGTAATAGGCTGGCTCGGGTTTGAGACAGGTCAATGGCCACCTGTTTTCTAATCAGCATTAAATTTCTCAAGAGGAAAGCCACAAGTCCTAAAGTAGAGTTGGTATGCCCTTAACTATTGTCTCCTACCACCCTGCTTCAGGCACCTTAGAGAGGCTGAGTTTGCAGCAGTTAGTAGTTGTCTTGAGAGCTTAATTTGGTGCTCATTCTGTACCTTTAGCAGAGCATCTGCTGGTCTCAGTCAGATTTCAGTCCTATTGTATCCATCCAGGCTTTTCTCTCCCTAGTATCCCTTTAAAGTTGATGTGTTAGTGATGCCATGATAATTCTTTGTCTTTTTTCATATATACCTTTTATATACCCTTTTATATAGCTTTTATGTATCCCCAGTGCTTTTAGCATGCATATTTGTAATTCCTCAAGTCTGATAATTCAGCTTAGACCCAATATTCCCTTAAGCCGGGAGACCAAACATTCTGGAGGCCTTGCAGTGGGAGGCTGGAAAGCCCTATGCTATCCTGAGAAACCAAGGTCTTCCCTAGAACATCCTGTAAACTAAGATAGGCCCATCCAGGGGGGGGAATTTCTCAGGATGGGGGGGGTTCATTCAAGCCTCTCACTGGGGAATCTTTGATAGATATGCTAATTTGCAAGGCCTATAAATTGTATAGGTGATCTGTTGTGTGTGTGCATTTCATTGTGCGTTTCTGCGCATTCCACCTGGACTAAGTGGTGCACCTTGAGGATCCTTAAATAAATACTGAGGTAAAAACCCCTTTTCCCCTTAACCTTGTCTGGTTCTTAATTTTAAGACCAGGGAAAGGCAACATTGGTATCCTGGAGTGCTCTGGCATAAGCCCTTGGGACCAAAGGCGGAGTGTATTGAAGATCAGGGAAAGGTGATGGTGCTTTTGACAAATACTTCCAGTATTAGTTTGGCTTTCAGTGGCCAGTTTGGCCTGTTGCTGCCTTATTTTCCATTTTCCACCTTGTCCTGGGTGCAAGTTAACAAACTGGAATTGCTGAAACAGGAAGACTGTGCCCATTAAGCCGCAGTTTTGCTGCAGATGTGGTCAAACACTGAATGCTAAGCTTGGATTTGCCCCCTTTGCAAGCTGTTGCTCAGTAATGGTGATGAAGAGGCAGTTGGGCCTCCTCTTTCTTTTCACATTCATCCCTGACCAAATTCCAATGGACAGCACTTCTATACTTTGTCAGTAGACTTGGTCTTCCCAGTTGTGTCAGGTATTTTGTTTTCTGTAAGCTTGTGTTAAATTGGAGCCCTAACTCACTTTGAATGAAAGCTTCTCTTTTTGGTTTCTGCCAGCCCAGGCGACTTTGCTGTGACCCAGCATTCACTGACATGAGCTAATTCCTTTGTGAATAAAATTACTGTTGAAAAGCTAATGCTCAGAAAATGGTTTAGGCAAGAATGTAAGCTCAGCAGGGGCTTATCACAACTTTAGTCCTGTGTTTTCATTTCTGTGAGTGTAAGAAGTGCCGGTAAGATCTTGTTAATATGAAGGACATGTTTTGTCCAGTCCTCCTTGTAAGGATCACAGAATCAGAGAATGGTTTGGGTTGGAAAGACCTTAAAGCTCATCTCATTCCACTTCCTACCATGGGCAGGGACACCTTCCATTATCCCAGATTGCTTCAAGCCCCATCCAGTCTGGCTTTGGATATTTCAAGGGATGGGGCAGCCACAGCTTCTCTGGGCATTCTGTTCCAGGGCCTCACAACGCTCACAGTGAAGAATTTCTTCCCAATACCTGATCTAAACTTACCGTCCATCAGCTTGAAAAATAATCAATTCTCTTTCACTGAACTTTCTAGTTCTGGGCACAGTCCAAGTCTACCCTTCAGGAGTAGGGTAAGTGTTAACATGTCTTTGGATGTCCTCTGGGCTGGATCTGTTCTGCAGGAGCGCTCGGTTTGCCTTGCCTTGCCTTGCCTCCTTTCCCTTTAGGAGCTGCTGTAGAGAAGGGGAACTTAAGCGCTACCTGCTGTTGGCTCTGCAGTCTCTTGTTGGAAGATGCTGCTTCCATTTAAGAAGAGGATGGTGCAGCTTCCATGCAGGACCAGGCCTTTGGTGAGGGGAAATGCCTCTCCAGCATTGCTGGGACTTGTGTGTGGGGTTACAGCCCAAGCTCTGTGCGTGGACCAAGAACAGTGATTGTCCTCGGTAGGCTTCTCAAGCTGCTTCATGCCTTTCAGCTCAGCCCCTGCACTCCCTCCCCTGTCAGAAGGCAGACAAGTGGCTGAAGGAATCCGGGTCTCACCAAAGATCACCCAGGCCTGTTCTGCTCCAGTTGTATCAGTAATGAGATCTTGGCTTAGGCTTCCCAGTACGTCATGGTGCAGGGAGGCTTTTTAAAACAGCTAAAATAAGGCTGATGCATCAGTTCTGATCAGCACTATTGGTAGTGAGTATTTCAGCTTTTGTGCTGAAATATCGGGGAGTCTGAAATAAGTGACTTTGTGTTTTCCCGCAGAACACAACCATGGCGTTCTGTGTTGGCTGATAACTGAATCCATGACAGCTGTCTGCAAATTGCTCTGTGTGGGTATTGGAGCATCCATCTGGCATATTTAGCTGGATGCAACTTAATGCAGGCTATGTTCAAAATAGTCCCTCAGCATTTGATTTGGGAGGGAAAGTGCTGGTTTGAAAGGGAAAGAAATTCTGAGGTATCCTTTCTTTGTGTGTGTTGCAGAGGGGGAAGGTTCCATGAAAGACAGTGGTGTTGAGATTGGCCTAGACTAGATGTGTATAATTAAGTGTCCCATTTTCTTACATACTATTTCTGTGCTTTCTGTTTCCATCGGCCAACCCTCAAGTCCCTGCTGGTTCCCATGCAGTTTTCTACCCCTCTATACACATGCATATGTCAATTCCCTGCTTTTTCTTTTAGGTTGATGAATAGTCTTTGATGCTTCTCTGACTCTTAGAACTCCAACCTCTTTTTTCACATTCCCCGCTTCCCCAGAAAGGGTCTTCCCATAAAATTACTTCCTGAGGCTTTGCCCCAGCTAATTTCTCTTCTGAATGTGTTGTTAACCTGAGCTTGCTTTTCAAAATCTGTCTCCTTTGTAGGCCTGTCACTTGGTGTGTGGCTTTTAAGGCTGCAAGGAACTAATTGACACAGGAAGAAAGGAGTTGTGCACAGCAGGGGTCAGAATGCTCTCCTGCCCAGGGAAACTGTCACAAACTCCAGTACCAGTTGGAAAAGCCACTGAGCCCATCACCAGTCCTGGGCTCTGTCAAAGGCTCACAGGGTGAGTTTTTATGGTCTATGTGGGAAAATATGCTGTTGAGAATCACAAGTTCTTTTCTGCCCCAGCATTTTTAACTACTTTCTTCCTGTGTAAATACTTAGATACAGCCAAGGCCTCAGAATTGTAAGTGTTGCTGTTCAATTGTTTCCTAAATACTCCTTCCTGTATTACACAGCTTGTTGCCAACTTTGTCCTTCCTGTGTGTTCTTCTTGCCATCTTTGCGATTTTTGTCCTTTCCTGTTCATCCCTTTTTCTCACTTCTTGTTTCTTTCCCCTTGTGCTGTCTGTCTTTAGCTGTGACCAGCCTTTTGGAGTGGTGACTCTTGGGTGCTGCTGGCTGGCCATGCTAGCAGCTTCGCATTCCTCTTCCACTCAGCCTTGAGCTATCTCAGGGGTCTACTTGATGTGGGATTTGTAGTGTAGACTTCTGTATTAAAGAGTTAAGGATAATGCTGGCAAGGAGAATGTTGAATAAAGCTCTGATATGGCAGGGGGAATGAATCCCCATGGAGATGCTAAGGAGTTATCTTAAATTTATTTAATCTGGGGTTTATACATCATATACGGAATTTTCCTGCAGGTTATACTGGCTATTATGCTTTAAATAAAATGTAAATTAAATGTCTCCATGGGATCTGAGTGGTGGCAGTGTGTGCCTTGCACCTGAAAATATTCCCAAACACTTTATGATCTGTATGTCTTCTCTGAAAAAAAATCTGCAGAATTACCTATTGATGACTTAAATAGGATTAATCAAAGGACTAATAGAGTCCTGATCATGGTTTTCTTACTTTGTTGCTCGTACTCAGGTTTTTTCCAGTACTCCATCAATACCATTCCAAAGAGTGGATTTCCTGCAGTCACTGAGGAGCAATTAGGTTGTCTTCAGGATCTTATCCTGCAACTCTCGCTCCCTTCAGCTTTTCCTACCATAAACAATAGATTTTAGGCCTTCTGAATTAGAGGCCTTTATTCATATTTTGTGAAGTGATGGACATGGTAAATACATGGGACAAGTTCTGTGCACAGAGCATTCCCGATGCGAAGTTGTTGCTGTTCCTCTCCCTTCCCCTCAGGTTCACATTCCAAAATGAATGATTTTTCTGTATTGTAGGCAACCAACTAGCTTCAATTTATAGACCTCTGTCATCTTCTGGTACAGAAATTATCATTATGTCAGTTATTTTAGAACTGATAAAAAATTTTCTCAGCTGTACTGTGCTTAGATGTCTGTTGCCAACCAAAAAATGCTTTGGTTAAAAGCTCCTGTTCCTTTCCTCTCCCAGGAGGTAATAATAAATTTTGAACCTCTCAAAATACAGGTAATGGGTAGCGAAGGAGTCTTTTATACTTCAGCAGAAACAGTAGACTAACAGCTTTTATTTCTTCTTCCTTATCTCAGGAATAACTTGCAAAAAGTCTAGGCTGAAACGTCACCTGCTGTGGCTCTAGTCCCAAAAGAATAGGTGGCCATGGAGGTCTCTCTCCTGTCACGCTTTTCCCACGGGAGCTTTGCAGGTTTACTTGAGGCTCTGAGCTTTCCTCTCTGCTGACATCGAGCTAAATGTTGCACTGGGATAATCTTTTCAGTATGTCTTTTCAGGCTGATTATCGAGCTTTTTTCCTCCTCTTTTTCGTGCTCTGCAAGGCAAGAAAGGAAAGGGATTTAGAGGAATACTGTAAATGCCAGACTTGTCATGTGTGGTTTTGTGGCAAAGTAATGAGATACGAGTTTGAATGATAAGTCTGAGTGACAATTCATTCTTTCCCCCCACCCTACCAAAGAAACACTCGAAAAATCTTATGAATATAGACTCAATAGAGCTCTCCAAGAAAAATGAGGAACTTCATCTTCTCTTTCTGTAATCTTATGTGCAAGAGAAAGAGAGAAAATGAGATATCCCAAGTGGAGTGGTGAAAACTAGTAAAATGAGGATCAACCAGGGACACCTGAGAATTTGTAGGGAAAAGGCTGGTGTGCTTCATGTTGATCAGTGATGGGAGAGAAGCTTTTGTGGCTCTGCCGAGCAGTCTTGAAGGGAGCCATTTATCAAAAGAGCAGGAGAGGTGAATGATTTGGCCTCTTGAGTGATGTTTTGGTTTTGGAAAGAGCCCAGATTATGTATTAACTGTTGAAGATGTGGTAGCAGCTTTGAAGACCTGAGAATTGTGTTGTAGAAGAAAACAACTTGTGGGGTTGATGGCAATATGCACTGCAGGAGATATCTTGAGAGTGTTGCAGCCCTGGTATCCCTGACTGTGCTACAAGTAAATGTACCAACAGACATTTACATATTTACTTATTTATTTACCAGCGAGAGAAAAATCTGTAGTCCTTGTTACTGCTCAGAGGCAGGAAAGTATCCCTTGAGGAAAGCAGTAGGTTGAGTTGAGAGAAGACTGAAAGAGAAGAGCTTTAGGTTTCTACTTCTGAAAACATATTTGGGGTTGGGGTTACACTCTTGCCTCCTGCTTGACACAAGGCCGTGCTTCTTTCTCCCTCTGATACTTAAGACTGCTTGTGTGCACATACCATTCTTCCCAAATTGTGCCTGGTTCTCAAGGAGATAAACAGCTCCTGCTTCCAGGGTCATCTTTGGGGCGGCACGTATTTGATTATTCTCTCTCTTGGCTTGTCTCTTGCTTCCGTAGCTATTTGGGCTGCAGTTATTTTGTGGCAGCCGGACACATTTAGAATAAGGACCTCTTATTGGTCTCACAGGGGAACGACTTCTCTCCCTGCACCAAGCAGAAGAAAAACTTAGGTGATGAACTGACCAAAACCCCCACACTCTGTCTTCCTGTGCTGTTGGTGGGAAGGTGGGAGGGGTTGGGGGAAGAAAAGATGTTTTTAAGGGCTTATTTTACCTCTCATTATCCTTCTCTGATTTTGTTAGTAATAAACTCACTTTGTACCTTTAAGATGAGCCTGTTTTGCCCTTGGAGTGTTTTCTCCCAGTCCTTATCTCAATTCATGAACCCTTTGTTAAATTTTCTCTCCTCTGCCCAGCTGTAACAGGGGAGGGTGAGTGAATGGCTTTTGTGGGTGCCTGGTGTTTGGCCAGTGTCAAACCACAACAGTCAGCAAGGAAAATATCACTGAAATCCTTTTGTTTGTCTGTAGTATTTGAATTACAGAGAGTTTGTGGTCCTTGAGCTGTTTTTGTGCATTGTGGTAATTGTATCTGTTATCTCTGATAGTGTAACTGAGGGAAGCACAAACCATGCCTGTCCCTGCACATTTCAGGAGCTGTCTTTCTCTGGTGCATGGGTCTGCACAGACTGCTTCCAAAAATATACTGGGTATTTATGCAGTTTAACTGGTTTGTTTTACTGTGATTTCATAGACTAGGGAGATGGATGGCACATGCTTTGAGTGCAGCTTCTCTTCAGTCAAATGATTCTTTCTCCCCAAGTTGTTTCAGCTGGGTCAGAACATCGAGGGCCTGAGTCCAGTAGTGCTTAAGGGTACTGGTGTGTGTGTGCACATACCTGGACTTGTACATGGGTTGAGGACCTGCCCTCTCAGCAGACAGATGCATGTGAGAAGGGGGAGAACGTGTCCGGGATTGCTAAAAGCATCATGGTGAATAATGCTTTTATTCCGGTCACTTTTTGTCTTAAATAGTGTGAGATCACGTATTGCCTTTGTGCAGTGTGTTTGTTTTCGTGGACAGCACTTGCTTTAGTGAAGCTGCTTAAAGTGCCTGAGCTACTACACAGCTGACAAGGCTGGTTGGCTGGCATGGGATGGTGACTGCTGGCACGTCACTGCCGTGCTTGACAAGAAGAGAGTTTTCCAAGAGCACCTGACTTGGCTGGGATAAGTGAATGGATTTTTGTGCCTCCCAAATTTTACAGATGAATAATGGCCACCTGATCTTACTTGGAAGTTCTCAGATTGTCTTTGTGGTGCAGCAGGGTGTTAACTGGTGGTATTGATTTGAGTCCTGTTCCCAGACAGCTCTTCCAAGGAGACAGGATGGTCTGGTAAGTTACTCTCCTCTGTCCATGGCACAGATGATCCAAGATAATGATTTCCAAACCATGTCCATGGAGACTCTAGAGTGCAGAGCAGCTATTGGTATTGTGGAAGTTGTTCTGATAATGGCTGCCAAAATGTCACTTTTCATTTTAATTGCATACAAATAACTACAGCCCACTGTATTCCTGTTTTGTTTTCTCCTTGCTTCTCCATTAATTTTTATGATGCTTCTTGAACTTTGGCATCTTTAGTAAAAGCTGTGCATCACTTTCCTTAAGTGAGTCCTGGTTCTCATTTGAGGGAGTGGCAGGAAAAGTCAGTGTCCCTCATCCCCTCCTGACATTTGTGTCAGCAACATCAAGTTAGTCACTCTCTCCTCTGACAGGATCTTGTTGCCCCTTGTCTCTGTGAGCTTCTGCCATTGTACTCACTGCTGCTCCCTGCTCCTGCTCTGCCTCTTAGAGCCCATCAGTTGTGCCTCCAGGAGGGGAACTCTCACCTCCTGAACTCAGTAAGAACACTGGAAGTCCTGTGCAGAAAAACACCAGAAAATGTCTTGAAAACACCAGAAAATGATAGGAAATCCAAATCTGCTTGTTGAGTGACAGAAGTGACATGGAGAGAAGTGTTTGGATGTCACGATGTGGCAGCAGCCTCAGACACCAGTGGACACTGGCACATCCTTTGGCTTATCCCAGCTCAAGGTGTTGGAAGCTCTTGGTGTTCCAGCAGTGCTGTTTGCTGTGTTGCTGTTCCTGTGAGGAGTGAGCGGAACAAAGTGGCTGGTTACTTTGTAGATTAAACCTCATGAAAATTAAAAATGCTTCTACTGTAACTTTGGGTTTTGCAGCACCAATACCCGTTGGGCTGAATTCACCAGTTTGCTTTCTGCACTGGATGCTGAAGATGTTTGTGAGATCTAATGGAGTTTTGCCTCCTGCATGATTCCTGAAGAATGCTTATGGCTATCTGCTGTGTGGTGATGCTTGGGTTGGGATGTGAAAATTAATGGATGTATTTATTTATTCAGGGAGAAATAAAACCAGCTCTGCTGTCAGTGGAACACAGATTCTGGCCGAAAGAAGCAGCCGGGAAGGATCTGCCCAGAGGATGCCCCGACAGCCAAGCATGAGCCGTATGCAGAAGGCAGGAGCCTCTGGGAAGAACACTGGGGGAGGCAACAGTACCTAAATAAGCCCTTGTAACAGATGGGTTTTGATGTTTGACAATGTGTATAAACTGTGCTTGTTAAAGCTGCTTGTGTTGTATGTATTAGCCTACAAACATGATTTGTAATACAGGAAACAGAGCTGTTGGTTCTTATTTCCAAAACTTCCTTTGGCCATGCAGACTGCTAAGAACTGCTCTTGCATTTGGCTTGCCCTGTTTCCCCATGTGCCTGTTTACAGCGTTCTAGCACCTGTATCTGAAACCAGATTGATGTCCCCTGTAGCGGGTTTGGTTTGCATAAACGGGCAGAAACACCAAATTTTAGTGTAGTGGTTTTATGGTCAATTTATGCACTGTTCCCTGATTTCTTTTCTGTGAGATAAACCATTAGGAGACAGCAAAGCAGGCACATAACTTATATGCTATGATAAAGTTTATTAACAGACCTAAGAAAAAAAGGAAAGAAAAAAACCAATCAGAACACACAGCCAGAACTCCTCCTCTTCTCCCTCAATCCATGTGCAGTTCTCAAGAAAGGAAAAGAAAAGGGTTTCTTCCTGCTTTACGTGGTTCTCCAAACTGCCACCTCCTGCAGCAAAAACCATCTGCAGTGATGTAAAGTCTCCTTTTTTCCATAAAACCCTCTCGCGGTTCCTTCAACTTTAGAACATGGGCCAGCCCATGGGGGAATTATTCTGTCGGATAAGTAATTGTGGCTTGAAATTCTAAGGCTTTTTTTCTCTTTTGCCACCAGGTTTTATAAGCCTCTGCTTTCTGATAAACCTGGCATCGGGCATTCTCTTCACAACATTTACAAGCCACACATCCATTAAAATTGTCCATCCCCCATGAGTTTTAACTGGATTAAAGAGACAAACAGTCTGGGATATTACAATATTCATACACAGCAAGGCAAGGAGTCTTTTAAGCTGCCCGCGGGACGCCGCGGCACAGCCCTTTTTCCTCCCGTGGCCATCTTGGCTCCGTCTCACATGACGAGGTTTTCTCTTTCTCTCTCTGGCTTTGGAATCACCATGGTGGAAAATGTTACCGTCCCGCTTCGCCGCTGGATGCAGGGCTGTTTCTTCAGTTCGATGTGCAGTGTGTGCTGGCTGCTGCGAACTGCAGGCTCCGTCAGTGCCCCGCTGTCCCGTGAGGGGAAAAACCCCGTCCCGGAGAGGCCGCGCCGGAGGGAGCCTGAGGGCCGCCCTCCCTGCCCAGAGCCCCAGCCGAGTCCGGGCTGTGGCTTGGGAAGGGGCAAAGGCAGGGCCGGCCGCCCGGTAGGGCCCGGTGGGACCGTGGCACCCTGGCCACCACCCCTGGGCCGGAAGAAAGTCCCCACTCCCGCCTCCCGCGGGATTTTTATAGATAACATTGAGAGAAACGCGATTCGACCAGGCGACTGTCTGTCATGTCGGGGACAACCCGTGACACCCCTTAGACATAATCCCACGTTCAGTCCTCCCAGTACTGCTGATGTGATTATTCATTTACAAAGCATTACAGCCCCCTTTGCCTCAGGAGCTAGGTCAAATGAGGAGGTTGTTCCAGATAAGGGAGGCAACAGCTCCATCACTTAGGGCAAGAGACGTACAAATACCTAAAACGAGTAAGTGGGTTTCTTAGAGCTTAAGTGTTACCATGCACGGTTCCAGAGGGTCTCCAGGCAGTAGGGTGCCTCCTAATGGTTCTGGGAGCTCAGGGGCTGTTAATGAATTTCATGTCCCTGATTAGGAGAAAGTGCCTCCATTCTGTGGGAGTTACATGGTGATTCCTAAACTCAAGATCTACCTCTCATAGGCCTGTTTCAACAGGTGCTAAAATGAGATTTGCAGTGTCTGGGTTTCTCCTACTCTGACCAGATAACAAAGTGCAGCTGCTTCCCTCAGTAAAACTGAAGTGGTGGAGTTCAGAGGTCTGAGGAGAGGTAGCCAGGCACAAGTTACGGGCTGGGTGTCGGGAGAGCAGAGTTTGGCCTCTGTGGAGATCTGCTTGATACAGTCCCATGGGATCAGGCCCTGGAGGAAGTGGCACCCAAGGAAGAAGGTTGATATGACAGAATATCAGTGCTCAAGAGTGAGTCCTGCCTGACAACCCAGAGCTGCATCCCATGCCTGAGGTCCAGCTACAACCCTGACATCCCTTCTTGGAGCCACATCCCTGGCCCCTGTCACCCCCCACCCCATGTCCAACCCCTCTCATAACCTCAGCCTTGTTCCCTCCAGGCTCTGCAGAGCTGGATGATGCTGCTGGGGGCTGCATTGAGCTGGGACTTGGCTGGGGTGCAGCACCTTGGAGTGGGGGGCTGTTCCCTGCGGCACCACGGGTCAATGGCCTGGGGGCTATTGGTCCCCTGAGATTGCCAGGGACACTCTGGAAGGGACAGTGCAGGATGTGGGATGTTTTTGAGGGGTGTTGGGGTCAAACGGGGTCTGCAGGGAGCCCTCCTTCCCCCATGAGACAGCAGTAGGTTATGTGATCAAAAGCTCACCTCCTTGAATGAAGAGGAGCAGGAGGAGCTGGAGTAGCCCTGGGAACCTCCACTGTGCAAGGGATTCCCTGTTCCAGCTGCTCCCAGGGCTCTTGTTGGGCTCAGAGGTAGCTCCCATCCAGACGGGTGAATGGGGCCACTATGCAGGCCACATCTGGTCCCTTGTTAGCGGCAAAGGTCATGCTATAGGATGGAAGGGAAGAGCATTTTGGGATTGTGACTTACAGGATGTTCAGGGGAGGAACCAAAAGTGGGGGAAAGGAGGGATCAAGGTGGTTTGGGGGAGCCATAAATGTGGGAAAATAGAGGGATAAGAATATGATGGCCTTTGTGGCATCTAATGGCCATCTACCAGTCTGGGATTTCAGATGCAGTCTGTGTCTCTTTGGGATACGCACTGAGCCTCGCTGGTGGCTGAAGCGGGGCACATGGATGTTTGTCACTCTCAGGGTGCTTAATCAGGTGCATGGGCAGGACACTGACTGGTGCACTTTCTGTGCAAAGCTCATTTCTGACAATTAGTCACTGTTTAAATGGGTGATGTTGGCTGTAGCATTGCCAAAGAGGCTTGTAAAATCCACAGATAATTTTTTGAGATTTGTTTTATAAAGCAGTTAAAGCAGATAAGCAAATCAAACTAATTAAAGCTCTGTCAATATTTGCATAGAGATGTGTGATGTCAAGTGGAATTTGTATTGCCTGAGTGACTTCAGAATTCTCGAGATTTTAGAAGGGTAACACAGAATGTGCAAACACCCACCCAATAAATTGAGGGCTCTCAATCTCACAGAGTGGCCTTGGGCAGCATCCTGGCTCAAGGCAGGAGACTGCAACAGTCCTTCTCTGAGGTCAAGTGACTGCCCTGCCCTGCTTGTCCACCAAGGCTCCAGCTGAGTTTGATGTGTTGTGAGATGGCCACAACATCCTTGCCATCTGACCTTCAGCCCCTCCACAGCACTAGCAGATGCAATGGTTAGTGCTGCACCCGAATCCAGCCATGGCTCAGCTGAGATCAGTCCAAGGTCTGGAGGGCTGCTGGAGCTGATGCACCTGCCACGAGCACCCAGTGAAATTTATCCTTAAATAGGAATGAACACCTGCAAAAGGAGGAGTAGGGAAAGCAGGGGGGGCGAGCAGCAGGTAGCTGGTGGGTGGAGCTAGCAGCTCTCCCAGTGGACCGTCCAGTCAGGCCTGAGTAGTGCAGGCAGGATCCCGTTTTCCTAAAGACTGTTTCTCTCCACCATCATTGCCAAAAAAGGGATGGGAAAAATAATTTTGAAATTCACGAAAAGCTACTGTGGCCCGTACGGGGATCGAACCCGCGACCTTGGCGTTATTAGCACCACGCTCTAACCAACTGAGCTAACCGGCCACACTCAAGAAATTGCCGTACCATCACCTCCTGCCCCGGCTCCACCGCCCGAAAAAAGAACCAAGAAAGTACCTAGCAGAGGATGGTTTCGATCCATCGACCTCTGGGTTATGGGCCCAGCACGCTCCCGCTGCGCCACTCTGCTACCGCCGCCGTAGTCCCTTTGTCTGTGCACCCTCTAATGGGCGCTTCCCCCCCGCCCCCTGGCACTCGGCAGCGGCGGTACCACAAGCCCCGGAGAGACATCGACAGCCCGTGCGGGGTGACAGGAACACCCCGCTGGCCCCAAAACGGGGGACAACGAATGAACGCACTGGTACGTGGCTGCCCCACTTACTATTACAGCTTTGACCTTCACGTGGGAACCACAGGCTAAGTGCCCACTGCGCTGCTGAAAGCGGAACGGAGACAAAGCCTATCTGGTATGTTCTGGTTTTTGGCTTGCCTGATAGGAGCTGCTATTCACCTGTCGTATACAACCACGTATATAACATCATATTTTGGGAAAACGGGCAGGCGTCCTATGGGGAACATATAAGAAGGCAGGTGGGTGGATTTTTGCACAAGTATCTCACAAATTCGGGAGCACGGTTTCCCAAATTGCCGTCAGTGTAAATATTTTGGAAAAAAACCTAGGTGAGAACATAAAGCCTGGGACTGGGGCCATTCATCACAGCACACTCCTTCTATCTGCCTTGGACAGCACCACTGTGTTCACAGCAGCCCCGTGGCAGCGGGACACAGGCACAAAAGGAGGACACGCTGTCAGCACTGCAATGTGACTCCTCATTTTGAGGAGAAGCTGAGGATGTCACCCACGTGCTTACCCAGCATGAAGCCTGTTTTACCCCGAGGGGCTGCTGGCAGTGACTTCGTCCCTTTTCAGTCCTACAGCCTCTTTCTGACAGGCATGAGGAAGTGGGGTGGACCCCTGGGGCAGCTTGGTGTTACCCAGACTTTTTGGATAAACCTTTTCCTTTTCTTGGTCCTGGGGTGACCATCCCCAAAAGTTGCTGACCCTATTGAGATGTTCCTGCCTTGTACCATCAGTATCTTGCCCCCCAGGGTACTGAGGTGTGTACCAGGGCCATGCTCAGAGAAAGGGATCTCTCACCTCTGAGACATTTCTGGGTCCAAGAACTGGGCCACTGCAGATGCTAAAGAAAGTGGAGAAGCCACCTTCATATAAAGGTCATATATGCTACTTTTTAGCCTTGAAGACCATCAAGAAATGGACTAGGTCATGCAGGAAGGTTTTGTGCCCTCTGTCCTTGGAAATCTCCAAGACCAAGCTGAATGAAGCCTGGAATAATGCAGTCTCAACTCCAACAGCTGACCCTGCTTTGAGGATGAGGTGGACTAGACATCTCCTGGGATGCTCTCCCTCCTCTCAGGGTTGTTCTGTCTCAAAAGCTGTTTCTGTATGCTCTGCTCACCTGTTGCATCCAGGAGACTGTGCCTGCTCCTACAGCCATTGGCCATATATTTTCCCTCAGGGCTGAGATGCTTGAAAAAAAAGAAAGATCCCAGGCAGCACAAGGATGAGAGACAAGCATGAAGGAAACAGGTACATACTCCCATTTCCAGCCCACTGAGCAGCAGTCCTTCATCCCCTGCAGTGTCTTCCCACTGGTAGTGGGTGGCTTTTTCCCATGGCACAGCCTGATGGCCTAGGAAAATCCTCCTTCTCAAAGAGGATTTCAAGTTCTGAAGTGTCCTACACCCACACTGAACAAAGTGTTTTGTGCCAAGTAAGGAAATATGGTGGCAAGTCAACAATTCACCATATGTAACTGCAGTCATCTATAATCCAGTGGTTGAATTGTTGTGGACATACCCAGTGCCTTTTTAAATACTCTAGGATATCCAAAATATCTGCTTCATATTGGCAAATAAAATAGAGACCACAGGACACTGCTTCTTCTGCAATGTTACTGGAACACAGTTAAGACGTTTTTGAGTGTCTTGAACAGCACTGAAGGCCCTTGACTGCCCAGTGGTTTGAGTCCTAAATTTCTACATCTGAACTTGTCATAGCCACCTGCCCTATAATCAAAGGAAAGGAACAGACACTTCCAAGGTGTAATGCACCACAGCCTCAAAAGTCAAAAATGTGGAAAGAAGTCACAATGTGGAAATGCCTTTCTCCACTGACTGAGATTGTTGGGAAACCAGGTGACTGACACACATGCAGAGTTTGTGTTGCAGATGTCAACATGTTAATGGAAATCCATTAAAGCAAACAAAGCAATACAGACATTTCTGGGCCTGGTTAATTTGGTGTGTTAAAGGTAAGTGCTGTGGGACAGATAGATTTGTATTCATGAGTTAAAAACCCTGTTCAGTTGCCTAAACTCAGTCAAGGCATGAGAAAGGTTTTCCTGTCTCATCCAGCTTTGTGTGGCAAGTGGTACCTATTCCTTCTTATTTTTGCTAATCCTCTCTCCAATTGTTCCCTCCTCTAGACCCTAGGGACATTCCCCATTAGCCATTTCTTGCTCTTCTAATGGCTTTTAAAAGCTTTATTTCTTTACTATGATCACCACCCTTGTTCTGTGTTGCCTCTTCTCCGCTGCTTGTTGCACTGCTTGGACAATTCAGTGATGTGGGAAGCTTTGCTAACCACGATTTCTTTCATTTTTTTAAACCATGTTAACTATTAGAACACACATAGTAATCACAATTCCACAATCTACAGACTTCTAAACACCCTTTCTATTTCCTGTTTATTATAAGGACAGTGAAAATACACATTCAAAATAAACTCATTCCAGGCTAGTAAAGATGGTCCTTTCCGTTCATCTCCCCTCCTCTCACCAAACAGCAACAGAGTGAGCATTCCTCTTTGGAAGTTGTTGCAATGTTGTTGTGGGAATTTTGCTATTACTTTAGGGTTTTAATTGTCAGCCCAAATACGGACAGTATTTAATTAACTTTAGACTGGATGTCTACATTGCATGTCCTGTATAAACTGGACGTTCTTTAGTGTATTGCACCAAGTGCTTCTGGATCATGGTTTATAATAACCAAATCCAAACCCCCAAAATACTCTTGGATGTAGACGTCTACACTTCAGGTGTGAAAAACTAGAAGTAACCTGAACATAATAAAAAATGGTCTTTTTGCTAGAAATTGTATTTCAAGTTATTCTGAACTGTTCCAGCTAAAGTGATGAAAAAGCAAGCAAGCAGGCCACCAAGAAGATATCATATCCAATAATATGTATATATAATGACATTCATGGGTTTAATTGACTTACCTTACAGTGCTCACTGCATATTCATTGTCTCTCTTAAGACCATCCCCAATGATAGCAAGATTATTTACCTATTTTGCTCCTTTGCTTATTTATTTTTAAGAGCTACAGCTATGTATTTCCAAGCTTTATTCAAATTAACTAAACTCACTGGCCATGTTTGTGCCTGTAATTCATTAAGGATTATTACACTTTTTTTTTTTTTCTGACAGCAAGCAGCCCTCACAAACTCAGCAATTTCCTCATATGTTTTCGCAGAGCTTCTTTTACTTCCTTGTTTCTCAGAGTATGGATGAGGGTTGGCCAAGGGAGTGAGAATACTGTAAAATCAGAGACTTTGTTTGGCTCTATTTGTTTATTGTGATGAGGGAGTACATTGACAACTAATATTGACCAGTAAAAAAGAATCACTACAAGAAGATGACAAGCAGCAAGTGGAAAAGGCCTTTCTCCTTCCAGTGGCAGAAGGAATTCTCATGACTGTGACAATGATGTAGAGGTAGGATGAGAAGGTCAATAGGAACAGAGGCAGTGAGCACACTCCTGCCATGACAGCAGTCACAAGTCCCACCACACAAATGTCACTGCAGGAGAGCTTTATCACTGGGAACGAGTTACAGAAAAAATGGTCTATTTCATTAGGCCCACAGAAATCTAAATTTGAGATCAGGAAGGTCACTATGGAGTTAGAGAGAAAGCCACTGATCCAAGATGCAGTGCCTAGCTGGAGGCAGAGCCTGGTGCCCATGCGGGCTGGGTAGTGCAGGGGCCTGCACACTGCCAGGTACCAGTCATAGGACATTGCTGCCTGGAGGTAACACTCTGCAGCTGCCAGGCAGCTGAAGAAATAGTATTGGGTAAAATGAAATGCTTCTGTCTCCACCCAGGTAGCTGAGCAATATCCTTGGCAAGATATTTGAGCCGTAGCAGATTTCCAGGCAGGCCAAACTGGCCAGGAAGAAGTACATTGGGATGTGAAGGTGCCAATTAGCCACCACCAGCACAGCAATGAAAGTGTTTCCAGTTATGCTCACAAGCTCACAAGGTAGATTGACAGAAACAGCAAGAAGAGAAGAGAATCCAGTTCAGGGCCATTCCCAAAATCCAGGAGGATGAACTTTGTAACATCTGTTTCATTTTTCCACACTTGATTTGCCATAACTTTTGTTCTAGTGTTAAACCAGGAAGTGTTAGCAGCAACAAAGACCTCAACAGTTAAGCTTCCAATAATGAAAATTTCCTCACAGAACAGAGAAGCAAGGAGTAAAAATGTCTGCAACACCAGACCTGTTATGTCATTTCTATAAAGACTTACACATACAAAGAGTCACATTGATTATTACTCCACATACTAAGAGGAAAACATACAACTGAAGAGATGTCCATGTTTCTTCTCTGGCACAAGGGTAGTTTCTAACATGTCACCAGTCTGTCCAAGCAAATTAAAAATCAATAGATGCCATCACAAGTTTTGCCATATTTGCTGTTCCAGCCTGCTGTTCCGAGGTCCCTGCTACAGTCCATTTCATGACCCACAGTGGCACTAAGACTGTCTGCCCCTCATGGGTTTGTACAGGCGGCCCCTTCTCTCCCACCAACTGCGCTGCCATTACCCACCTGCAGATGCGGCCGAGCCCGCGCCACAGCGCCCCCTGCAGGCGCGGGGGAATCCCCTCCCCCGCCCTGCCCGGCCGGGAGCCACCAGCGCCCCTGGCGGCCGCGAGCGGAGCTGCACCGAGAGGAAAGGACCTGCGGCCGAGAGCGGCTGGCGCTGGGTTCTGCTGCTGTTCGTTGTTGCTGCCGGGGCTGCTGTTTGTGTGCCTGCTTATCCACACACATACTAGTAAAGAGCTGTTATTCCTCTCCCCATAGCTTTGCCTGAAGTCCCATTAATTTCAAAGTTATAATAATTCAGAGGGAGTCTGAATTCAGAGTCACGATCTCCATTTCAAGGTAGGAGGTTCCTGCCTTCCTTGGCAGACACCTGTCTTTCACACCAAGGCAGTCTTCTTACTGTGCTGCTTTGCTCCCACATGCTTTCCCAGTAAGCTTAAGGGATGGGAGGCCCTGAAGGCAGAACTTATCAGCAGAATGCAAGGCAAAAAAGTCACTGCATACCCCAGCATTCCCCAGCCCTTTTGGTGCCCTGGATTGTGAGGCCCAGTATCCCTCAGACTTGCATTTTTCTTAGACTTCCTTTTTCTGTCAGTATTTTCTAGAAACTCCTTGCTCTTCCCATTCCTTGCCAGCCAACTCCAGCTCAGCATTGGCTTTCCTAACTCCTTCTCTGCATGGTCTGTATTATTTCTAGTCTTCCTGTCCCCATTTTCAGCTTTAGTGCACCTCCTTTTTTTTTTTTTTTTTTGAGCCAGAGGAGTCAGGAGTCACTCCAGCGGCTCCTTGGTATCCTTTCTGAAGCAAAACATCCACCCACACAAAACAAACAAAAAGCAGAAAATAACTCTCACTATTGCTCATAGTAACACTAATAATTACCTCACATCAGGCATGAATCAAAGAACAGCTGACAGGCAAAGTTTGTCTGCCTAAAAGGCTAAAGGACACATACAAAATCAGGGAATTACCAAGCCAGGTATTACTCTAAAAATAAGATGGTGTAAATGCGGACAATCTGCTCTTGCAGGAAGCATAAGCCACTTGAACCACTGGTAGAATGGCAGCAGCTGAGAAAATGACAGCAAGAACAAAACTATATCTGGTTGCTCTGGGGCTAAAAACATCACAGCATCACATAAGTTATAAAACTTCTGTGATTTTCCCTTTAAGATTGTTAAGTGATGTGGGAGCGCAGCCTGCTCCACCCGCTGCTCTGGCCCAGGAAACTTCACAGTGGGGGGAACAGAGGAGCCACTGTCCTGTCTGAAGGTTCAACTAGTAGCAAAGCTGAGCACATATCCTGGAGATACAGAGATACACACAGATACACACACACATACACAGATACACACACACAGATACACACACACATACACAGATACACACACACAGATACACACACGGAGGAACACACACACATACACACAGACACAGATACACACACAGAGGTACGTGCACAGATACACACAGATACACACACACATACACACAGACACACAGATACACACAGATACACACACAGTTACGCACACACAGGTACACAAACAGACACAGATACACACACAGAGGTACGTGCACAGATACACAGAGATACACACACACATACACACAGACACACTGATACACAGATACACACAGATACACACATAGTTACGCACACACGGGTACACAAACAGACAGATACACACACAGAGGTACGTGCACAGATACACACAGATACACACACACATACACAGATACACACACACAGATACACACACGGAGTAACACACCCACATACACACAGACACAGATACACACACAGAGGTACGTGCACAGATACACACAGATACACACACACATACACACAGACACACAGATACACACAGATACACACACAGTTACGCACACACAGGTACACAAACAGACACAGATACACACACAGAGGTACGTGCACAGATACACACAGATACACACACACATACACACAGACACACTGATACACAGATACACACAGATACACACATAGTTACGCACACACGGGTACACAAACAGACAGATACACACACAGAGGTACGTGCACAGATACACACAGATATTCACAGTTACGCACACACAGGTACACGGACAGACACAGATACACACATAGTTACGCACACACGTACACAAACAGACAGATACACACACAGTGACGCACACACAGGTACACGGACAGACACAGATACACACATAGTTACGCACACACGTACACAAACAGACAGATACACACACAGTGACGCACACACAGGTACACGGACAGACACAGATACACACATAGTTACGCACACACGTACACAAACAGACAGATACACACACAGAGGTACGTGCACAGATACACACAGACACACAGATACACACAAAGATACATACACAGATTCACAATACACATACAAAGACAGACACAGATACGCACACAGATACATGCATTTACACACTCAGAGAATGCTGACACAGCCAGTCATAGATGGCCACGGACATCTGTGACACTGTGAGGCCTCCAACAGCACCTCACAGGAAACATATGAACAGTCAGCCAAGTCCCCTTCCTCTAGAGGCAGAAGTTCAGCAGAGAAAGCACAGACACAACACCCCCTGGGTTCACAAACTTGCACGCATTTGCAGATTCCTCAAGAACCAACATGGTCCTTCTGCCCACCTGGCATCCCTGCTAAGGTCCCAAACCCCCTCACCAGCTCCATGGATTCCCCTGCTGTTCAGCTGGTGTAGCTCAGTGCTCACTCGACAGCACACATATGCTTGCACTTGTCCCACAGACACTGCACGTTCCCAACTCCCCTTGGGCATATTGGACTCGACCACGCACCAGGTGTCCTGTCAGCATACCTGAATCTGAACTCAAGACCCCTGTGTGTCCAGCCTGAAGTTTGCTGGTGAATACACACTCACATTCCAAAGCACACCAGTACTAGAGAAAGTACAGACATCCAGCCTCTGGTGTGGTCATGGTGTGGCGGTCACTGGCTTCAGTCTTGCAAGTCCCCTTCTCCAGCTGGTCTTTGGATCTCACCCCATTCCCACTGCCTGTTGTAGTAGGTGACACTGTGACGCCACTCGCTCCAGTAGCTGACACCACAGGCTGTAGGGTGTCCATACCCCCTGTCTTTCTCCTGTAGCTGATACCAGTTTTCACTCACAGGCACACAGGTCCTACCAGTAGCTGAGCAAAGATTTAGTAAGATAAAAGATGATGGGAATGACTGTGGGGATGAGGCACCGGGCTCAGCCTGACCTTTTATACTTTTTTTCTGTCTACCGTCCCTTTGTTCCTTCCCATTTTCCCTTCATTACATTATTGATAGCCCATGTTTAGTTCTCTTCACTGTCTCCCTTATCATTTGACAGTCAGATTTGTGTTCCTGTACTTTCTCGATCATTGTTTCCTTCCTTTCTTATCTTCCTTTGCCACACTGAAAAAGGTCCTTGACCAGGTACCCTGAAGGGACAGACACTGCCCTTCCACATGTCCTTAATAAGATGCTTAATTTATTCACCATATAGGCTATTTCTATATGGCCTTTGCTAGCTTTGTTCAATTGCCAACAACTACTGCCAATGTCTGGGGGACAAATTCACACTGTCTGAAGAAAACCTGTCAGGGGGTGTGGGAAGTGGTAACTTCAGGTTCTACCACAAAAAAGATCTTTAGGATCTTTTATATATGTCAGACCATGTCACCACATGTTTATACAAGAATAAGGTAATAACACACAGGTAAAAGTGGAAAAGTGCTTGTATGAGAAAGTGGGTTAATTGCAAAATGCAAAGTGACTCAGTTTAAGCTGCCTGAAACAGTATAAACATCCTACCTCCTCCTATGCCCCTCTTCCCTGGGGAGAAAATCAAAGTGGAATGAAAAGACTCATGGGTCAAGGTAATGGCAGTTTAATAAGAAGAGCAAGAGCAGTACACATTAGCAAAAAATGGAATTAATTCACTGCTTGCCATCCAGAGATGATGTGTAGCCTCTTCCTAGGAAGCAGTGGCTCAGCATGTCTAACTGTGGCTTGTGAAGACAAACACCTTAACCATGAACATGCCCTCTTGCTCCTCCATTCCAGGAGCTTTTATTGCTGAGCAAAATATCATATGGTATGGAATATCCCCTTGGGCAGTTTGGGTCAGCTGTCCTGACTGTGTCCCCCCGCTCAGCCTACTGGTCTTTGTGAGGCTTGGAACTGGAGAGAAAAACATGCCTCAGTCCCAGCTCTGATCAGCAATAGAAAAAACATTTGTGTTTTATGAACAGTGTTTGATTCACAAATGCAAAGCACACACCGTCAGGGTGGCTCTGAAGAGAGTTGACACCATGCCAGCTAGGCACAGTACAAGCTCCAGCTCTTATTCCATAGCCTCTGGATTCATGCTCAGGTCCAACATTAGCTGATACATTGAAGTATCCTCAGACCATCCCAGTCACACCTTTCATTTGTATAGCTTGCTTAAACCTTTCCATATACCTACCCCACACTAAATCCTCTCACCCCATATCTTTCTTTTCATTTCCCATTTTGTCTGTATCTTTTTTCCGAAATACTCTCTTACCAAACCTTGTAACTTTTACTACTTTGGGGGTTGACCTTGTACAGCAGATGGACTTCTGCCCAGCCATTCTGTGATGTCCCCACCTCAAGAGGACAGGACAGGGGAATAAAATAAGATGAAAACACTCATGGGTCAACATAAAGAGAGGGAGATCATTGACCATGACAGTTAAACCCCAATGACTTGGGGAAAAATTAATTTACTTTCTTGCCAATCAAAATAGATTGGATGGTGAGAAATAAAGACACCGCTAAAACACCTTCCCCCAACCCTCCTTATTTTTCCCAAGCTCAACTTCCCTCCTTCAGTCCCAAATCTTCTACCTCCTCCCAGCCCCAGGCTGTGCAGGGAGTAAGAAGAATGGGGGGTTGCAGTCAGTTCGTAACAGTTTGCCTCTGCAGCTCCTTCCTCTCCACATTTTCCCCTTTCTGCTCTAGTGTGGGTCCCCTCTGGATCTGCAATCCTTCAGGATGAACCTGCTCTAGTCTGAGATTTCCATGAGCTGCTGGTCCCACCTACCAAAACCTTATCATATACACCCAATACACAGAAAATATATATTGTCTTTTTGTGTTTGTACCAGGGTGACTTTATTACTTCTAGTCTAAGAGACAGTAAATTAGGTTTTAGTCACACAAAGTGGAGGAGAAAATGCTGCTCAGATACAAGCAAGATTTGAACTGGCATTGAAATAAACAGAGAGAAAATAAAAAGACAAGTCACATTTTGCTTCAGGAACTCTCCATCTGGCAAGCCAGGAAAAGGATCAGTTAGAAGCATCAGGTTCAGTGAGTTATGAATAGTCCCCTCCCACAGCTTGCTTTTAGTCTATGAGAGGGGAAAGAATTGAAAAAAGCTACTGCAGGTATCTGGCAATGTTTCACTTTACCCTTTCCAGTTTGGACTGAGAAAGTTACTGGTTTGTGAAAGAAGTCTTTGCTCTGAGAGGAAAAAAAATGAGATTAAGTCTAGACTTGAACACAGTCTCTCACATCAGTAGGAAGGACACTCCAGGAGACACATCTTCTTCAATCCAATCATAAAGTTTTTACTTGTATCCCAACTAATTATTGAATTTTGGAGGGCTTTTTGGGGCTGGAAATGGTGGTTGAGAGAGTTCCAGGTTACCACTTTTGCTTTGTCAGAGAGGAAAAAAAATTTCTTATTCCCATGCCAGAAATTTTATACACTTAGGGAGATAAAAGTATAATGATTGGTGGGGGAGGATAAGAATTTTATAATCCACTTTTGTAGTGTTCCTACACTGACTCGGGTCTACTTATTTGTTTGCAAGGTCAGAGGTACAGCTATGCTGTATGCTAACATGCTGAGTAAAAAAAAGGTCAGATGTTTTATGGATTTAAGAGCAAAGGATTGCTAAAATAGCACAGGTCTCTTTGAAAGGAATTTCACTTTATTCTTAAATTTCATTTCACTTTTTATGAGGGAAACTCTTATGTTCTGTGCAGCTACAGTGAATCCATCACCTGGACAGTGAAAAAACAGCCAGCTGCTTCCTAAGGAACCACTCGTCAGTGCATCTCTTCAGGTTTTGCTTGAATGCCTGATTCCTCAAGCTGTAGATGATGGGGTTGAGCACTGATAACTGTGTAGGACAGGGAAACCATTTTCTCCATGCTGGATGAGAGGCTGGCCTTGGGTTGAAGGTGGATGATGCCAGCTGTGCTGTAGAAAAAATCCACCACCAGTGAGCTGCAGATGTGGGAAAGGATTGTCTCTGGCCCACAGCTGATGGTATCTGAAGAACAGCACAGATAATGTGAAGGTAAGAGATGGCTATCAGAGAAAAACGAATCATCACTATTACAACAACAGCAAAAAAATCAGTAGTTCAAACAAGGCTGTGTTTGCACACACCAACTTTAGCACAGGGAAAACATCACAAAAGAAATAATTGACCATGTTTCTTCCACAGAAGGGCAGAGAGAACAACCATGTGGTGTAGCCCAGAGCCACAGAGGCACCTGAAAGCCAAGACCCAAGGGTCGTCCTGACACAATGATCCCTATTCATCGTGATGGCATATTGCAAAGGATGACATACTGCCATTTGCCGGTCACAACCCATTGCACCCCAGAAGAAACACTCACAAGTGACAAAAAGGATAATGCAGTTGAGCTGCAATGCACAAGCTGTGAAGGAAATAATTTTTTCCTCCATTAGTAGAATCATGAGCATCTTGGGGATAATGCTCAGCCTGTAGCAGACCTCATTCAAGGCAAGGTTCTCCAGGAAATAGTACATGGGCATGTGTAGGACAGTGTCAGTGGTTGTGATCACAACAGTTAGAGAGTTCCTTACCATGATGGCCACAAACACAATGGAAATCTGTGTGAAAAACAGGACCTGCCTCTTGCCATGGAAGACAAACCCCAAAAGTAAGAAATGAATAGTGATGGTTTGGTTTCCCTGCTTCATTTCCTCAACAGGTCTCATCCTAAAAGAGAAAATAGCACACCACACTACAAAAGGATTCACAGCTGGGGACAGACATGCGGACTAAGAAATATTAACAGTTGCAGCAAAACGGGGTTTAAAATATGTCATGAAACTTGAATTGGGTATGACAGTGACCCCTGTGAGAAAAATCTATGTTGGAGAACCTGTTCAAAATCATCTTTAACAGTAACAGGCTGGGATTTGTCTTCCTGAAATTAGGTGAACAGAAGAAGACATACAAATTTCAAATAACCCTTCTGTGTTCATTTTATACAGAAAGAAATTGATACCTCCGAAGGGCAGCTCACCTTAGAGTGACAGAAGCATTTTTGATGAGAGAGCAGAATTTCACTTTGGATGGGCTGGATTCCTCTCAGTTAACTTCAGTATCTAAATGTCCATAGACATCTAAGTGGGAGCCAGTGATCTTAGAATCACTTCATATTTAATGATGAGAAAGATACCATAAGACAGATGCAGAATTTCTTTCCTTCTAACGTGGATGTTCAAGGATGCAAGGATTGGTGGTATAATTAATGAAGTGAGTATGCAATATGCAAACATCAAATTATTGGATAGCTAGAATTAACTGAAATTAATTTAATTATTGGTGCTCTACGACAGATGATATGGAGATCCTGTGGCTTTCTACCAGCTGAGTTGACTGAAGCAGAAGTGACCTACATACTTTATTTCATTCTAACCCTGCAAAAGTATACTCCAAACCTAAACAAGTTTAGGCTGCTATAAGTGTTTGCTTGTTTGTTTTTTCAAATCATATAAAATCCATATTCTGAGTTTTTATATAAGATAAGCTCTGGGGAATAAAAAGATGCTCAGCATAGACACAGCTGCCCACATAAAAGTAGTCACCAGCATCTACACCTTGCTGCCTTTTTCTGGGAATTTGCCATCTCATCAGATCTGCTAGGAGAATTATTTGTCTGGGAAACTTCCTGGACTGTTTTATCCAAAGTAAACTTGGCTGATTTTTGAAAGACACATAAAGACAATAATAAAATCTTTTTTTTCCCTGTATTTACACCATTGGGATTAAAATAATGTGGCCCACAAGACCCGGAGTTTAATTTTACTCTAAGAGAACTAAGCATTAACATTTTCTCTACAAGGTTTACGTGTATGAGATAAGACAAAAATTCCAAACATACAATGAAGAATAAGTTGTTTGGACTCTTAGGAAAATATCTGTATGTGTGTGCAGTGGGATTTGGCTTCTATCCAGATGAAGGCAAACTCTTGCTACCTACACATCTATACTGCATCATTAATAACGATAAAATAGCTTGAGATTTTGGAATCTGGGCTTTCAGGATTTCTGAAAATGCCTTTTTCTTTTCCTTAACAGTAATAAAAGAGAAATGATGAGATGAGAAAATACAGACAGAAATGTGATTCATTTGTTCCACACATTTATCACCAAAATAAGTAGCTACAGTTGCCAAAGTTTTCTACAGACAATAGAAATAAGCAAATGTACTGTCAATATAAAGTTTCTCCATCATAAACATTGAAAATAACATACTAATGCCAGAGATATTTCTGGATTTTTTGGATGAGTGAATAATTCAGATGTAAAAATCCACATTGCTGGTGCTTAAAGGTGGGATAGATATGTCTTGTAGAATCTAATAGCAGCTCCTGGCACCAATTAGAAAAATAAACCATGGAAACACATGTATGTTTTGGTTTTGCCTTAGGAACCAACTAAGAGGGAAGAAAGGAAAATTAAATATTACCTTATGTTACAAAAAGTGGTGGAGTTTTCTCTCTGTCTTCAAGAGGAGAAATAATTCCAAAGGCAGAGACGAAGAGAAATTATGAATAAAGAGAACAAAAGAAAAAAACCCACTACAAATTCCTTTGTTTTCCTCTCTAAGAGGAAGCATCTCTTCTCTGATTCCAAAGGCTCCTATAGCTAACTGTGGGGGATATTTCAATTTTCACATGCTCCCAGTATGATCAGGTCTCCAGACAGCAACTTATTGGTATGATGAAATCATATGTTANTTTTTTTTAATGCAGGGCTTTAGAACATACTAGCAGTCTAAGTGTAGGATAGGCAAAATTCCCTTAATCCTTATGCATGTTGAGTTTTAAGTGATATAATTGTTAATTGTTAACTGTTAATTGTTAATTGTTAACAGGATATTCTTTAATGCTTTTTCTTACAGCTTACTAATATTAGGTTAAAAAGGCATGAAATAGTACCATAACAGTTTATATTATTAGCCTTATTTGTTTTTTTCTGCTTTTGTCCAATTTATTCTGGAAATGGAAGATTTCTTTTGGTAGATGTCTGCTTGTCTGCTGCTCATCTGAAGCACTTCTCATGATGGCATAGGGACTCAGTTTAAAACACAGGCGAAAAACTAAGTGATATGAATTCAAGGCTGAAGTATTCAACACTGAATCAACTCCAGCAAAGTCAAGCTTTGTATCCTGGAAAGACAAGTCAAACAAGCGGAACAAAAGAAAACTCTTGTACCAGTGCACCACAGCTGGGAAATGTCACAGAGAAAACATTAGTGTTCTCCAGTTGTGAAAGGTTTGCCTTGCACCCACCTCCCTGACTGTGCCCCAGGCAGCTCTGATGCTGCATCTGCTCTGCCCTGAGCTCTGGCTGTCTCATTTGTGTGAATTCTCTCATTTGTGTAAATTCTCTCATTCCTGGGCATGCAAATGTCTGGTGGTCTGGCTTTGCTGGCTGCCAGGCTCTCACCCAGCACTGTCTCACTCCAGCTCCTCAGGACAGGACAGGGGGAGAAAATGAGATGAAAAATCTCATGGGTCAACATAAAGAGAGGGAGATCACTGACTGATTACCATGTGCACAAACCAGACTGATTTGGGGAAAAATTAACTTCTTTCCTTGCCAATCAAAATTCATTGGATGGTGAGAAACAAAACCAAAACTACATCACCTTCCCCCTACCTTCCCCTTTTTCCTGAGCTCCATTTCATGGTATTTTTACTGATGATCTGGACAAGGGGTTGAGTGTGCCTTCAGTAAATTTGCAGACAAAACTGGGGGGAGTGTGGATCTTTTGGAGGACAGGAAGGCTTTGCAGGGGGATCTGGACAGGCTGGATTGATGGGCTGAGGCCAGTGGTCTGAGGCTCAACAAGGTAAATTGCTGGCTTCTGTGCTTATGTCCCACCAAGTGCCTTGGAACACTCCAGGCTGGGGCAGAGTGGCTGGAAAGTGCCTGGAGGAGAAGGACTTAGGAATGCTGGCTCACAGCAGATGAACATGAGCCCAGGTGTGTCTGGGTGGGCAAGAAGGCCAATGGCACCTGGTCTGTACCAGCCATAGTGTGTCCAGCAGGACCAGGGCAGTGAGTATCCCTGTGTACTGGGCACTGGTGAGGCCACACCTCCAGTCCTAGGGTCAGTTTTTGGCCCTTCATGACAAGAGAGTGGCTGGAACATGTCCAGGGAAGTAAATGGAGCTGTGGAAGTGTCTGGAGCACCAGGAGCAATTAAGGGAGGGTTGGCCTGGAGAAAAGGAGGCCAAGGGGGGAACTTCTTGCTCTCCATAACTCCCTGATGTGAGACTGTAGCCAGGTTGGGGTTGAGCTCTGCTCTGAAGCATCAAGCAATAGGAGAAGATCAATTGGCCTCAAGTTGTGCCAGGGGAGTTTCAGATTGGATATTAGCAAAAAATTGTTCACTGAAAGGGTTGTCATGCACTGGCACAGGCTGCACGGGGCAGTCATCATCCCCTAGAGGGATCTAAAAGATGTGTGGATGTGACATTTGGACTTATGACTTACCTTGGCAGTGCTGGATTAATGGTTGGACTTGAAGATCTTAAAGGTTCCTTGGAACCTAAAGGATTCTATTATTCACTCCTGAAACTTTTATTTCCTCTCTTTACTGACCAGTGGGGGGTTGTAGTAAGTTCATAACAATTTGCCTTTGCTGATTCAGGCTGTGACTGTATTTTGTAAACAGAAGCATAATTCCACACAAAGGCTTTTGACACCTTGCCAGCATGCCGTTAGACCACCACCAGATGGATCCAGTCTCTGGATAGATGATTGCAGGGCTGACTCTTCATAGTTTTTCTTGCTTGCAATATTGAATACTTAAAAAATAATACACATCAGGGGCTTTGGGCAGAACCAGGTATTACTGGCAAGGATCTAAAATTGTGTAGACAGTTCATTCAGAAAGCTTAACCTGTCTAGGAAAGACAAAAGTGTGTCCAGGGCCAAACGGAGAGCAAGGGAGGGAGCGAGGGCCAGCAGTGCCTGGCAGCATCAGGACAGGCTGGGGGCAGTGACAGTTAAACCCTGGCAGGAGCAGAGTGGTGC
>VXAC01008026.1:0-35693 GCA_013399225.1 Rhipidura dahli | reverse complement strand
TTGTTTAGTCTTGAGGAGGCTCAAGGTGCACCTCATTGCTCTCTACAACGCCTGAAAGGAGGCTGCAGTGAGGTGAGGGTTGGTCTCTGTCGCGATACGCAGTGAAGAACCACACTTTCTCCAGGTGAAAAATAGGCAGAAATTCGCACTTTACTGATCATCAGAAGGGATTTTAGAAGGTAGATAACAAATAGCTACATGTCACATAGCTATTGGCTGTATGTGTTAGCTACCTCCCAGGAGGCAGAACAAAACCTAGCACGTAGCAGAAAGTTGTTTTCCTAACAGAAATATTCCCTATCAGAGAAAAACAGTTTGCAGCTGCAGAGGGTCTATAAAACAATAACATTGTTTAGGCTATCATGTATGAGAAAGAATTCTCACAGAGCACTAAAAAGCTAAGATTTTCCTAGCTAAAGCTTTCTCAGCACTGACAGGTCTCTTTTGCTGTGCTTGCAGTAGGAGGACAAAAGGAAATGACCTTAAGCTGAATCAGGGGAGATTCAGACACTAGAAAAAGTTTTCACTGTTAGGGTGGTCAGAGATTGGAACAGTTTGCCCACAGAAGTGGTGGAGTCACTGTCCCTGTTCAAGAGGCATCTGGATCGGGTGATGTGGTTTGGTGGTTTAGGGGTGACAAGCGTAGTGCTGAGTGATGGTTGGACTGGGTGATCTTGAAGGTCTTTTTCAACCTTGACAATTCCATGACTCTTTAGTTGCAACTGGTCACTGGTGTAGATGTAGTCTTGTTTGGTAAGATGCAATGCAAGAACCAATACTGTACTATACTATGCTTTTGGTCTTTATTTGAAATTAAAGAATAGGCAACAAGTGGACCATAATTTACAGCTGATCATCCTGAGAAAAGTAAGCTTTAGGATGCAACTCTTCTACCTTTACCAAAATTTTGTGTGAAATACCTGTTTTAATCTTGGTATTCAGTAGTTATTTTGATGTTCTAGCATCTATTACTTGGTGGATCCTCCCCCATTAAAATAAAATTCAGTTTTTCTTTATTTGAAACATAATATGAAACATACATTTTGCCTGCATCACATATTAGAGACCCATAGAATACGTGAACTGGTAAGATTAGGCCTACAACTATATTTTCTGAAATTGTCAAAACATCTAACACATTAACATATTGCAGAATATTTAGAGCAAAAATTGCAGAAGTAGGTACTGCTGGTACCAAACTGACACCACTAATTCCTGGAGGCCAAAGTCTGCACACCCCCTCACTGTTAGTTGCTAACTACCTCAGTCTGTAATGGAAAATTACTGTTAACACTGAAATGAATAAGTATATTACAATCTCTGTTTGCTGGGAATATGACAGCAAATTGGTTGAACTGACACTTCTTAGGTGACCCTGCCTTGCCGGGGTGGGCTGGACAAAATGATCCCCAGAGGTCGCTTCCAACCCTAGCAGTTTTGTGATTCAAAACACTTGGGGTTTTTTGCCATCCAAGGTACACTTGTTACTTAGTTCTGTTGCTGTCAAATAAAAAATGTCTTATTTCAAAGGCGTAAATGCAATAATTTTTCTCCCACAATCAGCAGTCCAAAATATCTAGCTACATAAAAACTGAAGCAATTCAGATATGTTTGTAACAAGAAAACAAATTTATTGATTTTAAAAGACAAGACACAATTTTGTTTTGAAAAACACAAGAAAGCTAGCCTGAGTTCAAGTCTGAAATATTCAGAAAAATCCTACTGTCTTTAGTATGTTCCAGTCATTTTTTTATACAACACACTAAAAGTTAATATATATTTTTATAATTATAAAAGGTCCCCAGTTATTGTACAGTACACAATACAAATTGCCAACAAACTATTATTTAGCTCCTGCCAGTTTTGAGAGGACATTATATACTAAAAGATTTAGCATTTGTCACAAAAATCACATCAGGAAATACGTATTTACAAAATCAAATACATTATACAAAAAAAACCATCACGTTATTCTGTAAAGATGTCTTCTTTAAATAATTAAAAAGTATATTCAACTGTAGCCCAAAAACTGGAAAAGAACATTACATTATCTCACACATACAATCTACAAAAAGTTGCTTACCTCATTTACATAATATATTCAGTCAACTGGAAAATAAGAGTTTGAATATGTCCTAGTGTTATGATGTTTCTGTGCTGTGGGACTGGATAATGTAATCTGCCACTTACTAAGTGAAATTTAAATGATGGCACTTAAAAAAAATACAGTATAAAATAAATGCAACAAAGGAAGTTTCCCAGAAGGTAAGAAAGCCCTGAGTGATGATTAAATTACTGATTGGTAGCTCTAGAATTAACCTAATTAAAGTTTACCACCTCAGGCACAATTTTCCAAGTTTTTGAAAGGCACTCGAAGTTTCTTTAACAGCCTCATTGGTTATTAACTGGAAATCCAAATTTTCAGTGGGTATGAGTGGAGATGGGCAACTTGCTTTGGTACAAAGTGATATTTTCCCAACATACTTTAAATTGCTCAACTGGGTTACTTTAAGATGGGTATCTAATGTTTAAATACAAGGCAGTCACTTTAATATTGTATGGAAGGAAACTTTACTTGGGGAACCCATTAAATATTCTTTGTGTAAAAAGCTTTTGCTGGTATCAGTGAGTCAAAAAGAATTGAACTGAGTTCCTGATAAAAACCAGTCAATTCAAGGTTGTTCCTCTGAAGTCTAAATTCCTCCTGAAAATACATTTATTATTTCAGAGTAAAATTAATCTAGAACTGAAAATTCCTGTAAGATGTTTGCACCACAACCAAGAAAGTGCTTAGGAACATACACAGAACATCTTCCTGAATTAGTGTTAAGTGGGGCTCATTTGATGCCCACAGGCTTTTTCTGGGCCTTGTTTTCTACAGTGAATTTCAGCCTTAATGAGCAATCTCCAAGAACAATTCTTACCAAATGTTTAACTACTCAGGGCTTCCAATCCCAAAATGCTGATTTATTTTTTCAACAGGAGAAGGAGAAAAAAATGGGAATAAAACAATATTTAAAATGATCATTTTCAAACTAAGGCATATTTTACTTCAAACAAACACTAGGCAGTCACTTTGTAAGTGGCTTTTACTATTTCTTAGTTAAACTGGTAAATTAAACTCAGGTCTACTGGCACATAAAATCACTAGCAGCAATGATCAAGGCATGCAAACTCAGAAGCATTTACAGTAAATTATGAATAAAAAAAGTTGTTAAATAAAAACCCTTTGAGTATTGCATTTATGTTAATTAATTATGCATTAATTTGCATTTAGTGACTAAAAATGTTTACAACTTACTTGCACTATACTACTGACGTAATTCCCTTAAATAACTTTAAATTATACCCTTTTTCTTTGCCCTCAGCTAGACTTAAATAAGTACAGCTGCTTTAGTGTTTGCTGACTGATATTGCAAGAAACCAGTAGAAAATGTACTGTATTCTCACTTAGGAAGGTGGCATCAGTATCTCTACGTTAAAAGAATCTTTACTTGCTGCTACACTTGTTCCCTTGTTCCTGTAAGCAGTAACTGTAAGAACAAAGGGGCTTTTAAAAATATTTGCTCGTGCAATTTCTGGGTTCCTTTTAAAATTCTGACATTCAGTATGGGCCATCCAAACTGTACTCTTTCATGTGAAATCTAATAAAATACCTTCATCTTCTAGCTAGTCATTATTGCAGTGACTGAGTTTTAAAAGGAGTGTCAACATAACTGTGCATTTTTTGTTCCTGTTTCTCACAAACACTGCCAAAAATTTCAATGCAAACACATCAAATATTCTGCAAAATTTGTTATTACTAAGCCTTCTTTTAATCCTAAAGATTTCTCTTTTACAGTACCAGAGTATTCCAATACTAATCTATCTCAGATTTTCAAAATAGCTGAATATATTTTCTAAACCTTTATTTTCTAAAGGCATCTTAAAGTAGACAACTTCCTATCTGTAGAATCATGTTTGATTTTCTTTGTATATATATATGCAATTATGAAAACCAGGGAGCTGAAGTACTGTTTTCTATTACACAGTACATATCAATGGCAATGAATATTTTGCCTACATCTACTTAGCCCCCTATTAATAAAAAAACATCCCCATATAGTATGCAAGTATTTACTTTAGACATAATTAAAAAAAATTACAACACTATAAGCTATTACAAAGCATATGCTCAGTGGACTAGGTAAATTATCTAAAAGTCTTTGTTCCCATCATGTTACTTACAATGCTCAAAGGGTTAATGCAAGGCATTATATCAAATTAATTTCCTAATACTAGAACTAAGCATTGTGTGTTTATGCTTCTATTCCAGTTTTTATTGTCAGTGTTATCACCAAACAATTTAGCAGAGATACTAGAATTCCATGTATCAATTTGCTTTAAACTGTATACAAAGAGCATGTCCTGTTAGTGTGAAAAGGGCCCAATTTTCAGAAATTTGTCTTACTCTCTCAAATTTGTATTTTAAACTCTGAAATTATTGTCGCATACTTATATTACCAATAAATCTGGGGTTTTTGTCAGCACATTTATGGCTCTCAGTGGTTGGTTTTGTTTTGTAAAAGCATTCTGAATTAAATTGGATTGCAGTGCATCTCTAACATGAATTTTTTTCTAAACAGTGTGGATATCAATTGGTGAGAATGACAAAGATATCAGATCCTTTCTCCTAGGGAAAACAAGATTTTAAAAAAAAGTGTTTCAGATATTTAAAAATACCTCGCTTTAAATTAAATTTGTATATAGACCTATGCATTCCTGAATGACAGGATATTATTTTCCTATTTTTTTGAACTAAAGGCAGTAATGCTGTAAATCATCACTTTATAGGCAAATAATTTAACATCTATTTTCCAAATTTTTATGGAACTTTTTAAATATGAAGGTGCTTAGAGCATGCTACAGTACAAGAGGAAAAAAAAAAACGAGGAAAAGAAAAAAGATGTTTCAAAATTGATTTACAAGAAAGACGAAAATGTAACAAAAAATTTAAACAAATATAAAACTTTTGAAAATTGGGCCCTGTGCTTTGAAAAGGTAGTTCAACAAGACCTCTTCCCCCACACTGTTCACTGTGCTATTCTGTGCTAATGGGGGAAATGCCTCTAAAATAACTATTCTTGATTCCATTTCAAGATTAGATAAAACACATAAATCATATAAATTCTCATAATGTCTACCCTGTGGACACACGCTACACCTCTCCCTAGCATTGACAACAGACTCCAGAGCTGGTGTGGCAATGCAGCCGCACGCTACACATTACAGAATACACACTGAGGTATTCGCATCTCTCTACTTCAGTGATTACTAAAACCCAACTATTAAACAGCAAGAGTGTGCAAAATGTTTTATCTAAGTGTTTGATTAAAATTTCAGTAAAAACAAAAAAAAAGACCCCCAAATCTGTAAGTTTACAACACAGTAAGACAGTTGCTCTAAAAAAATCTAGTAAAATCTTTAGAATTTAAGCATAAGAATACAGACTCCAGTCAGTTTTCTGAACCTGTGAAAGTTCCAATTTGTCTTGATAATTCATTGTTTTTAGAAGCTACGAAATACATTCCATTTTTTGTATTCAGATTTTTGTTCAGTTTTGTTTTTCACTTTGTGACAGTTAACAACTGAGTGGAGTGGAGAGCTTAATAATGAAAGATACTCAAGTCCCACCATATTTAGCAATCTAGATTTACCTTTTACAATTGTACTCTTTTCTCAGCAACAACAAATTCAACATTAAACCAAAAAGGATAAGAAAACACAAAGCAACACAAAAATTAAAACAAGTACTACAGTATTAAAAAAAAAGCTGAAAATGAAAAAAATGTTGAATTATTTCACTTTATTTTACTTGTAAACATCTTATAATGCACAATGAAGGGGAGTAAATATTTATCACAGCTTAGTTTTAGCATTTTTGGTGAAGGGTACAGATGTGCTGATTTCTAAGGAAAAATCAGGACACACTGAGCGATATATGTGACAACTAAATCTATAATGCGATTCAGTGCATTTATGAGTTTAGAAATAATGAATATAAACCTCACTTTTATTTTTAATGAGGCAAAAGCCATCTACTGACATTAGTAGGAATTATGCCTACACAGAATGAGCTGGATGGGTTCACAATTCTGCAAAGGAATTAATTTTTTTTTTTGTGCACCAATAGTGTTAGGACATTTTAGTTTATGTGCAGCTGTATTTGGAGCATATGTAAACTCTAGCTAAACAAACTTGTTTGCTATAAATACACTTCCATTTTACATGCTCTTCTCCCATTTGGTATATATGACTTTAAAGTAATTTTCAGACACACAAGATAAACCAGAATAAAAGAATCTTAATTTTTTTTACAGTCTTTTCTGTAAAGTCAATCTTTTTGTGTTCTTCTTCACTTTTTGGCTTTTTTTTTCCTTATTTAATTCCACTACTTTAATGTAGCAAATCTGTGTGTCTGCATAATGAAATGTTTGTGAAGAAAAACTTGAGTTCTTTAATGTCAATTAGTATGGTCTCTATAAACTGATATTATTTAACCATTAAAATGTAATATCTGGCTGATACACCACAAAATATAGAAATTGAAAACATGCACTGCATTATGTACCTGCTCATTTATTTCTTTTTAGTTTTCAAAATTAAAAGTAGGCAAGGGTTTAGAAAATATATAATCATGCTTGGGACTATGGTCAATCTATTTTGACATTTGAAGTTGGTATTAAAGCTAGTTTTGCTTTCCAAATTCCCAAGCAGATTTTATTTGTATTAAAGTGAAATCCAGCTAGAAACGAGAAAAAATAGGTCTATTGTCATTCTAAGAGGGATATTAAAATCATTTAATAATAAAAAAATCCTTTTATTCTTTTGAAGGCTATGTAACCTGTCCTTACTTCTTAGGGAATTTGAAAATGACAGGCACACCTTGTTGAATTAATTTAAGAGTTAAGAATAACAAAAAGTACTAAGTCTTAGCTTCAGTTCTGTTTAAGGCACCATGTAATAGCCGAGGTACAATGATCCCTGATGTACATTCTTAAATGGCAATGGTCCATCTAGCCACCTATTCAAATTCTACACAATTGGGAATAAGTACAAGTGAGGTGTGCCAGTTACACTGCCTTGTCTAATTTTTGTAAAAATTTAAATCCACTTTACCAACAAGGAAATGTTTTTGAAAGGAAAATGATGCAGGTTGCTACATTCCTTGCATTCTATAAATCATCTTTTCTAAGAGCAGCAGATTGAACCACTAGTAGGAAAAGACCTGGAATAGAAGAAAGTCATCCAAATGGAATGTTTTCCTGTATGTCCAGTTCAGCATAAGTAGCACATACACTTAAAATTAACAATAATCAAGTCACTTCTTTTTTAGCTTCAGTTTCTAACAGCTACAGTGCCACTGAACAATCAAAAGCATCTGTTCAGTGGCCTGACATATAGAATCAGTAGTCTTCAAAACAGAGAAACTGGTATGCAAATAATATCTGAAACTGTTGATTTTAACGAAGCTTGCATTGTTTACATCATGTTCAGATAATTAGGTACATTTATGCCATAAGATTACCACATTCTGATACAATTCTGTCATTTAAACAGCTTCTTCCTTACAGAAAGAAACTAGGAGATCTTCTCAACCCTCCAGCATTATTACAAAAAAATCCCCCTGAATACTCACAATTTTATCAAAATAGTGTCTTCTCGTAGTACGATGAAAAGCACCTTTTATAAGAAATTTGATACATCTGCTGTCAAATAAGTATGCCTCCAGTGTAAATCAAAGAAAATAGTTCTTTTGATATTTCACAGAAGTGCATCTAATTAAAAACCTATCTATATGAAATCAGCATAATAACTAATAATTAACATTAAAATATTTTTAAACTATGAAAAAATTAAATTATTGTAAGAGGACAAAACATTAACATTTAACTTTGCAAAAATCTTCCTTGCATTTGATACAAAGAAACCTCTTCATATTGAGTGGCCAATGTAAAATGATTTTGTTTACAAAATTTTTTTTTTTTGTTTTCAAACCGACCTGGCAAAATACGTACACCCATTCCATTGAACAACTCCAACAAAATAATGATCAGAACAGTTACATTTGACAGCAGTCAACCTTCGGACTTATTCTCTTTTTTTTTTCTTTTTTCATATTAGACCTAAATGGCTAATGCAATGGGGCGTGTGTTGGAGGCCAGGGGAGGTTTCACATTAGACTGCAGTGTATGTATTTCCAGTAGCACTGCACTGTCTGATAGTCTGAGTAGTTGCAACAATGTGCTCATTATGAATTGGGTTCAGGAGGTTTTGCTGTACTCCACTCTCAAGCACTGGCTGCATGCAGCCCACCTGGAATGCCTGGTTTAGCTCAGTTTTCTCCCTCTTGGCTTGTGGTTCTCCGCTTTCATCCAGCTCTTCATCTATTTCACTTTCAACTTCGCTGCCCTCATCTGCACAAACAAACCAGCATGTAACTACCACAAAGGGAAAAGTTTCTAATACAAGGCTCTTTATTTTGCAAGTAAAAGTTGAAATACAAGGAAGCAATCTGATAAAGCACAAACTGAAAATTAAAATTTTAATGGCAAAAAGGCAACTATTATCTCAAATAGATAAACAGACTCAGGTTTGTTCACTTGAGCTATGCACTGTTGGTGTGGAAAAAACAACTGCTGTCTCAAAAGGTCTAACAATCAATGTTCATTTCATATTGGAAAATGCCTCATTTCCTAAACATGATGGACAAGAGTTGTTACTTTTATTTACAGATAGGGAAACTGAGGCAAGGAGAGTTGGGGTGACTTGACCCCAAATTTTGACAAACATTCTTATACTCACTAGTTGAGTGTTCTGACATCAAATCACCCCAAATCACTCAAGCAGTCAGTATAAGAATGCATGTCAAAATATGGCATGAAGAGATTATAAGGAACTAACTTCTCCCTGACTACTTGCATACAATTCTGCTTCTTGACATAGCAAAACATTCACTACAGTTGAACATCCATAAGCATACTCTTTTCTTAATTTACACAGCTGCTACACTCTTCTGTCCTATTAGATAATACAAAATATGCATAAAAATTGGAATATTCCTTTGTGACAATAATAAACATCTTTAAAATATTCTTACTTTAAGACAAACCTACAATATTCCAGTCACTATTATGTGGGATATTACATACATAGCTATTGTATTATATCAATGTGTCCATACAACATATACACACACTTTAAAGGATGATACAGCTCTAAATTCTGTTTGACTGTGTTTTTAAAACATAAGGATTTATTTTGCTCAGAGACACATTAGCACTACACAGAATTATACCCTGGAGATACTAAAATGCTTACCTTTATCCATATTTCCAGGGGACACAGCATTTAAATCACCAAACTGCAAAATAAACAATAAGAAAAATGGACACAGTCTTAAGCAAGTGTGATTTTAGAATATCTACATTGTAGGAAATCTGTGCTCCACTGGTTTGATGGTTGCGTTCATTCAAATGCATAATCTTAGCTGTAGCCACATCCATAGCAGAGCAATTTCCCATTCCATTTCAGTCTTGTGCTTATTAAGACAATTATCACTAAGTAAACCCTCAAAAATTAGAATGGAGAAGTACAACCTTTTTTAAAGATTGCTTCAACAGGGCCTTTGTTGTTTGAAATGAGCTATTTCTGAGTTTTATAAAGCCGTAAATTATAATGAATATTCATTCTGAACTGCCAATATTTTAACAAAAAGCTCTTTTTAAAATTTCCCAGGCACCATTTTAATTGTGCTGGAACAAAAATGAAGGTGTGCCACAGTGTTGCTAATCTACCTCTACCGTAGATGAAAGGCACTGCTGAGAAAGGGTTTATAACCTGATAATTGATTTACATTAAAATCCAGACCTTTTAAAATCAGTTGTGTTTAAGTTGGAAACCTCCTTCCCTTTCCTTTCTCCATTTCTCTTCTGTGAAATTTGGAAGAGAAAAATGCCACCAATGGATATCAAATGAAAGGAGCACATTGTTTAGACAGATACATTTCTAACCATAAATGATGGTAGCAGTCTTTTCCAAAAGAATGTCCAAGGGTTGAAGAAGAGGAAGGGAGAAGTATGAGAATGCTTTTCTCAGCTGCAACCAGTTTATACTGTCTTACAGTGCTTGTTGCACTGTAATCTTCCCCATTTGATTTCAGTCACAGCCATTGAATACACAGAAACATAAGAAGACACGTATTTAATGCATTTAACTTCTATTCTGCCCCTCACCTCCAAATGTTTTGCAATACTTCCTCATAGTATTTCCATATTTAGTGTCATAAACTTCTTAGAAAACCCTAAGCTACATTTATGTCTAACATACAAAGGCTGCAGAGACAACAAGAATGTAATAACTATACTTGTGTAATACTTTCTGAAACTGTATGGCAAGAAATATAAGAGCTTGTATACTGATGGTGGGTCTTTCTACTAAGCAGAAACATTGTTTAATTTTTCTGAAATATGTCATGACACATGATATAAAATAATTTGACAAAGAAAACTGAGACATTTTCCAATTTCTCTTGAAAGTGTATAATCTCTTTATAATATTTAATAAGCCCATCAATATATTTTGTGGGAAGAATGACAACTGATGCCAAATCAACTAGCAAAATTACCTGCAATTTATAGATAATGCAGAACATGATAGGGTGACTTGCAAGTGCAAAAATGCAACAAATCCATCTTACTAACAATTTAGCATATTTTCAAATATATCCACTTTCCAGCAACTTTGAAGCATAATTCTTTGGTAACAATTCATGCTTTCCTTACTGTCTCACTCAAAATAAAAGGTCAGATGAACTACAGAAGAGGGATGAGAGACTTTGCTTTGTAGATGCTATAGCTGAGTATAAAAAGATTGTCATGAATTGAGACTCTAGATCTGCTTTTTAAACCAACAGTCTTTGAAACAACTGTATGAAAATCAAAACTGTTGCAAACCTCTATGTATGTCTGCACTACTAGTATGTGAACAGTACTGTACAAGGCAAAATTCTACATGTAAACCAGCCTTCTAATGTCAAAGAGGGTATACATTTTTTGTGGGAATTATGTGTGCAAATGTATGTAAATGGATCCACAAAAGTAACATCTTCCTACTACTATGCTCTTTTATTTTCACATAAAATATTCAGGTCTCAAAAAGTGGACAATGGTTGTAGGTTGATCAACATTTTTCAAACCATGCACATGGATCTGTGTGCAGATTTGTAAAAGAGTAAGTTAATTTAGAAATAATTAATTTTAAGAATTCAATGTGATTTCGGTACTCTGACAATGAACCAGTGAATCAAGTTTGAAACCACTGTATATATTTGTAACTCAGTCTAGTGTTGTACTGCAGAACATCCTACCATTCTACATCCATGCTTAAAATTTGCAATAACACTTTCTCCAAATTGTCACTAAATCTATCAATCTAGTCTCTTACATATTATCTTACCTCTCCCATAACTGCAATAGGTGTCTCTCCTGTTGCCTGAGCAACACGATGTTCTACTAAGTAAAACATGTATTCATCGTAAAGCAAGCGGATCAGATGAAAAGAGCCAAAGCTAGCAGCACTGCGCAAGGTTAAATCCCGAATCACCATTGAGCTATTCAAAAATAAAAAATATATACATGTTTATGTTTTACAGCCATTTTAACATTTATCCATGTAGACAGACGTTTCACCTCAAAACCAATATTCTTAAAAGCAACAGTGTCCACAAATGTCTGATTTATGGTATCTTCGGAAAGGGGTGATCAGAAAAGGGCAATCATTTGCTTCTCTCCTTTCTCTGAAGGTACTGCTGGACACCACGTAAGAAATAACCAGACTGGTTTGGTTTTGATTTTGACCTGTGCATAAATACCAATAATTGAGCAAGTGTAAAACTTAACTTGAAAGAAAATTTGTCGAAAACATAAACAACTAAAATGGTAAGAAAACAATTTGGTTATTTAAGAAAGTATTGCTTAAATGGTGTCTGTTGTATCAATCTTTCCAGGACAAAGCTTTTAATTGCCATAATTTAAACAGCTTTGAAACTTAAAATTCAAAAACAATAGACTTGTGTGTTCATATTATATCAACAAATTCTGGTATCTTCAGCAAGCAGTTTCTACAGTCAGGTTCAAAGAACAAGGTTTACTCTGATAACTGTTTCAATAAGCAGCTAACATGGAATGCTTGTCATAATGTTCTTTTCATATATTAAAAACAGCTTTTGTCTTTCTTATCTTATAAATATTGATGTCACAGTGTTTTAGTAAGTAATACTAAAAATACTGGGTTAATAATTGCATCATTTTTTAACCAAAAAGAATCATAGTATGTTTCTAACTCCTGACAAAATTACACCTGCATTCATTTTCAGATGGCCTTTAAAGCAATAAACAAGGGTCATTTATGTCCCTGTTCATTTGCTGATAGCCCTGAGTTCAAGGTTAATAGCAGAGATACTCTGAAAAAAAACCCATGTTTTTCATGATGTACCAAGCCACTGTTTGGTATTAGATTTGTCAACTTCAGTACAATGCACAGTTCAGCAAATTATAGGATAGTTAGAATGTTTTAAAGTCTATTAAATACTACCTGTAGAAAGACCATTTTAACAGAAATTGCCGTGCTGCTTTAGGAAAGCTGGGTCTTCCTTCGTAAGGTTTCAATGCTTGCATCATTACATTATCAAGCCAGGCAGCCCACTGCTCCAGAGTGCTCTGCTGTTGAAGAGTCATCTTGAAATCTGTTTCTAGTCTCTGAACCATGTTGTCATCACACTGGCACACCCAGGAAGCCTGCTCCTGTTATAGCACATGGCAGCTCTTGAATTGACAGTTCATAAGCCAAAGCACAGAATGTAGTTGTATCTCAAAGATTAGGCTGCTCAATGGATGAAAGAGATCGGACCCACTTACTAGACAGACTAAGAAGTAGTTTTTATTTTACGTCTACTGTAATTTTGTTGAAAGCAAGTAGGTGGGAAAAGCGTAGCATAAAAGAACAGACATCAAATAAAGAAATTCGAACAAGCAATATAGGCAACAAAAGTTTGTTGTAGTTTCCCACATTCATTTGTGCAAAAAGTCTTCTACTTCTGTCATTTTTCTATTGAAATACTTATATCTTGTCATTTTTTTCTGGGATGTCAGGCAGGGCAAGCAGGAAGAGTCAAATGCAGGGGACTAAAGTAATAAAACAAGTAGTGAGAATTCAAGTGCAATGTTCCTTTTGTTCTGAAGAAGTAAAGCTTTAAGACAAATCCTGTTATATCGTCTTATAAAAGAAACTTTGTACACAGACAAGGATTGTTCTGTTTGCTGATTCTAGGCAGTAATGCATTACACATTACCTAAACATAAGCAGTACACAAGTGGAGAAACACACTATGCATACAATAATCAGCAATCTAGTCAGTGTTACCAAGTTTAAATAAAGCTAACTGTTCAATTCAGAAAATGAGAAAAAAATGACAGCTCACTAACTGCAAGCCATGTCCATTTATACTCTAGCTGTCATGTGCCAAGTTAACACCTCATTCACAGACTCTGTATCCATGTCAACATATTACTGCACTTAATACATTGTATCTTTGGTCAAGAACTCTTGACTAGATTTCTGTTAAGAGTATTAACAGGTATATTAAAACACTTGTTCGCAAAGAAGATAAACAGAGAACTACCAGGAATCTGAAACCTTTCACTTTGCTGGCCAAAAGGACAAAAGTATTTTTCCTCAGACAAGCAGAAACATGTAGAGAAATTAAGCTTAATAAAAATGTAATTTATGCTCTATAGGTTCTAACCGTAGAAATCTAATCCATTATTCAGGAGATCTTCTAGATTTAAGCACAGGCACTTAGATAAAACATACTTATGTATGGGGTTTTAAATAATGGAGTCAGTCTCTACTGAAAATGCTGTGCATTTAATAACTTTAGGAGATATTCAGAAGATATGCTACTGAGATCTAATCCTAAAATATCATTCTTGCTATTAGTAAGACATGATTGATGATACCCATTCTAAGAAAGTATTTGCTCTACATTTGCACAGAACTTGGAAGAATATGTGCGCTTCAAGAGAGTAAATGCAATCAGGTAATGGTTCTGAGCTCTTATTTTCCTAAAGCATAAGCTGTCACATTTGGACTGAATCACTACATATATGAATGAGTGAAATATTAGCACTTTACTTTCTTGATAGAATGACACCTGACAATAAGGCTCAGAATTACAGAGGAAATAACACTTAAAACCCCCTGCTATTCAAAACTCAATTTTACCTGAACATTGGCAAAATCAACACGGTTGAGATCATTGAGCATCTGGTTGATTTGAGAAGTATTTTGAAGCACAGCACGAGCTGCTTGAGCCAGGTGATTAAGAGATGTGTATCTTCGCAGAGTCTGGGCAAAGGCACTTACAGCGGCAACCTATGAAGAAATTTAATATTTTTAAATATTGTACTCTGTAGATTAATTCCACAGACTGAGTATTTGCTTTCATTTTAATAGTTTACAATAATGAGTCCTCATATTTGAATTATACCATGTAGCAGATCAATGTTATTTCCTCTCCCATTATTTGATGCTTGATGTTTAACATGAAATTTAGCATTAAAGTTAAAATGCTTCTTCTTTTAGATGCTACTGCCCACTTCGTTTGCCACTGCAAGAATAATACTTCAACAGTTTCCTCTACCTTGGTTTGTATCATCCTCTGTGGAATATTGTTCATGGCATTTGAAAGCCAACCTTCAAGGCTTTTTGCAAAATTGCGAATGGCTTGGGTCAAGGCACCTGTGCATTGGAGAATAAAAACAGAATGAAAAGAAAGCAGTGCACCTGTTTTGAAATATTTTGCATCCTCAGAACTCTTGTACTCAACTTTCAGGTCTGCTGAATTTACTTACTAGACAAATCTAATCTAGGTTCAAAATGCCTCACTGAGATAAACATTCCACAAAAATGATTTCAGTTTTGGTTTAATAAACAGTTCTGACTTCTTCACCAGACAATCTTCCAAAGAAGTTTGACTAGCAGTATTGTTTTGGTCACTCCTATAGGAGAACAACACTAAATTTCCATCACAAACTTCCGCTTTCCATTTTACCTAAGTACCTCTTTTAAAAAGCAAAAGTCTAGGGGAAAATCCACTTATAGGAATACTGCAATTTCCTCAAGTAAGTCCAAAGTAATCTTAGACCATGTCATAGTTCTGCTTAATTCAGTTTTATAGAACAAATTCCATTCACATGCAGTGCTTAACGATGTCATCAATAAGCAAGATATAGGAGTGTTTCACTGACAGAAAGTGAAATTATTCAAATAACTGTGAAATCTGTGTGCATTTTGTTTCTTTTCTATACCATCCACAGAAATGCTGAATGGCTGACAGAGATTAAGAGAGATTGAAAAAGCCCTTACAGTATTCTGCATTACTAAATACAGAAGTTTTAATTTTTCAAAAGAGGAAGACTGGAAGTATCCCAAGGAACTGTACCTGGAAAAAATAAAATCATATCTTCTGAGTGATAGAAACCCATCTTTCCCACAACTAACCCTTGCACATTGACATAACAGTGCAACACTCAAACTGCTGCAAAAAGTAAGAGACAAAAAGAAAAAACTACAGGTTTCTGAAAACTACCAGAGAATGAATGCAACTACAAAAGTGAAGAGGAAAAGACCTAAGGAAATAATACCTTTTTTAAAATAATACATTTTTTAAATAAAGCTTTTTACCAGAAATGTACATTTACTAAAAGAGAAACTGTATTCTTTGTGGTATCTTTTTCACATGTCTTCAAACTTGCAGTCATAAGCAGCAGAATCCATATTGGTAATTTATATAACTCACCCTGCCTTTGGATCCTTAGCTGACCACAAATTGATCTTACAAAGTAACTGTGTTAGCTGAGCCCTCTTATAATATATTTTTTTTTTGTCTTTTAGGGTTTACATGTGAAGAACATGAATTTTTCCTCTACCCTGTCAATCTTCTAACTCACTAGTGCTGCTTTGTAAATTATTTCTGTGCACTTACTTATTGACTACGTATTCAGTCATATTTTTTTACCTACCAGACAAGATGGAAGTAATAATGTAAATACTATATGAATGGTACGGAGACATTCAAGAAAAATATTACTGCTTTTTCACTTCTAATGTTCTCATTACTCTTTTTTACCCAATTATATATATTACAAAATTATTTGCATCACTCTAATGCTGATCTCCTTTAAAAATGAATATGGAAAAGCAGCTCAGGCCTTAAGGAAGACCTCTAACTAGTAAGAAAAAGGAACAAATAAAAGGAATTCTAAGTTCTGAAAAAATAAAATAGCTAAAGTAGCTAATCAGGAATCAGTATTGTACAGAACAACCATGAATTTCTAATGAGCTTTGGAGATACATTAAATACAGAATTTTTCTCATATCCTTAAGTACACATCTAGCCATTACCAAAAGCTGAAGTACCTACATCCTTGAACTGTTAAGTTCACCTGAACCCTTTCAAAGAATCTTTGCATGATAAGCATGGTGCAAAGTAAATGGCCTTAATCATTAAGTGTTACTAGTCACACGCTAAATGATGTAGCAATAGCAGTTACTGAAAGTTTGATTTGAATAAGCACCTAAAAAGCTTGACTTCTGAACCAAAACCTCTTTGACTTGTACAAAACTGAGCTTTATAGCCTTTGCAGTACTTTAAATTTTTGTCTGTCTGGAATTGTATAATATGGTGTGGAAGTGTATTTTGCATAAATTCTCCACCAATCATGGAAACTAACTCAACAGCAAATTTGTTATTGTCCATTCTGCCACTTGTGAAGATGCAAGATACCCATTCAAAAACATAATAGCTCTGGTCTATTGCCAAAGACACTACATAATGATGGTCTTTATTCCTGACTCCAATTAACAGCATTTTGCTTTTCTTAGGAAATGGAATTTTGTTGTTTTATACACAGCAATTTTTCACTCATTCTGTGGATGCTGAACATTTTGGCTGACAAATCTATCACGGAGGTTAAAAAAAACCCCCATTATTTTCCTTAACAGTCTTTCTTTTCTACTCCAGTAATATGCATCAACAATAAGACTTGTCTAAAAGAAAAAACACTGAAGATCTAGACAGAAAAGAAAAACTTGAAAAAATTATGCTTTCTTCATGCCCCTCTCAAATTAATATTTTTCCATATTTTGAGCAGCAGCTGCAGCTCTCTTCCCATTTACTCAAGAAAAAAAACATAAACATGACTTTAATGAAGCATTTACAGTCCCAACTCCTCTACGGAGTCCAAACTTTCCTACAAATTGCTATTTTCCCACAGAGGATGATGAATTTGTCTGCTTCACCTAGCTGCATTTTCGTTATATTCAACCTTAAGCCATTATCTCAGTCGCTTGTAATGACTGGACATGCTTTTATTCAAAAGCAAGAATGTAAAAATTCACAAGATTTTAACCATTTAACAGTGAAGAAGAAACCTGGATGACCCATTTTTAAAGGAAAACTGCTAAAAAAAGCCATTTAGTTAGCTGGTTCTAGAGGATAAAGTAAGAAAACACGTTAGCTGTCTTCCAAAGGTAGCTCTGTGAGTGCAATTCTGAGGAAGAAACCACTGGACTGTTCACAAAAAGGAAGCAGAAGTCTCTTGAGATGAATTTGTACTGGAATCAGATGATGCGTTTGAATCCAAGAGTGTGATGACCATTCCCAAAACAGGAATGTCAAAGATAGTAGGTATCAATTATTCAAATATGACTGGTAATTCTAGAAAGAAATAAATAGCATGAAAAGGACATGCTGCTTCTAGTTATTGGTATTAATTGATTTTGCCCCATTTTTTTGAAATCTTGTACTGGCAGTGCCCAATGCATCTTACGAAGGCAGGAAGGCACCGTGAGCTGTAAAGCTGTCATCTGAACACTTCCCTAGAGACTACCAGGCTTTTCAGGAAAAGCAACTGAAAAGGAGGGGAGCAGTTTTGATGAAAAACTGTGTCTGCACTTCCTTTTTATTGAGAAATGAATTTGCTTTTGCAAGTGAGAGTTTTCATTCAGCCTATTAAATGTAATAATTAAATTTGTGGGGGTTTTTATCACTGTCTAATTTTTTGTGATGCACTATATTACTCTAAAATCCTACCTAATGTTATTGTCATGAGAGAAGTAAAACATTAAATATAAACCAACGCAAAATAATTTACACAGGTAATAGCTGTCAATAATTCCATGTATTTGAGAAAACATTTTTCCTTTACTCTGATATATAGATGCACAAATGATGTCAATTGCTAACAAGGACTTACTTGTTCCTTTAAAAAAAGGTAAAACACACTTTGTAAATGGCAAACCTTCAGATTATATACATTTCCAGCTTCTTTTTTTTTTTGTATTATACATAATTTGTTATAACCTGGTATTATTCCACTGGCAAGTGAGAAGTCAATAAAACTTTCCTGCAAGGCACTACCACCAAATATTCTTACACACTGCTTATTACTGCTGGAGTCACCATAGCTGAAGAGGTGTTCATAGAAAGACAGTATAGCTTTGTTTCCTGCAAAACTACTTATGGCCCTAATTTTTAAAAAATATTAATCCAACTTTTTAAAGTGAATAGGTTTTTTTCATTGGAAGGAGATAATAAGTATGAGTTATCAGGTTTTTAGTGGGTTGCTAACATGATTTCTTTATTATATTTAGGACAGTGTATGTGAGACAATAAAATACTTCATCAAAGAGTTCAACTTCCTTCACAGAAATTTGTTTTCTACCAAAGATACCCATACAAATATACTGCTAGAGCCATGACACATTCTAGTAAAATTAAGTTTGAAAAGAAAGCTCTACTCCTTGTTATTGTGGCATGGCTGGACAATTACTCACTCTTTCATGCAGGATGTATGTCAGAAAAAACGGTAGATTGGAATAATAAATTGGACTAGGAATTCTTCATTGCCTTAACAGTCATTAGAATTGATTTCAGCAGCCAAGGACAAAGGACCAACTCTCCAAGCATGGAATCACAAAGACCATATTTCTTTTTCAGACTAATCAAAGATTAACATGTGATGTTTAAACTGAAAACTACTGAATTCAGTGGAAGGATTGACTGACACTAGTGCACTTTGCCACAGGGCCACAGGACTTCTTTCCATCAGGTACCCTAGAGCAAGGGTAAAGGGAAAACATTTTTACCTGAAGATATAAAAGAGACAGAGAAAGAAGAACCTTTAATATGACAGTGTATCTTAAAAACTACATCTTCCAACTTGTAGAGTTCGAAGCATTTGTCAATTCCCAGCACAATTTCTTACACAACAAAACTGAGGATGAATTATACACAGTACTTGTGTAACTTTGAAACCTTTTTCTTCAGCTGCCTTGTGAGGCACAAGTATACCTCCACCATATACATGCTTGCAGAAAAATCCTTACAAAATGTTTCAGGTGTTCAACTTACTAGGAATAGGTCTAAGGACGTCAGGAATGAGAATCTCCACCAAAGCCTGGTACATCACATGGTCACAGTTACACATCCATTTCAGAATAGACTCATTCTTGCACAGAGTAATCAGTTTTGCTTTAGGAAGTCGACTTTCTATTTCACTCAGATTGCTGGTGTTAAAAAAAAATGTAGCCAATTAATAAATGATAATGCATTTATGGCACCTGGGGCATGGTTTAACAGTTAACATGGCACTGGTAGGTTAACAGTTGAATTTGACTTTTCTGACCTAAAGTTTCTATGATTCCATGATTTACAGCAGGCAAAAACCTGCAGTGGGTGTTAAAATGTACTTTTTATACAAGCATCATAGATGTCTCAGCTACACCCAGTATAACTTATTTACACATTGTCTCACATGGAAATGGATTTAAGAAATGTCTCCATAATTCTCCTACAGCTCATAAGTACTGCAGACATATGAATGATCCTTTTGGCTTAAAAGAAGTGGATCAAATATTGGGAACAGACACCTTTACCGTATTTGTTCCATGCAAAATATCTCAATGCATGACACAACTGTTTCAAGACTCCTCTTTGGCATAAACCCAGGCTATACAAAACTGTCAGACAACATAAATTTAATTTGGAAAATAATCATAGCAGAAAAAATTATTACTACTAGGTTAAAACTAATATAGTTTTTTAAATTTCACACTCACATTATCATGAGACACAATAAGCAAAGAGAAACATTTGCTGACCTTGGTTCATTAACAGGAGTGCCATCAGGTGGAGCAGAAGGAGAATAGCGCCAGAAAGTTTGCCACAATTTTTCTATCAGGCTGAATTGAAGATTAACAACCACATCCAGTATTGCCTGAAAAAATAAAACATGAGATCCTATTGTCTTTTACCCAGCTTCCCTCGACTCCCCAACTCCAACTAGATCTATAGCTTTTTTTCTTCACCACATAGTGGAACCAAGGCAAACTGTAAATTCTGAAGTTATAAATGGTATCTGTTTTAATACCTTTGGTATCCATAAATTATCCAGCACCATAAACTATTGTGCACAGAGACTTGCATAAGGCTTGCATGGAAGCCTCCAGGAACTACTATGGCCTATGTAAACATATCAGAGGAATTTAAGCATAGAACATATTTACTGCTACTGCAATAAAAGAGTAAACCTGACATTTTACACATTTTCATAATTCCTTTTAAGTTGGAAGCACCTTCAAAAATAATTTTAAAAGACATATTGTTCAGTATCAAATATGGTTTAAATGTCTCAATGTTTCTTTGATATGAGAAAAAAGTTACTGCTTTTAGTGTAAAAGAAAATAAAGTTATAATCTAACCTGATTTACATTTCCTGTTGACCAAACCATCTGGTCTGCATGCATATCTGCATGCACTATCTAAGGGCTAACATTCTGAAAAACATACATGTAACAACATTTCATTCTCAGTATCTATTACATATTATTCTTTTCCCCTGTGAAGGGGATCCTCCAGAAAACCCTTTTTGCTATCCTTTTCAATGAAATGAGTAAAATATCCTGGGGACAAGTCACATACCACTATCATGGCTGCAATATATTTGGCACTATTCTCTTGTACTGGTGTTCACTAGAAGTCATGAACTTTCAAAAATAAACGTTTTTTAAGAAATACCTCACAGTGCTCTCGATACAGACTCTGTAGTGATTTGATGTCCTCAAAGGTAGTACCATCTGGCAGAGAAGATATCTCAACTTCTCCAAACTCTGGCAGTACTCGAGATGCATCTGTTGTCATGACAACATCATGAAAGAGGTGCCAGTTACAGTATGGTTAAGAAAAAAATTTAAGGATTATACAAAGAAAGAAATTCCAAAGGGTCATAATATTCAAAGAGGAATGTATTTCATACCTGTTTTATGCCAAAATAATAAATAAATTAATACTTTTAATAAAAATAAATACAAAATTATACTTGATTAGAATAAAATGCTATCATGTACATACTACACCTCTATGGAGAAGCTAACACACATTTTTTTAGACCATTACAGAGTGCAAGAAAATATAATGAGTAATTGAAAAATATAATTGAATACTTCTTTGTTGTTCAGCTGAAGAGTTTCTATGCAGCCAGGTGTGATGGGGCTTAATAAACTCAATATATGTTTATACTTGACATTTACTAGATTTTCAAGTAGAGCCAATGTGTGCTTTTACTATTTGTCACAAATGTTTCTGAGAGACTTGTTGGTTAAAATAAAAATGCTGGACTGTAAGAAAAGAAAGAACCTGGAAAAGAAGAATCAAGACATTTTAATGCTACCCTTATGCTCCAATGGTTTTAGTAAAAGCAAAATTAGGCCAAAGGATTTGGTGGTTGAAAATCCCGACCAAATAAACATACACTAATAGCACACTCTATCAGCACAGCCAAGGACTCTTTTTACATAAACAATTAACTAAATTACAATTTGTTTCCATGACTGGAATACATGCTTAACTGGACCAACAAATCCACAACTTCGATATTTTTTAAACATGACCTTTGGGATTTCAGTTGAAACTCTTTGTCTCTTTCCACTAACAACACTACAACACCCTTTCAAAACAGCCCAGGGGGTGGTTAACCTTCAGACTAGTGCAGTGCCGTCCTCTTACCCTGGCTTTCATGAAATAAAATGCAGCGTAATGCAAATGAAGGAAACAACTTTCATAGCAGGAATTTCAATATGCACATTTAATATAATTATGCAAAGCAAATTCATTTATGTAATATGAAGTATATCTCACCCTATTTTTCCTTTTATACTTACATGTTGCATATTAAGTATTACATAAAGCTCACATGTAATTTAAATGCCTTTCTGTTCTGTTGTGAGTAAGGATTTTAAAGAGGGCACGATAACTTCAGAAGCAACTATTTTTTTGTACTTGTGTGGCTTGATAGTCACATTGACAGCAAAGTTCATCTTACTTATTTATATAGCAGTATAAAACCTGCTTTCATACCTAGAAACTGTTGATGGTGTTGACTTTGGGCAATTACAGTTTGTTCAACAGATGTGCCTGTCTGTTGACCGCTTCCTGTGAAGCCATCTGCAACTCCATCCACTTTCTGCATAGGCTTATATCTGCAAAAATATCAAGTACAAAATTGTCCTTTCTGTTTACTTCTTCATAAATGGAACACAGAGTTTGGTTTTTCCATCTCAAAATTTTCAGGACAAGTGACAAAAGAATTTAGAGATTCTTACTTATTTTGTAAGTAACAGAAGAAACAACCACTAAGGGAAACTAGAGTATTAACAATGCATTACAGAATTCACAAAAGTGGCATTCCAGCAGCACTCCCCATTTCTGGTAGAATTTAGCTTAGTAACAGCGAAATGTAAAACCAGCAAATTTATGCCAAAAAGAATCAAATCCATCCCTTTCCAAACAGCTTGACATAAATTGTAATACAAAGATAATACTTCATTACTTTAGGAAGAAACAACATTACTGTCTGAGGATAACCAAGACTTCAACATGAGCACTTCAGGATGCTGAAGCTATGCAAATAAAAAAGGTGCATGGTTCCCAAATTAAGAAAAGGAAAGAAGAAAAATGATGTGTGGCACACATTCATTCTACAGCCTTTGCTGAGGAGGACTAGAAGTATTTATCCAATTAGATGTGTCTAATAGAGATGGTAGAATTGGTGTAACTACCAAGAAAAAAGAGCACATTGACTGCAATTTACCACTAATTTAAAAGACAAATGAACAACTAGCAATATTAATAACCTGACAAAAGAGCAACATTACCATAATAATGAAAATTACAATATTCAGTCTTTTAGTGCTCTCTTAATAAATCCTGCTAGAATTTTCTGATACACTTGGATAACAACGATAAGAAGACATAGAGACAGATATGAAACACTCAAGTTAAATACTAAGCCTCCTATAGCACAGCATTTTTCATGTAACAGCTACCTATTGAGCACAATGGTACCTTGTAGTTTCCACCCCTCACCAGTGCCTTCACAGATTCCCCCGGCAGAGCTTAGGATTGGTGTAAATTGAGCCAGAATGGATGCATGTTGGTGCAGGTACATGTGTGCAAGTGCAAAACATGGGGCACGGGAGAGGTGTGCACTAACTGCACACAGTGCCATGTGTGTGATTTTGTTCTGATATAATCAAGGAACATACTGACATAAAGTTAAGAAAATGACACCAAACATACTTAGGTAAGGAAAATAAGGGAACTGTGTAAGACATATGGTGGTGTTAAATAAAATAATAAGGCATATAATACAAAAATAAATAGCCACTCCTAACAGTTATATAATGAAATTCCAAAATCACTTTGTCATTGTGAATCAAGAAGAAGACAAGAGATGTGAAAATGTTTAGCTGACTGGCATCATTTTTCCAGAAATAATTCTACTTAGCCCATTGTGGCATATGTTTTGGTGCACATATGTAATTTTCAGTGCAAGTGAATGAAACCTGTAAGTGAATGAGATTGAGTTGGTAAAATAAGCTTGCTGGGAGATTTCGTAAACATCTATCTCCTAACTATATAATCCTGTCACAGTTTTTGTAACAAGAATTTTCCACATGATGTATTATGAGACATCTCATGCTCCTGTATTATGTCAACAAAGATAGTTAAGACCATATATCTTACCATGAACTTCCACTTCGTGCTGCAATTAATCTGTACTGTCTGGAAATGACAGTAGAATAATTTCAGATCAAAGTGATCCTTGTGTTTGAAGTTAAAGTTTGAAGCTGTGTTTTCCATATCTCAGTTGTATCCAAGGAGACAAAATGCTTCGTACACTATACCAAAGTATATATATAAAGTCACTCTCTTAAACTGTTTACTCGACTGAATTTTTTTGGAGGGGAGTAATTGCTCTACAGGTGACTTGCTTGATATGCTGCTCTTCTAATATATCAGTGTCATGAAATTATGCATCTAATGTATTTTATTTTAAGGTAATATGGGAGGCTAGTGACACCACTCAAATAAAAATTAATTTCAAAGAAATTTACTCATTTCCATCTTTTTCACCTAAAATTTTCTGCCTAACATAGTTTTTAATATGCATATTCAGATATTCTTTCACCACCAGTACAGCCCTGTACCACTGCTTTCAACTACTTCTGAGCTTTCACAGGTTCCTCAGGAACAACAGATACTAAGGGAACATACTTACATGTACTTAGAGGCAAAGCATTGTGTTTCCATTAATTCTTCACAGGGAGATGAAATAAGTATCAAGCAACTTAATAGTACATTCTCTGATAAGAAGTGTGCACATAAAATGATATAGCAATAAAAAGAAACAGGAATATTTGAAATTAGAGCTCTTATATTCAATTTAAAGCTGCTTTTCTTCAGCTTGTGAGACAACAATTCAATATAGTTAAGAAGAGTCTGTTCATATTACAGGCAATTTTATTATTATTTATTTTTTGCAAATTTTTAGGTAAATATTCATCCACATTGTACCTAATGTCATTGACATCAGCTGGATATCCAGCACACTTATTTTCACAGCAGAAAAGCTGACTTAGAATTTCAACTTGTTCAGGTAAGGGAAAGCAAGACTTGATGAACTGAACAATTAGCGCATAGCCATGTTTCACACTTTACCTCTGTTTCTGCTGCATGGGCTGCTGTCTCATGGCCATATATTGCATGTCCTCTTGTAGTCGATTAAGAGGGGAGTCTGGCTTGACACGAATCCCATAGTAATGATATTTGGAGTTCCCCCTTTATGAAAAAGCAAGAATTAAAAGAGAAGTAACACTAGTTTTACATATTTACATTACAATTTACATTGACTGGAAAATCATACACCCAAATCAGGTCTGGCTCTCCTGTCATACCTGTTTTACATGTGTGTCATTTTACTAACTTTGGGAAATTAAGTCATTCTCTTAAACAAATACTATCAGCATATTAACTTACACTCCACTTGAGAAAGAAAAATAAAACGCAAATAAATACAACTTATATAGTAATGGGCAAACAGCATACTTAGTGATTCCCAAATGACAAGCTATATTTTATTGGTGATGATAAATATCTGAAGTGTGGTTACCAAAATATAAACACATAAACTGTCAAAACCAGAAGAAATAAAACTAAAATATAATTTTGAAAAAATATAAAACTGTTCAACATGAAGAAATAGAACTGACAGAAAAACATTGTAATATTTAAATGAATGTCTTATGTATTCTTTTGCCTAGCAGACAAGTTTCTTATTTATATTATTACCTTTATTTTTTATTATAATTCAGGATTTCAATTGCACAAACCTAGTTCCAAGTCTTCTAGTCCGTAGTCCCATGAAGATTGACCGTATGAGTTTTCCAAAGGAGGCAGCATTGACTGGATCCAACTTGTGCTCCTGACAATGTCGTAAGTAATGGTTGTAAAGGGTACTTCTAGGAAGGCTCACTCCTTCTGCAGTTTCATAGTTGTCTAAAAGCCACTGAAGCTATATCACATACAAAACAGAAAAAAAACCCTGTTATATACTTTATTAAAAATATTGTAGCATACAGCATTAATATCTGACAGATGGAACCACTCTTCAGGTCTGTTGAAAAATTACATCCTTCCTCAGTGAGTCTTTAAATGTTAGTTATACAAAAATGCTTTAGTATCTTCAGAATTACCAGGAAATAGCAGAACTCATTGCACTTGTGACCTCAGGAAAGTGTCCTTTTCATAAAATATTTTTGATTCAGTACCACACATCAGTATGTGATAAAGGTATCTATGCTTTGGAGACAAATTGTTAGTATCACAGAGAAATAAAGTAATAATGAATAACACATAAATTGCAGAAAACAAACTCTGTGGACACAATAGTTAATGTATCTGGAATATTATAAATCTGGAATATTATACTGTTTCTCTTCACCTGTTATTAAAAAACATTAAGATACACATTAAAAAATAGCTACTATATAAAAGTCAAAGAGCTACCTAGGTAACTGGTACATAAAAAAAAAATAACTGGTACATCTATAAATCATTAGGGATACAAACCCTTTCAGCTGTAGCCTGCTTGCCTGTGACTTCCAGAAGGAACAGCATTTCTTGGAAAAATAGTAATCTTTTCATGTAATGTGGTAGATAATTAGAAACATGCAAGAAGAGGCTGTAACACCACTGGATGTTCTAAGTAGAGCACACTCATGAAACATCTCTAGCTGTTGCTAATATCCAAAAAAAGTAAAAAGGACGATTTAACAGTCCTATATTTAATATTACAGGAAAATGACAAAATAGATCAAAACCAATATAGTCTGAGAATACATTAAAAGTCTGTTGGTTTAGTTTTTTGAAAAGGTAACATTTTCCTTATTTTTCCCAGTACTTGTCATGGATCCCTAGAATTTTCTAAACTCTAGAAAAATACGGAGAAATATGCAAGTGCTTCCAAGACATAAAATTTTTATCATGTTTTGCAAATAATTTTGCATTTCAAATAAGCAAAATTAAAAAGTACAGTAAACCATCACTTATTGTATCATTATTTTATATGTATTAACATTCACAAATGCTTCCAAACTGAGCATCTGTCATTTTGAAATAAAGCTGAAGAAAAGGTCTAATTGTAAACATTTGATTTTTGTGTGAATATATTAAACTCATTTCACTAGTGACCTGATCTAAGCCTGTCCTGGATTACAAACAGAGGCAATTATAACTTTCAATGGCTGCAATCTATCCATATTGAAAATCTGTTATTACATCTGTATTTTTACTAATACATTTATATAACATTTGTCATGTATTATTACATCTAGAATTGAATCAGAACAATACAGAATGTGAAGTACTTCTGCTTTCCCCAAAAGGAAAGACTCTGTCAATCCCAAAAGACTGACAAACAAAAAATAATTATTTTGCAATTAAGTTTTGTATGTAGCATTAAAGATATTTTCCTCCAGATGGTTTCTAATCTATTATTAATCACTTCAAGTGCACTTCATTAATTATATGAATTTCTAACAGATGTTATTTCAAACATAACTTGCATTATTGAACACACACAAAAAAAAAACCAAATCAAAAGTTAAGTGCAATATAAGAATTTTTGCTCTTGGAAGGAGTTACTTAGAAGCAAGAGCTTGAAATCCTTACTTTCTGGAAGAAAAAGTGCAGTTAATTAATGATTTTAAGAGAAAATTGAATCCAAACATTATTGTAAACAACTTTTTAAAGAACCCAAACATTCTTCTACCAAGCTGAAATACAATTCTAAAACTGTTCAGGCTTGAGTCTTGGTTTATAAATTCATAGTACTGATCATAATGTATTGGTAAGATGGGAAAGGTACGAAGTATTTACAGAGCCAGACCTGTTAAATTGAGTGTGACTTCAATTAAGCTGCAATGTTTATAAAAAAACTCGACTATCAATTAATTAAGTTGATGTCATGCAGAAATACATTCAGAAAAAAAAGAAAACAGAGGAGAAATTACAAACTCTTTAAAATGAGAATTCATGTATTTAGTTAAAAAAACCCCTACAAAACCTCATTAAGGTATGAAAGGGTGGAAATTTAAATCCCAAACTAAAATTTTCCCACAAATCAATTTATCATCTGCAAAGTGTAAGCTAATTAAAAACACAATTTAGAATTCTATTTTAAAATCTATTAATTCTATTATGTAATAAAGACCAAACCAAACCATTAGAAGGCAAAGTTAAGACAAGTAAAGAGACAAGACTACATCTACACTTCCTCCATACTGTCCTTGAGTTTAAATACAATAAGCAGTGCTTTAAAAACAGGCAAAACATCCAGTAGGTTTGATCTACATTTTAAATTTCTTTCAAAATGACCAAAACTAGAAAAGATTTATTGCCACAAAAATTTGTACAAAGGTTGTTTCAATCTTTTCTTTCCCCAGAGTCAAAGATATATATCTCTATCACAGTATTTTTCACAAAGCATTCGAAGTCAAGAAAGAAATACCGTAAGTCTTCACAGCTGGAAAGATTGTGATCTTCTGTGCAAATCTCGTTATTAGGAAGACACTGTGAATACTGCCTAGAACTAGGAATGAGTGAAACACAGTTTACTGAGGCAGTGCAACTTATCTTGTAATCTTTCTTGGTTTTATACCAAGACTGTGGACTTCCTAAAAGTTTTAAACAGAAACTTACAATAGTTCTAGTGTTCTAAGTCTTTCCACAGATTTCTAAAACATTGCCAAAGAAAGTTATAGTCCGTTAAAAATTACATTTAAACAATGATTTTGATATTATCAGTCTAATACTGTCTATTATTATTTAAATAATAGTAGTGTCTTATCCTCAAAATAATTATTTTGTAAACAGACAAGGTGGAATCTAAATGTCCTGTATATAAGTTTCTGTAACTTTTTATATTATAGCTTTCCTCTTCCAAGTTTAGGGTTTTTTTAAGAAAAAAAAAAGTCTGCCTAAATTCTCCACAAAACATTTTTAATTTTAACTTCAACAAAAAGAAACCCTACAGGGAAAAAAAAAAATCCAAAATCCAAACCCAAATCTTCTAAAGAATACATTTTTAATTGATTTCCAAAGGACAATCTCTACCATCATGTTCTACATTCAGACTGCAAACTAAATTTCAATTTCTTCTGTAACAATAAGGGAATTTGAATTTATATCGTAAGTAAAGCTGAGAAGGAAAAAAAAGTAAGATGAATACAAACCAATCAACATGGCAAAAATACAAAATGCAAAACCTTAAGTATCAACAGAAAAAAACCATTTCAGCTACGACTAACAACTTACAAAGTAATAATATTATTTATATAATAGGTTTAAAATTAACTTGGGCTTTTTCCTTTATTTTAAAGTTACGTATAATGAACTTATCACTATATTTGGAGATAATGTTTTTGATTAAATATCTTTTAGCTTTGTTTATGAAAAATTCTTAACTGTAAGACTTGCAGGGTAAGAACAAAGTAAAAGGCAGGTAAGACATTTCTGTGCACTTCAAATTAAGACAATACTTTCAGTTTTTACCACGTCACTGTAAGGATCCTTAGCATTCTTAAATAAGTAATTTCAAAATAAACTCTCTAGTCAGAAAAAATGAAGAAACACCTAGGAATAACCTAAGTATATTATTTAGGTGTGCTCTTTGTTTCTTCTCTTCCTCTTCACATGGCCCAAAATTAGTATATGGTATACAGTGCTTACAATGTAGACAACTTTATTTAAAATGCCAAAAGCCAGCTAATTTAGAATTAATTGAACCTTAGCTTGACATTTACACTGTAACCCGCAAAACAGTCAAATGTGTTAACTTGTCCTAACACAGGTGTAGAGCATAGGAAACAGGTAACACTCTGCAATATACCATAAAGACATTTAATCTGACAAAATAAAGCCATGGGAGGTGTAGTAGAAGATTACAAGCAACTAAGATGGGAAGATTAAGAGCAAAAAGTAATAATAAAATAAAACAAACATTTAGAGGCAGGCTAAGCATGCAGAACAAGCAAGAGAGAGTGTATGTGAAGAAGAGACAACTTACATGGCTGTTGAGAAGAGAGCTTCTGTGAGTGGACAGACCATCAGACTTTTGCAGTGTCTCAATCGCCATTTCAATCTGATAATAGATGTCATTAAAAAAAGGACTCAAGATGGGATAGTAAAAAAGCCTGATCAGAGAAGTTTTGACAGATTCCTTACAGATCAACAGAAATGCCTGCTTTATTCCTGGCTAGGGCATATATTTTAATAAAAGGCCTCATTCTAGAGTCCCAGTGAACACAAGCCTCCTCAGTGACGTCAGAAAGTCATTTTGCTTGTACGTATACTGCAAGGTCACAGCCTCAAAGTTCATTTTACCTTCCAAGCTGCTCAGAATGAGCTCAGTGGAGTAGAATTACTGGTGAGCTGCATTGAAATAAAAATAACCCAGACTGAACAAAAATATGATCACTAAAGTTAAAAAAGTTAAATAAAAAATCCCTAAATGATTTTGAGAAAGGCCTCCATATGTTTTCCCCTCAACTAGATCTGAAAGAGACATGCAGAGCTTGCAATAAGAATTGAATTAGAAACAAAACTTTAACTATCTGAAACCACAGATTTAAATCCCAAACCAAAGTAATTCAGTAGGTTTTTACACCATTAGCTTCACTGGCAATAGGTTTTACACCATTATTAGTTTCACTGGGACAGGACATCAACCCTTATTGCTGCCAGCACCCTTTGAAGATCCCCAGCTGTCAAAGTAAATGGAAAGTCAGAAGTTACACAGACTGCAGGATCCAGCCTTTGGAAAAGCAGATTTGTTCACAATAATTTTGCTTTTAAATAGGAAAAGAAAACACAGTATAACTAAAATACAAAGTAGAATTTTTTCAAATGCAAATGTACAATTACTCTCACATCCATTTTCTTTCTTTTCTTTTTTAATAACAATGGATATTTTGATTTTGATCAGTTTGGTAACAACAACATTACAGAAAAAACCTAAGTGTAATTTATCTGGGGGGCCAGAAGAGCAAAAACCAACAATGAAAATGACAGAGACAATGGAATGCACAGTAAGAAAAGGCACACAATTATTAGCTACAATAAATGGCCAAAATGAAAGCAATGGAAACCACCACTTACACTTTTTAAAAACACTTATAATTATCTCTATAAACATTTTTAATGAGCCCTCTCTATCCTACTTCAAATATCACAGTACTAATCATAATTTTAGTGTCACAGTTTATCAGTTTTGGCTGAATTTACTCTCTGTAATAGAAACTGAAAATTACTACAGCTGCTATTTGAATTTACCTGTAAAATTAGTTTCTCCTTTTTTTTTTTCCAGGGCAATTGACAAGTATTTTAATGTATTTGCTGTGAGGAGTAATTTCTTTTAACTATGTAATATTAGCTTTTCAAGTCTTTAAAAAAAGGTACATTATACACAATTATTATGTATTTTTTCTTTTTACAGTGTGACTTCTTCAGTGACTTGCTTCAGTGGAAAATACTACGAGGTCAAAGTATTCAATCACACAGCAAAGGTCAAATTTTAAAAGAATGCCACAAAATAAAAACTACAAGCTGAAAAGATCATCATGTGGTCAGTTTACTATATATTGTTGCCAGAGTTTGTCTTCCTAACAAAATGCTACAATCAAACAATGAAGAATGTACCAAGATTTAAATTCTATATCTGATGGTTACATCACGTGTACTACAGTGTTTTATCCACAGCAGAACTATACACCGGGGTTACACCACCTTCTGCTCATTCCCACTACTGCCCTACTCTCATTTTGCTGCTGCAACTTGTGGCCTTCTTTGTTCAGAGAACCAATCTGTTAAAAATAAGTCATTTCATTTAAAAAGAAAAGTGGCATTACAGATGACACTCATTCCTCACTGCTATATTGATTCCATGGCTTTTGGTGCTAACTGTTGGGCTTTTCGTCATTTGGGTTGGGTTTTTTGTTGTTGTTGTTGCTGGAGTTTCTTTTTTAGATTTCGTCAGTATGGCCACTGAAGGCGAAGAGTCTGTATTCACTTTTACTGCATAACACAAGCCAAGCAACATTGGTAACCACTAAAACGTTATTTACTTTATCACACTCAGAAATGGGATCTATATTTAAAATGAGTCTCCACCATATTCTACTGGGAGAAGCTTAAAGAGAAATGGTTAACACTACTAATTATTTTCTTCACCATTTTTAGACTAAATTTTTATAAAACGAACTTTCACCTTTATCTGACAGATGTCTCTACAATGCCAGAAACACTCTTTGCATGTAGGTTATAAAATGATTATTTTGAGCATAAAATATGATAAAATCTGAAGACAGATTTTTTTAGACACTAAATGATTCACTTGCCCTTTCTGAAAACTTACGGCTACTTCTTCTTTTATTCTATTGGTACCCTTCAGGGCTCAATTCTAGGGCCAGTTGTGTTCATATTTTTACCAATGATCTGCATATAGGAATTGAGTACACCATTAGTAAGTTTGTTGATAATATCAAACTGGGAGATGCTGTTGACTCCCTTGAGGGACAAGAGTCCTTGCAGAGAGAGGGATCTGGATACAGTGGAGCACTGGGCAATCACCAGTGACATGCAAATGACAAGTCAGAATGCCAGATTCTGCACCTGGGATAGAGAAATGCCAGACATGAGCCTGAACTGGGAGAGGGGCGGCTCTGGGGCTGCAGAGAGGGCTCTGGGGGTGCTGGCTGGCAGCAAGCTCTGTGGCAGCCAGCAGCGTGCCCTGGCAGCCAGGAGGGCAGCAAACCCATCCTGGGTGCACCAAACTCAGCACCAGCGGCCGCCCGAGGAGCTGACCCTCCGTGTCCAGCGCTGGGGCAGGGCCTCCCCTGAGTGCTGGCTGCAGGTCTGGGCTCCACCACGCCAGAATGATGGGAAGGTCCTCGGAGGCGTCTGGAGAAGGCTGAGAGACGGTGGAAGGACTGGACACCACGGCCTGTGAGCAGCTGCTAAGGGCTTTGGGCTTGTCTAGGTCAGAGAAAAGGAGGCTGAGGAGAAACCTCCTTGCTCTCTACAGCTTCCTGAGGAGGAGAAGCAGAGAGGGAGGTGCTGATCTCTTCTCCCTGGGATCCAGTGATTGATGTGTGGAATGGTTCACAGCTGTGCCAGGGGAGGTTTGGATTCACCACTAGGAAGCATTTCTTTTTAGAGAGGCTGGTCAAGCCTGATAATGCCCTGAGCCTGTCAGTGGGTAAGGGGCATTTGGACAGTGCCCTCAACAACCTGCTTTACCTTTGGGTCAGCCCTGAAGTGCTCAGGCAGCCGAGCTAAATGATTCTTGTTGGTCCCCCACAGCTGATGTATTTTATTTTCTTCTCTTTATTCCAAGCTTTTGGATTTTCAAGAGGTTCTATGTGACACAGGGTACCATGCATACAGGAAAGAGAAGCTACCCAAGTAAAAAGTTCCTTCTGTGAAGAATCTGTTCTTTCAAGCTTTTAAGTTCTAAGTTCTGGCCAGGGACTTATTATATAAGCTCTAGAAAAACTGAACATTACATCTCTATTCAGAACAGCACTTAAGCACAAACACAGAATAACTACACAGGTAAATACAGTGTATTATGATACTTTGGAGAAAGATGAAAGTAATTTTAACATTTAAAATTATATTCTGCATAAATACAAAAGGAAGACTGATACCCTGGCATTTTTAACAATAAGCAATGAGAGATTCCAGGCACAACTTATAACATATATATCTGGTATGTTAAATAACAAGAATTTCACTTATCTGAATATGTGATCAGTCATACTTTCCCCTATTTTTCTCTTAATAAGACTAAAAACATTTATTTAAAAATTCTGATAACTGAAATGTACACTAACACTCACTACACTGCAATTCCAACTAAACCATGTAGGAACACTAATCAGTTACAAATATGGGCAGTCACTAAATTAAGAGCATTACAGACAAGAAAACTATGATTGTGAATTTTTTCAATTTACTTTGTTCAACAGCTAAAATATTGCCTTATACTCTGACATAATCATTAAGGAATAAGGATATTTTCCTGGGGTTAAAAAATTCAGCAGTTTGATCCCAGTATATGCATCTATAATGTAATCTTTACATGATCTACTGATTTGGAAGTTATTGACTATTTTTGCTAGGTTATGTCTTAGTATTCCTTAACAGGTTACTACATAAACAAATTACACATAATAGTCTAAGATGAATATAGCACAGACATAGCAAACACCTATCCCAAACCCACTTTGGAAAAAAACTCTCTTCCTCTTACAAAGAAGAAAGAAATAGTGCTTTTCCATATCATTCAATCAACTATTTCCATGATCAACTAACCATTTAGCAATTAGTACAGAATGTTTATAGTAAGTTGCTCTGAGGAGGTCAGGACAAAAGAAAAAGAAAACAATTTGCAGAAACTGAAGCCCTGAGGTTTGGTAATTAATCCGGGTATCCTACAATTTATTTTCTTTATCTGTTTATATTTGCAAACCACCCTCCACCAGCAGCAGGGAAGGCAGGTGGTATCCTAGAATTCAATATATTGTTGCAACATGTTGAAAAAAAGATAGCTCCTGTCTCTTTTTCCACAGGCACCTCTCATTCACAATGCCCTTTATCCACGTCCAAAGGTCCACCCTTTTAGGCTTTAAAGGAAGTGAAACTCTAAAGCAGCTATCATCACAATGGTTGATTATGAAGGAATTACTAATTCTTTATATGTATGCAAGAAAGACTGATTTGGTACAGCTAGCTAAGTCCTGGGTACTTAGGCAGAACTAATCTGAAAATACAGGATAAATGGACACAGGGCTTTTGAAAATGGGACACTTTCGCCCTTTTAGGATGCCACGTGGAATCATGCATGATTTATGGCGCCTTTCAGTTCTGTTTCAGAACAGGGTATTCATGTATGTCATACTGGTTTCTGAAACCTGTGCCAGAGAGTTGTGTTAGGCAGACAAGATTCCCCAAGAAAAAGAGGCTTGAAAATGAAATTGTATTGACCATCTGAGGAGAACTCCAATCTAGCCCATTCAGCTGGGAGACTTAACTCTAACAGATTTGCATTCCTGTCAATAGAAAAAGCTGTAGCGACACCTGCAAACAGCTCCTGTGAAATTTTGCTCAAAATATTGAAACAATACTATGAGACAGACAGAGACTTCTTTAAGTCTGTGAAATGAGAGAAAGGTAAATATGCAGAAAGAGAAGAACAAAAAAAGGATGTAAAATAAGTGCAGTATTTTACATAACACTGCCCTTAAAAGAATGCTGATTAACCTTAGAAAATGAGAAAAATAAGTGGGTTTTTTTCCCCTAAAAAAAACCCCCTTAATTAACAGTAAATATGAAAGTTTAATATATATAACAGATGCTGGTCAAAACACCTGCTGCAAATGCACACCACCAATGCTCTGTAGGTACATAAGGCATGCATACTGACTAATGCATGCCTAACTATCTCTAGTGATTATGAAACAATGTATAGAGTCATTTGGGAGAAAAAGCACACCTAGCAGTCACAGACTGCAAAAATAAAAATTGCTTGGAGTTAAGTCAGATACCCTTTTCCTTCCCAAATTTTCAACTGAAACATTCCTGCCCAGGTCCCAAGGGACTTTGACACATTTGAGGTGGGCTGATGCAAACCTCA
>VXAC01008015.1:64275-111719 GCA_013399225.1 Rhipidura dahli | reverse complement strand
AAACTCCAGTGTCAGGGGATCATGTGTCTGGAGACTTAAGTGTTTTCTCTCTGAGGAGTCTGTGGAGTCGAGGTGTTGTAGTCTTGTGGGTAAGAGATTGCATGCCCCTTATGCTTGTGGTTTCCATGGTGGAGCTGACATGTGGGCATTGGCTCAGGGGCAGGTGGAGCAACTATGGCCTCTGTAGTGGGACACCCCACGGAGTGTGGGGTGCTGTGGCAGGGGTAGTGGTTGTGCCTTGTCTCACTTTCAGGTGAAGTTCTAGCCCTGCAGGTGGTAAGGTGTCATCGACTCATAGAATATCCTAAGTTGGAAGGGACCCACAAGATCATTGCAATCCAACTCCTGGCCCTGTGCAGGAGACTCAGTAAATCACACCATGTGCCTTAGACCATTGTCCAAACGCTTCTTGAATTCTCTCAGACCTGCTGCTGTGACCACTTCCCTGCCTGTTCTAGTGCTCAGCCGCCCTCTGGGTGAAGAACCTTCTCCTGATATGTGACCTGAACCTTCTCTGACAGAACATCAGGCCATTCTCTTGAGTCCTCTAAGTGGTCACAAGACTCTAGATGTCAAGTGTCTGCTCCTCCTCTTTCCCTCACAGGGAAGTTGTAACTGCAATGAGGTCTCCCCTCAGTCTTCTCTTCTCTAGGCTGAACAGACCAAGTGACCTCAGCCATTCCTCATACGGCTTCCCCTCAAGGCCCTTCACTGTCTTTCTTGGCTCCCTTTGGTCACTCTAACAGCTTTATGTCTTTCTTATACTGTGGCATCCAGACCTGCCCCCGGCCCTGGAGGTGAGGCAGCCCCAGGTGCAGAGCAGGGTGGGACAATCCCCTCCCTTGCCCAGCTGGTGATGCTGTGCCTGATGCCCCCCAGGACACAGGTGGCCCTTCTGGCTGCCAGGGCACTGCTGACTCATATTCAGCTTCGCATTTGCAAGACCCCCAGGCTGCTTTCCATAGTGCCTTGCATTCCCCAGTTACACACACAGGCAGAATTGCCCTGTCCCAGATGCAGTAGCCAGTACTTGCCTGTGGTGGGTCAATTGCTTAGCAGCCCCTGCCCCTCTTCTAGCCATGTGGTCTCTCGTGATTGCCTGGCAGAGCGAACATCTGCATGATGGCTACTGTGCTTCTTTGTCAGCACTTTTTGACAATGTCATGCCCCGTATGTTCCATACCGTGTTATGCTTGGCTTACACAACCACGGCCCTACAAGTCTACCCTGAAGAATCACGGTCTCCAAAGATGAGCCATGGAATCGCTGAATTGTAGCTTGTTGGGGGAGGGAGCTTGAATAATAAACACTGATGGTTGTAGCCTGTGTATGTAAAAATGCTTTTTTCCCCCTCTTTTTTCTTTTGGAGGCAGGGGTATAGGTGAAGATGCAGGAGCCAGAACTTGTTGCAAAAGCGCTGCGAGCTGTTCTTCATGCCTTTAAAAATGGCGTACGTTTGTCAGAACTTCAGAGTGAATACAGATCCCTGACCAATGAGTTGATTCCCTTCAGGCACCTAGGATATGACACACTGGAAGGCTACTTGGAGAGTATCCCAGGAGTGGTCAGAATGGAAGAGAACAAAATGGGAGAGGTAAGAATCAGTTACGGTTCAGAAATGGCATTTGTGTTTGCAAAGTGTTAATGTTTCATAGCTTTACCTCCTGTTATGCTGTGGATTTCTGTAGCGTGCATATGGTGCATTAATTGTGGGAGAAGTGGAAGCTGTGACATAAGATGGTAAGTGCTCCTTATTTTCTTGCCTCTGCATTACAGACACAAAGTTGTGTGTGCAAAAGCTGTAAAGTTGCAGGATTTCCCTGGAAATGTGAATTCTGTTTGGAAAGATCATTTGTGTGACTGTAGAGCTCTGGGCCCTTTCTGAGCATTTCTGACTTTGGAGGGGATATTAGTGTCTTGTCCTGAGACCTTAAAGAAGGTTAACTTGTGTGTGTTAATAACCTCTTCTCAGTGGGGCTTAGCATGATTTCTTTCCTACAGTGAAACTCCTAGGTGTTGTTGCTTTATAAGCCTGACAGTGCTTGCTTTGGACTTAGGATTCTTGTTTGTTATGGGTTGCAGTGCAACAGGGCTGCAGATGTGTGCTGAGGTGAGGAAGAGCCCATGTAAGCAAGGTGCGTTGTTGCAAGAGTTGCAATGCCTCAGCTTGGCAAGTGTGCAAGGGATGGAGAGTCATCGCACAGACCAAGGAGGAGAAGCAGATCTTAGCAGAGAATTGGTGTGGTAGAAGAGTTGTCCCTCATTCCTTGCTCTTACTGCACTAGCCTGTGTCTCTTGGTGGCTGCCACCTTGGAAGCAGCTTGCTAGGACCACAAGCCTCCTTGACCAATAGTCTGGACTTCGTGGTTTGAAGTCAGAACGCATTCTCTTGATAGCTGGTGTAGCTGTGTGACATGGAGATGATCTGCATGGAAAGCTTGAAGCTTCTCCCTCATTGGAGGTGTGTCTGGGCTCCTGAAGTCTTTGTAGCCTAGGGCAGAGGAAAAAGCTAGTGGATGTTTGACAAAATGTATGGCTGTCATAGCAGGTCTGAAGAGACAGGACTTAAGGCTGAGCTTCCTTGTTTGCTCAGCTGGATCAGGATGGTATCTGGGACCTCAGAACTAGTTCTCCCTCATTAGCTGTGTTGTGAGAATATGGTGAGAGGTATCCTGGGTTTTGTCCTGATACCTGGAAATGTGGCTGGTTTTAAGCAACAGGTCCCCCTTCTGCATATTTACATCAGAATTTGCCCCTTTACAGCAGATAAGCAAGTTTTGGATTCTTTTTCCCTTTCTCCAAAGCCTGCCGCAGCTGCAGCTACATCAGTAGCAGGATTGAAGGTACCTCAGGTCTGGGAACGTTTGTGATCCTGCAGTTAAGTGCTTCCTCGTGGTGGTTCTGGCACATAGCCACCTGTTTCTAACTAGGGCTTTGCAGGGTGTAATCTGGTATCCTCCCATTCCCTTGGGAGCCTTGTTTATCCACTAATGCAATGTCTGCTGAGAGCCTTGTGAACTCTTGGATAGCACTAGAGGCAGTGACTTCTTTGTGGCAGCTGTTACAAGAGAGTGAAATGTGGCTTTAGGAGGTGAAAAAGGAGAAAGTGATTAAACGGGGGTCTTGAGGTACTTAAGGAGGATTCACTCAGGTTCAGAATTGCCAACTGTGCTCTGCAGGACTGAAGCAGAGAGAAGCAGCTTGAGAGGAAGCATCTTATTGTACACCTGGGAGGCAGGAGATGTGCAAAGACTGAGCCCACGTTGCTGTTTGATGACCCTCCTGTTGCCACTGTCCATAGTGTCCCCATGACACTAAGCAGAGGGTAGCAGGTGTGATTGTGCGCTGATGTGGGCTGGTGAGCTACCTGGGACTGCTGACGTGTGGTTTCCTGATACAGGATCTCAGCTATGTGTCATTATAAGCCTGTGCTCTTTGTTCACCTCTCCCCGGAATACTTGAGCTCCATTGTAGGCTGATACCATAGCTCAGAGTCCACCCAAGGCTGCTGCAAGAGCACTCAGTCAGCCAGCTTCATAGCTCTGGAGTACCCTGACCTCCAGAATGTCTGTGAAGACCCTTGCCTCTTCTTTAATCCTTTTGTGGACAATGGGACAGGGCAAAGACATGCTCATCCGGGGGTCTGGTAGCTGCTGATGATCCTGATTGCAGTCTAAATAGTCTTGAAAGGACTTGCCTTACTGCTAAGGCAGCTGTCCAAGACATACCACAGGAAATGCATTCAAAAAGGAATAGTACAAAGTAGGCAGTAAAAAATACAAATTGATCTCAAAGTGCCACATGTTACTTAAGTATTTGTGGGAGGTGAATGTTAGCTAGGTAACTGAGGCTGAACAGACTGATTATTTTGGGAAGTCAATGATACAAATTGTCCCTTGTTCCTCTTGCTACCGAACACTAATTTACCTGTCTTGAATGCAGTGAAGATGAAAGCTGATGACTTTTTCTTCATGCAGTAGGTATGTCTTCCAGTTTCCACAGAAGATGAGAATTAAGTTCAGTGTACAGAAAACACTGCAAGGGGACTTTTTGAAATACTGTGCACCTGCAGCAGGTGGTTGCATGATTTCAAGGAACCTGACTTTGCTTTGCTTCACATTCATTTGTAAGAAGCGTGTAGTTGCATCTTCCTCTAAGAAAACTTTGACTTCTGCTTGAATATTTAAGCCCCTTCAAAAGGAAAAATTTGAAGACTGCTTTGCTCTGCTCATCTACTCCATCCCTTCTTACATCTGAATTCATTCTAACTCAAACCATTTTGTTAAACTTTATCACTATGTTGTGTAAACAAGGGAAGGAAATGCTGAAAATTGCTTAGAACATTAGTGACAGAAAGAACCGAAATGTACCAAAGATGTGAAAATGTGTTTTTGTAAGACTATGATAAACTGTATAGGGACAAAAAGCCTTTTATATTGAGACTTCAAGACCAAGGCTCAAGTTGATCCATCCCATCAACTAGGAGTTTGAGGAAGGCTCTGATATGCTTTTCTGGAAGTGGGCACAACTGGGCACCTCTCTAAAGTGCCAGTACAAGACTGTCCCCAGCTTGGGGTACAACCAGGAGAAACTGGAGATCCATGTGTTATTCAGGGCTGTGATCTCATTTGAAATCATGGAGCGTTGTTGCAACAGTTCACACAACCAGCATGCTGCTGTGGGTTGACACAGCCTGCTGAAGAGTTACATACTGCAAGTGATAAGTAGGAGGAGTTCCCATGAGACCTGCCGCATTTGGGAGCAGTGGAGATGCTGGGAGCTCTCTCTTGGGACAGATGATGAAACAGGAAGAGCTGATGAGTAGTGGACAGACCAGTGTATGGGCAGCGTCGTGGCTATCTGTTACAAATGTCATAGGTGGAAAGAAGTGGTAGATAAAGCAGATGATGCCTTCTTTTGACAAGTGCAAGAAGCCTTATGTTTGCAGGCTCTGATCCTCATGGGGGACTTCAGCCACTGCCATACCTGCTGTAGGGACAAGACATCCAAGCATAAGCAATCCAGGATATTTCTGGGGTCTGCTGCTCTCAGCATCCTGACACATGCTATGAATCAATGAGGAGAGGTGCTCTGCTGGACACAGTCCTTGAAAACAAGGAACAGCAGTTGCAGATGGAAAGGCTGGGAAGAGTGCTGTCTGTGGCAAGGCGGTGGTGTCTGTGAGCCTGAAAGGAGGCGAACAAAGCAAAAAGTAGGATCAACAGTGCAGGACTTCAGGAGAGCAAACTTCGGCCTGTTCAGGAATCTGCTTGGAAGACTCAGGGAATACAGCCCTAAAGAGAAGAATGATCTGGGAGAGGTACTGGGCTTTCAAGGATTGCTTCCTCCAGTTTCAAGAATGGTCTGTTCCAATAGTTGGGGAAAAAAGCAAAGGGAGCAGGTGCACTGACAAAAACTGAACCATAAAGAGGAAGCATGCATGAGGTGGGAGCAGGAAGAAGCAGCCTGGAAGGATTAAAGATCCTGCCCAAACAAATATACATCGGCCTAAGAAAGACTGCATTTACTATTGATTATTTGAACAACTTGTAGATCAAGACGAAGTGCTGTCCCCTACAGAACAGCTCCCAGAGCACTGCCAATTCTGAGAATGTGCTTCCAAAGAAAGTCCTTAAAATAGCTGGTTAAGTGTACAGGCAATGGAGGAAAATACAGGGACAGCAGAAAAACTAAAAGAAAGAAGGTACAGCAAATGAAGACCTTCAGCCTTTTGCTGTGTTTCACTTCACTAAAGTCTTACCAAATCCATGCTCAAACTGTTGCCCAGACATCTGTGAAAGGGTAAAGACTGACGGATTTCAGGTTCACCTTTCACCAAGAAGGGTTATGACTCAGGTACAGGCTGCTCTATGACAAAGTCTCCCTTTAAGCAAGGTTGGAGAAGGTACACATGGGTGAAGAAGGAGCTCCTGATTTAAATCTGCTATTATAAGCATGTACACAGGAGGTAGAAGCAAAATTGGGTGACCTGGAAGGGATATAGAGATACTATGGAAATATCCAGAGCAAAGTGCAGGGCAAGAAAGTCTTAGCCTCTTTGGGGGAGGATTACAGTAAGGGAACATTTGAAAGAACTGAACATGCACAAGTCTGTGGGTTTGTTGCAGTGCACCCCCCGGTGTCAGTTGCCCTGGAAAGGTCATGGTAGTTTGAGGGAGATTCCTGAGGACTGAACAAAAGCACTGCCTTTCACCAGGAAGGGTGGGAAGGAGGAGCTTCAGGCTGACCAGTCTAACATTGAACTGTTGAACTGAAAGTTGTTGTGCAGCTAATCCTGGAAAGCTGTTCCAGACACTTGAAAGACAAGAAGTAAGTCAGTATGGATTTATGAAGTTAAAATCATTTGTAACCAAGTTAATAGCCTTCCAAAATTAGATGATTGGTTGAATGGAGAGCATTGGATGTGGTTTATCTGAATTTTGGTAAGGCTTGTAATATCCTCTTCCATAACAGTGGCACAAAACCCATTGGGAGACCACTTAAAAGTGATGTGCCCTGGGAGTAGATGCTCAGGAACTGCTGTCTTATACATTCATGAATGACCTAGATGACAGGACAGACATCATCCTCAGCAAGTCTGTAGATGACAGGAGAGACTGATAGAGTAGATGGATGTGCTTGTTGTTCAGAGGGATCTCAAGAAGCTGGAGACATGGAGCATGAGGAACGCTGTGAAGTTCATTGTAGGGAAATGCCAGGTCCTGCACCTGGGGAAGAATAACCCCATGTTCCTGTATAGTTTTGGGGCTGACCAGATGAAAAATAGCTTGTTAGAGAAATTCCCTGAAGTTCTGCTGGGTGTAAAATTCACAGTGAGCAGCAGTGTGCCATTGCAGCAAGTGATATCAACAGCATACTGGGATTCACTAGGAAGAGGGTTGCCAGCACTTTGATGGGGGGATTATTTCCCTCTACTCAGCAGCAGTGAAACGGCATCCTGTTCTAATCCTGCCAGAACAAGACAGACATGGACTCACTGAAGCAAGTTCATTCAATGACTGTGAAGATTATGAAGGGGCAGGAACATCTCTAATGCAGGGCTCAGAGTGTGGGGATTGTTTGTGCTGGAAAAGAGGAAGCTCGGGGGAATCTTACCCATATGTACTAATGTCTTTTGAAGGGAGTAAAAAAACCATGGAGTCAGACTTCATCTCCAGTTCTCATTGGTATTGAGTGAACAGACGAGACAGCAGAAGCAGAGTGAAATAAAACCAGTCCCATTTAAACATTAAACCCTTCACTTTTTTACAGTGAGGCTGGCTAAACAATGGAAGAAGTTGTCCAGAGTGGTTGAGAGTTCTCTGTCCTTGGAGGTATTCCACCACCTGACTGAGTAACTAGGTCTAGTTGATGCCGCTTTGAGCAAAGATGCTCTATGACGTGGACCGTAGCAACATCTTCCAGCCTCAATTTTTCTGTGATTCCTGGCATTTAATCATTGCAGGCTGCTGGATTGCTGTTTTTATCAGTGCTGACTGTGCAGCAGGTACACTGTCTGATTTCTAAGCAAGAGCTCCTGGGGTAGGAGAGCTGTCCCTCAGAAGGAGAGGCCCTCCCTGCAGTGGCTTTGTGTTGAGCCAGTCCCATGAAGGTGCTGGATGTGCAGCAGAGGAGGAGGAAGAGGAGGGGGAAGGATGATCTGGAGAGCACAGCTGCAGGAGTTACCTGGTTTCTAATGTTGTCATCCATTGCCCATATTTTCCTGGGCTGTTTGGGTCACCCTGGGAGACTTGAGAAGATCCCTGGAACAAGCTGTTGCTGCTTAGCCATCTCTTGCTTTTGTTGCTTTTCTGCTTTGGTTGTCCTGTCTTGGTTGTGAGAAAAGATGCTTTTTGGAGCTGCTGTTTGCTAAATTTCAGAGGTGCTGGTCAAGTCCCTGAGTTTCTCTTGCCCTGCTCCTGTGCAAAACTGTCATCTCTGGTATTTGTTGGAAGCAAGGTTGCATGCTGCTCCCATGGCACTGCTGAGGAAGGGACCCTTTGTCAACCTCTGTCACCACCACAGAACATGGCTGAGACCACAGACTTCCATTTTTAACTTAATGCTTTTGGGGCGACTGCCTGCATCCTTACAGAGTCCTGGAAGAGTATTCATCCAGCTGCCTTGGCAGCAGTTGAATGGCTCAAAAGTTTGGGCTTGCATCTTCTTTGTGAGGCAAAGTGCATGCTAGACACATGGTTTGGGGGTCTTGCCAAGGCCAAGTTCCTGTATCCATCCAAGGGATGGCCTGTGGTGAGGGGATGTTGAGGCAAGAAGTCATGAAGTTGCTCAGAGAGATAGCTGTGGGCTTGTCCAAGGCTGGGCTGTTTTGGGGGGTAAGCCCAGAGCCTCCAAGGCTATTGGTGCAGCCAGGATGGTTTAGCAGTTTCTTTGGTAAGTGGGGCAAAGACAGCTCTGCTCCACAGAGTCAGCGTGGTGCCAGAGCCTCTAGTGAGCCTTGGCAGCAGGAACAAGGACAGGCTGCAGCCTCGCGGCTTCCCAGAGTTATAAAGCAAGATTGTGGGCCTGTGGGATGGGAGTTAGAAACCAGGCTGTTTCTCAGAGGGGCACAACCTAATGTGGAAAGATGATGGAGAGGTTCTGGTTGTCTGCTTTGCTAATTTCTGAAGTTCACTGAGGTTTCTTCTGGGGTTTCACAAAAGGAGCGTGAGGTCTCCAAGATCTGTGTCTGCTGCTGAAGCCTTTCCTGAACTGCCAGCTGGCCTGTGTGATCCAGCAGTTACAGGCTTGGAAAGGGATACAGGTGATTCTGAAAGCTGTGGATGAGCATGGCCCTCACTGACTGCTTTTTCCTCTATCCCCTTCCTGCTCCATCAAGGTCATTTGCCATGCTGTTAGTTGCAGTGAAACTGTGCGAGTTGCTCAACTGGTGGCCCGACAGAGGAGTTCCAAGAAGAAAACAGTCCGGCAGGTGAACTGTCAGATGCGGCTGAAGAACACATCTCCAGTCAGTTTATCAGGTAAGCCATAGGCAGCTCTAGAAGGCCTGCCTTTATGAAAGAACTGTGCTGCTGCTGCAGCAAAAGTCTTGTCTGTGAGGCCGCAAGTTACATGGTCCAGGTGGAGAGCTCCTGGGAGGATGAGTGTTCTTGACAAGGGTGCTTATGTCTGAAAGCTGTGATCAGAGAGAAAACTCTTCTCAAATGTGTATGTGAGATGTGAATGATGTTGAAAAAAAGTTCTTGGCAGATGCTTGGCTTCATTTTCACATGCTCCCGCTTCTGTAAGAAACACAGTTGAGATGCAGGCAAGAAATGTGGCAATGAGCCTGCTTGTTCTTTAAGGATGGCATTGGCCTGTTGTGGAGTGGGAGGATTAAGCTATGCCCTCACAGTGAGAAGGAGTCCCTGCAGCATCATCTGTGGCTGTTTCAGTGGCTTGTGTGGCTGATACCAGTGCCACAGTGCCACAAAAGTTCCCATTTCCAGCTCTTTTTACCTCTTACCTTTTGCATAAGCTGCTGTAGCAGTGTTTTCCTAAAAGTGTGCATCAGGTTTTCCTCACTGTGGTGCTGTTGTGTGACTGTCCATGGAATTTGGCCCAGAATCAGGCCCAGGAATAAGCCTAGGCAAGACCCATTTGCTTGCAGGTTGGCAGCTTGGAGCAACAGTGGGTCATAGGTTATGTGTATTCCACCATTGTTGTCTGTAATGAAGTGTTTGCTGCTTGTTGCTCTTCTAGAAGGATGCTGGTTGGGAAGCTGAAGTGGTGGCTCATATCCCAGTTTGACGACAGGGATTCTAAAGGCAGGTTGATTCACTGTCTTGCACATCAGTCCCCTTGGACTTGGAGGGGACTCCACTTCTTGGAGTCGTTTGTAACCTCCAAAATTGATGCAGCACATAAACAGCAAAGTGACCAAGAGCTTGTTTATCCCAGTGTGGCCTGAACGGTAGTGCAGTGTGTTCCCTTGTGGGTGTTACTTGGTCACCTCTGCTGTGTGGTGGGAGTTCAGGTGCCCAGAAGCCAGAGCAGAAAATAAACCCTTTGGATGGCAGTACAGGAGGTGCCTGGGGAGGTGGAGGTAGGCTGGGTGGAAGAGAATGCTATTCATGGCTGCATCTGCAAACTCTTTAGGAAAGCCCAAAGGAACTTTGCGACAGCCCCGGTCATTGAGCATGCCAGAAGAAGGCAGTAAGAGGCCTGTTCCTCGCCTGCCCCGAGGCAGAGAAGTAGGATGTGGAGGTGTGAAACCTGTTGTGGAGAGTGCCCGGTCTGCCTTACCTTCAGCTGCTGGGAGCGGATCACCTAAAGAAATCCCCATGCAGAGGCACGTCACTGTGGTAAACAGGTCAGTGTGTGTGTGCACGAGTGAGGGGAAATGAAGTTTGATGGACCTTTTGATGCTGCCATGCAAGTAGTGCCTTTTGGGATCCAGTGGGAATCCAGGCTCCTGCCCTTGCAGAAGGTGAAGTCTGAATGTGGGATGGTACCCGAGGAAGGAGATGGATGACATTTTGCCTTTTTGGACAGCTAGCCTGTGCTCTTGGCCTGTTTTCATGTCTTCTGGGGGGAATGCAGCCAAAGGTGTCACAGCAAGGGGAGTGTGGGGCTGTTGTTTGGGCCTGGGAGGGAGCTGTTGGGCCAAGTCCAACAGAAAGCAGGAGGAGCAGGTTTGTGTGCAGGGACAGGTGATGTGCATGTTGAGGGTGATGGTTGTCTGCGGGTGGCTGCTCTTTCCCTCTTGCCTGACTTCTGTGTTGCAGTGTCAGGGTTTGTGTCCTTTCTCAGCGTGCTCGGAGCCAGGAGCCACCTGACCGTGTTTGGGTGAATTGAGATGAGGGCTGGAGCTGCAGTTCTGCTGGGTTAGCGGTACATGCTGGTTTTCAGCCCCATTTGAGTCCCTCTAATCCGGGTGGCTTAGTCAGCTGCTGCCCCATCATTTCTTTCTGTGTTGTTTTGGGCTGCCCTGGGCCATCAGCTGATGGTGGTGAGAAAGTGTTTGCTGTTGCTCATTGTGGCTGTGCTAAATCTGCCGGAGCTGCGATTGTGGCAGTAATCCTCTGCAGGGGGAGGACTCCAAGCCGGGCTGGGTTGGAAGTCAGCCTGGCACTGAATGGAAATGGCAGTGGCGGTGTAGCAGTGAAGTGGCACAGAGCAGGGCAGCAGCTTAATCCTGCCGTGGTGCCTGCTCTTTCTGGGAGATCCACAGAAAGCAGGCATGTCCTGCCCCAGTCACCTGCATGAGTTCCATGTGCAGTCAGGGGTCTGTTGTGCTGAGAGGAGATGGGCCAAGCCATCCTGATTTGGAAATGTAAGAGCAGCTGTGCTTGGGCCTTCCTTTTTCTGTGTGTGCAGATCAGTTGCATTTTTTTAAGTGGCACTTCCCTAAAAGGCAGAGGCACTTTGCCTCAGGCAGAGCAAAAAGAGCACTTAAGAGTTTTCTCCAAGTTAGTTACTGTAAGGCCAGGAAGTATTTTATAGCACTTAAAGAGTTGTGTGAAATAAAATTAGGTAGATGTCACCCCTCTTCTGGCTGGCTGTTCCTAATATAGTCTGCTACATCTTGTGTTATCTTTGTTCATCTCTGGCAGTCTCTTCTGAGCTCCTTTTAGGTATGTGGTCTGCTTTTCTGTTGTCTTTTTCTGCCCTACACTGTAGGAGAAGGTACAAGCAAAGTCTCCTTTGGCCCAGGTAGTTTTGGAGGAGAAGACATCTTGTGCTTTTGCGAAGAGTCCAAATGCTATCCTGTTAGCTTGGGAACATAGTGAAGGCAGAGTTCGGGGAGAAGAGATTCATATTCTGTTTGAATACAAGGTTGTACAGTGGCCATGTGACTGGATTAATTTGTTTCAACTTGGCCAGTTTGAATCAGGACTGGCAAGATCCAAGTGTTCTCACTGCTAGGGACATTTTGTACCTCCTGAGCTGTTGTAGTTGCTTGTGCTTTGGGAATTGCAGGAGGGAAAGCTTCTTTGAGCCAGGAGGTCCTGACTTCAAAAAAGAGTGTGCAAAGGAGTGGAGTTGTGAGCAGAATCCCCAGAAATGCTGGGCTGACAGCAGCTTCATAGTTATCGGGCACAGACTTGAGGGCGGTGCTCCAGCAGGGGGGCCAGCACTTGCCTGTGAGAGTGGCTGAGCCTTCACAGTGCAAGGTTGACTGAGACAAGTCCTGAAGGTGACAGACTGTCTCTGCCCCACTTCCCAGTTTGGAGTGAGCCATTATCTCATGCAGTTTTTGACTTTGTTTCCCACTCTGCCCCTCCACATACCCACATCATAGGAAAAGACATCCATGCCCTCATGGTTGCACATAGGGATCTCTGTTTTCTCCTTTTCTGTTGAACATCTCTCCTGCTATAGCAGATGTGTGTTCTTTGCCTTGACACAATGTCCTGCCAGTGACAGATTTTGTTTGGGTGCTGACAGGTATTGGTGCTCCATCCAGTATCATAGAGTGAAGCTCCTCAGTGAGGGTGCAAATGGTGGTTCCCTTGTGACTGACAAAGTCTATGTCCCACCTCTGTAGCACTTTGTGATATTTTTTTCGGAGATTTTCATTACTACACCTTCAGGGGCTTGCCACTATGTAGCATTAGGTGGAAGGGGAAAAGGATATTTGTCTTCCCCATTCTGTCGCACTCACATGACAACAGAGAGGTGCTGAAGGTAGCTGCAGTTGTCCAAGACCTTGTTGCAGGGTCTGAGAGGCTTGTCTTTATAGCAGCAGTATTTCAGGTTATCCTGTGTTGCTGTGAACCTGCAAACCCTCAGAAGCAGGGAGAGACCTTGCTGGTAAGGCTAGCTGCAGAGATCCTTGAAGCTGGAAAGCAGCAGCATGGATGAGAACAGGTTCAGATGCTTGGTGACCCTGTTTCTTGAAGCAGCAGGAGCCATTCTCTTCTGGGCACCACCTGGCCCTGCTGCTTAGATAGCACTGTCCAAGGGCCAAAGGGCAGATCAGGGTGGCATGGGCCTTACCAAGGTAAGGCATTTGGCTGGGAAGGGCATTGCTTCCCTTCACTGAGAAGCAGTGATTGATTTGTGGCAGTGAGATGTGACTAGCTGCTCAGCTGCAGCTGCACATGGGGACTTGGCAGGGCTGCATGGCTGGTCAGGCATTTATGAAGGGCCAGGCTGCTGGTGTGGCTAGGAGGCCTCTTGTTGGGAGCAGGCTTCTAGCAGCTGAGGAACGTGAGGCCTTGCAAGTGGCTGAGTGGTCCATACTGGCAAACTGAAAGGAAGCATGTTGGCCCTACCACTGTCAGGCTGTATTCCATCTCATTGTTGGAGACGTATGACTGTCATGATCTGTGTGAGCAAGAAGCACATCACACAATACTTGTCTGATTGCAGGGCTTAAAACTGATGATGACTAGGCTCAAAGCTGATCATAGCTGATGCTGTGGGAAACTTTAACCACAACAGAAAGCCTAGGAAGACCCTACATGAATGAGGATCTTCTGATCCGTAATACTGAGAGGATCCCAAATCCAATTAGCTTTTGCATGCCGCAGAAAAGAATCATCAGTCCCCTGTTCCAGGTTCCTTTCCAAGGTGTTCATGTGGCATGGCTTAAGCGGGGAGCATCTGCCCTCTCCCTCACTGAAACTTTACTGCAGTTCTGGCTGGCCTACCCTGCAGTCAGTGTAATTTGTGTTACCTGATGTGTGGCTTAAGGTGATACAAGTGTGTGTGGCACTGAGGACTAGAACACAGCTATGGATTCCTATTGGCAGGCAGGGGTAGCAGGACAGTCTCCACTACCCATGTGGCTATTTTATAGGAATGTTTTGCTTTCTGCCTAGCAAAGGTGGTAGTCTCTTTTGAGTCTGATTCCATTAAGAGGACTTTTTTAGCTTGCCTATCTGTTCAGCCTGGAGTTGTCCATACTGGTTAATACATGTACAAAGAAGTGGGATCGTGGATTTCTTGTAGAATCTGCATGGGCAGCCACAGCCACCTTCTAAGAAGAGACTGCTGCAGCTTTGTGTGGGCATCTGAGCTGTGCCCACAGAAAGTAGAGGGTTTTCTGTAATGCACGTAAGTGTTGTAAGAGGCTTTTCAGATACCCAGCAAGTGCCAGGTGTGAATGTAAGTTTTGATTTTGCGTGGGTGACTTTTGTTTTGTACTTTGAGTTTTGTAGCTGTGCTTGTAGTTAATCTGCTGCTGCCTAGGACTTCTGGGCATGACTCAGTTTTGTAAATTGCTGAGCTGGGCAGTGCCTGTCCTTACAGCTAATGGTGTGGGACATGACTCAGAAGTATGGTCTTTGGTACAAGTAATACCTCGTAGCTGATGGAGGAGCAATGGTTTAATCTAACAGGGACAGCATAAACAGGGTTTAATCTAACAGGGACAGGGGAGACAAATTAGTGTTAAATCTTTTAAGATGCTCCTTCGAAGAAATGTGAATATGGGAGGTCTCTTTCTAATTTGTGGATATGCTCTGATTAAAAGTCAATGTGATGACACATAGGGCTGCTTGGTCTTGACTTCCTGGTGTGACTAGCCTCAGCATTGTACTTGAGCTGCTGTCCTACCTTCTGAGAGTCCAGGTGAAGCTGTGAAAATCACCCTTGGTGTTTCTGCAGGTGGTAAGGTTTTTGGCTTGCTCCACTGTTGTTATTGACCTCCAGAGTTGGCCAGTCCCCTTTCTGGCCCCTGGGCAGAGATCTTCTGCAAAGCCTGCCCAGTGCACGTTCAGGGTCTGCTCTGCTCAGGAGATACCTGTTTCAGAGCAACCTGCCCTGCTGTAGTGGAAGTGTTACAACCTTGACTTCTACACTGCAGCTCTTCCTTGGGTGTGTGCAGCTCTTCCTTTGGGAGGTGTTTGGTCCTAGTCTTTGAATTCCCTTCCACAGCTCTTGTTTCCTTTTACTTGCAGTGTATGTAATTATTCCACAGCTGATTTTTTTCCAGGTCTTTGTGAGCTGCACAGTGCTGTGCCCTCTTCAGTGTCAGGAGCTCATTTTGGTGTCTGTACTCCCAAGTAAAAGCTTCTGCTCTCTGGGGGACCCCAGAAGAACACCTGCAAACATGACATTTGTGTGCTCTCAGTGGGAGAGATCTTCAGAGAAGAATCTGTTAAACAGAGTAACAACAGCATCCACAAAAAGACCTTGAATGCCTCTGTGTTACTCCATGCTTTCCCTTCTCTAATGTCTTTTTACTGTGTTTTGTTTCTCACAATAATGAGAAAAATGGGTAAAAACTAGAAACCACCTGTTGATCTGTCCTGTTACTGCTTATCAGGTTGTGTTCCTGACAAGGACATTGTGACTACTCATCTTGTGCAGGAGGCCTTCTAGGAGTGTGTGGAATGTATTTTATTTTATGTATAGGTCCTAGAAGCAAATGAAATGTTATTTAGAGATAGAAGAATGATTTTAAGCTATTTGCTTTCCAATTTTAGGTCTGAGAAGAGACTGACTGTCCCACCACGATTTCAAAAGGAATTGCAAGTTCACCTGTCCAGAAGCTCTTCCACAGAGTCAAGTGGTATGCCCATTAAGAAATTATTTGTTGACTACTTAGAGTGGGTGTCATCTTAAAAAAAATCCATCTTACTACTTGTTTTGAATGAAGATAGGTTTGGATGAGAAATCAAGTTCTTTTCACTCTAATTTCATTGTGCTGAGGAAATGTGTGTTTGCTTGTCTGCCTCTCAGTCTTCTGGGAAAAACATTGGGCAGTAAGTGTCAAAGCCAATCACAAAGCCAGTGTGAGGAATTTGGAAACAGGAGGAGTAAGCTTAACTTCACTGCTGGGGTAGGAATCCGGTATAAGGATGAAATCCTGCCTTTCAGGAGTGAGCAGCATTACTAATGTATCTGTCCAGAAAATAGTCTTCTACCTGTGTGGCTCAACAGCTGTGCAGCTGATGGGCTTGCAGAATGATGGTTGCTTTCTTTGAGACTTGTCAGCCTGATTTGTGAAGTTTCAGATCTGGTGGCAAATACACCCCCACCAAAGGGAGAAGAGGAATAGAAATGAGGGGGCAGGTAAGCCAATGATGTGAACCTCTCCCTGTAATAATGACTGCTTAATTCCTACACACAATGTATGAAACTGCCCAGAGCAGCTGAACAATGCTTTCCTTGCTCCACTGAAGGGCTTCCTTAGATGCAGTAGCTCAGAAAGGCTGCCTGCTGGGTGGAGACTTTTCCTCAGGACATAGCTTGGAATGAAAGGCAAATCATTGGTCTGATTTGTACACCTGTCTGAATATAGAAGAACATTCTTGGTTGTCATGCTATATCTTTGGTGTGTTTGTACTCAAAGAAATTATCACATGCACCTCTTGGGATACTTCCTCAGTGCAGTGTCTCAGCTCCAGTGGAGTTGATGGTTCTGAATCTTCTTCCAGAATCCCTTCAGAAGTAACATGTAGCAACATCTTATGAAAATAACTGCAGTGATTGAAAATTCATCTTTAGGTTGTTACTCAATGTCTGAGATTTCCGTAGTTCTTTGCCACAGGAAGTAACTAAACCAGCTGTGCTGGGCAGGAGAACCACATTTTAGAGTTGGTGTTATGCTGGCAGCTCCCATGTTTAGTTTTTCAGTAGGGAGGTAATAATCTTTCTGTTGGTAGGGCTATGTTTACTTCAAGGCTGTATTTTTTTTTAACAGATAGCTTGAATACATCCACTGCAGAGACACATACTGTTGCCCCTGGCTCTTCTGCTGCTGATGTCAATGAACTTCAAAGTCGCATTAAGGAGCTTCTGAACAAGTACAGCAGTGGTGTCAGGGTGTCAAAGATGCCTCAGATCTATCGGGAAATGTTCTGGGAGGACCTTAGCACAGAAGTGCTCTATCAGCTTGAGAACTGGCCTCATGTGTGCACAGTAAGTATTGAATGCCATTTTTATGGAAGATGCCAGTACTCTACAGATTTCTTGATTGTTCATTTGTCAAATGTTATTTTATGTATGCCTGCATTTCCTTTCATGCTGTGCAACAGTGATAAAAACCCCCCACACCCTCACCACCCCACTCCCAAATTGTAACAATGTCTTTTGAAACCCCAGAAACTCACTGTTGACTGGACCAGTGTTTTGAAGAGGGAAGGTCAGCCTCTGTGGTGTCCTGGAGCAAGTGCTTGGGGTTACTGACTTGCCACCTTTAACTGACCACAGTACTGACAACCTAAATAGCTGGTTGGTGACGTGTGATCTCCATGCCATCTTTGTTTTTCTTGGTTTGGAGTTTTTCCTGATTGCATTTTATGCTTTTCCTTGTTGATGGGTTTATCTCATCATAAAGCTAGGAGCTACCAACATCTGCTGTGAACAGTCTGAGGTCTAAATGTATTTATCTTTCTATAGACTATTCCAAAGGTTTTTCTCGTGTCTTAAGCCAAGGAATTTTGCTTTGTAAGTTAGGTTTATGATATAATAATAGGTGAAATTGAAGAGTGATAATGCTGGGGGGAGAGATTACAGCTAAGCCCCTTTCTGCCCTTCATCTGATAGGTCTGTTACCCTTTGATTACCAAGAGTGTCTTTGCCTTTTGTATTAGGAACTGGTATTTGGCTGAGTGTCCACTTAGAGGTCTTACACATGAGTTGCCAACACCACTGAGTTGAGGGTCTTCAACCGCTGTACTTCTGTTTCTTCTTCTGGATTCACAGGTCATTTATGGTGTCATGCAACTTTGCATCAAGACTTTGTTTAGCTTTACTTTAACAGGCCAGTGATACCAATGAGGACGTTCAATTTCTTTGGTATCTGTCAAACTGTGGCACAGTTTGACAAGAGTATTGAAGTAGTAAGAATATTTTTCTTCTTGAAGTGCTTTTTATGTATGTCCTACTAAGTCTTTTCTCACGTAAAAGCGTTAAATGCCAAAAAAAAAAGAAATTAACTGAGTTAAGTAACTGCTCTTCAGGATTAACACTGTTTACATGCATGTATGGTATTCTCACAGATACATAAAATGTGTTTGTAATACCTTACTACAGACACTAGAAATGTATGCAGTCAGCAGCAATTTGTTTTGATGGCTGATGATTGGTTCCTGTGGTGTCTATATAGCAAGCTGTTATGTCTTGAATTGCTTAATTCATGCAGCAAATTTTAGTCTTTATTGTAGCTAATGTTCCAGTCAGTCCTGTTCATCCAGGATCTTTGTTCTGTGTTCATTATCCATTTGCTTGTTATCTGTTGGGTCTATCTCTTTCTTTGTAGCATGCAAATAAAGTCATTTAAGCATAAATAACCACTGATTAAATCCATGGAAACATTGTAATACAATGGACACAGTACAACAGCAGTCAGAACTATCAAGTTATCTTGGCACAGTCAGTCTTACTGTGGAGAACTGTTAATGAGCCTCTGAAGCCTGTCTCAGTTTACTGACTTACAAAATTGTAATTATGGCTCAGGCACAGGAAAGTTTGAACTGGGACTTCTTCTATGAAAGCTACTATACATCTCTTAAATATAATCATTTCCTGGTTCAAACATATTGTCTGCAGTTGTACAGCTCTGTAGAACCTTTGAAATGCAGAAGACAGACTGTACTCTCCAGTGAAAGTATAGACACTTCTGAGACTGATTTCTGAATTATTTCTGTCTTTTTGGTTTCTTACACTGGGAGTGTCTGCCAGGCTCAGAAGAGAAAACATGCCTGGTGTTTCTTGTTATCATCTTAAAGAGACAGAACTTACTCTTTTTGTACTCACTCTGATCAGTGTAGCATAGTTACAAACCAGCAAACAGTAAACCTAATTCATTTTCAGTGTCTCCAAGCTTTTACTTTGACGACTGTGCTTTGGAGACTATCACTTTTGAATAACTTTGCATCTCTAAAACTAAAGGAAGAAATTTCATCTAGGAAATTTTAATTTCTATGTTTTTACTACCATGGGTAATGCACATTTTTCCTATTTAGTGAGTTCAGGTCTCCAATGTCACTCTAAGTTGCAAGCTGATGATTTTGTTTTCAGTCTTCACCCTTCAGGCAGGAGGTACTGAGGCTGACTTTATCTCCATTTGTCTGCTACCTCCCTTCTTTAGGTGAGCTTTCTTGAGCATCTTACTTGTAGCAACATATATTGCACAGCTAAATGCAAAAGTACAAAGTTACCAGATAGTGGCTAGCAGTCACAGATTATAGCCCAGCCTTCATGAGCAATGGGGTTGACAATAAATATACTTAAAAGTCTCTGTTGCCTAGACAGACCTCAGCCAGGAGAAGAATCTGCTTCAGCAGATGTGGGCAGATCCATAGCGTTGCTGAATTGTTTGTGTTCACCTCCAGCACAACTATTGCTTTGAACAAAGTGATGACTAGCAGGTGACCCTCCTGACTTCACCTTTTTTATCAGAATTTTTTACTTTTCTGTTTGATTAATTACTTTGTCATGTGTCTTTGAGCAGCTAGTGATCCCTATTTTAGACTTCCAACTCCCCTCTCATTTCTTATCTTTCTACATATTTTTGTCACAAGTCTTTTCTCACAACTTAGCTGTTTCTTTAGAATTCTGAGTCGAAGTTATATAGGTTTGCTGTGTTTGGCCTCAGACTTGAATTCTTGAGGTGCAGGCAGGTGAACCCCTGAGGGAGAGGGAACATTGCAGCAGAGGTGTGAGAAGTATGTAGGCATCTAAATTAAAAAGTTCTTTTTTTTTTGTAAGTCAGAATCCAAAAAGTAATAATAAATTTATATTTGGTACTATCAACATGACAAAATGGTTCCCTTTGCAGTCTAAATATAGACCTCCTTACTGAGTTGTACATATGTTTTAGGGACTTTTTCCTTGTATATACTCAGCTCTCCTCAGTTGTTTGAACTGAGTGTTTCAGATGATGTGATGGTGATTCAGATATGGCAGTGCAAGACAAGCCTAAACTCTTAGATCTGTTCTCAAAACTTTTGCTTGAATTTCCATGGTTCTTTTCCAAAAGCTTTTAGAGAATTAGGCAGTCCTAGAACATTAGGGAACATTCTTGCGTGGATGTTTAGTTGGTTTAAAGATTGGAAATGGAGCAAGCCTGGAATGATTGACCTTCAGAAAGGCAGGAAGTCAACGTGGGATTCCTCAGGGGTAACACTTGGACACATGATGGTCAGAATTGTAACAAGTGAGTTGGTAGAGGATGCAGATACAAGTTTAGATGGCTAATAATACAGGATTGTTCAGGGTTGTTTAAAGACCAGGGCTCTCTGAAGAGGTATGTAACCTCCTCATACCATGTTTTTGGCCCATAAAATTTCTGTGTAATCTTAATTACAGCTGATATGGACAGAAAGGACTCTCACTACATTTTTAAAAAGTGGGTTTTTTCTGTGTGGACTGTTAAGCTTGGGAAAAAGGGATCTTGGCATTTATAATAGCTTCATGCAAATGTTGACTCAGTATGGAAAAATGCAAGTGATAAGTATTTGCAAAATAAATAGGAGTATTTCAGTTGGAAGGAATTTATCAGTGATCATCTAGTCCAGTTGCCTGACCACTTCAGGAATGACCAAAAGTTAAAACATGTTAATAAGAGTATTGTCCAAATATCTTTTGAACACTCTCAGGCTTGGGGCATCAACCAAGAAACCTGTTCCAGTGTTTGACCACCCTCTTGGTAAAGAAATGTTTCCTTACATCAAGTCTGAACCTCCTGTGACACAGTCATCTGCCTAGAAGGGCATCTTTCGTAGTTTACTCACTGAGTACTTGTGACCAGAAGTTATCTCCTACAAATTTCATACATTTCCCAGATTTGCTTGTCACAGGAGTACAGTGTTCACAGTAGATGTCTGGGAAGTTGCAGTCTCCCATGAGGACAAGATACCAACCCAGAGATTTCACCTAAATGCCTGTTGGTAGCAGACAACCACTACAACCACTCAATCTCTTTTGAGACCAGAGTCTCTCACCCACGTTGTCGCTAACAGTAAGGGCTGTGCAGTCAAACCTCCCCTTTTCATATAGTGCAACTCCTCCACGTTGCCTGCTCTGCCTGTCCCTTCTGAAGAGCCTGCAGCCCTTCATCCCAGCACTCCAGGTGTGGTGCTTGTTCCACCAAGTCTTACTGACAACAGACATCACAGCTCTGGGAACTGACCAGTGCTTGACATTTATCCTTTTTGCTTCTCATACTATGTGTATTGGTGTGCAACAAGTATTTCAGATGTGCTCTGAGATCAAGTCCAGCCTTTGACCAAACACCATCTTGTCAGCCATGGCACTGGTTGTCAGTCCAGTCATTTATTGAGCACCTCCAGAGATGGTGTCTTGACCACCTCCCTTGGCAGTCTGTGCAATGCCTGACCACTTTTCAGTGAAGAAATTCCTCTTAATGTCCAACCTGAATCCCCCGGTGCAGCTTGAGTCCTTGTCCTCTTGTCCTGTTACTGGTTGTCTGGGAGAAGAGACCAACCTTTACCTGGTTACAGACTCCTCAAAGGGAGGAGATGAGGCAGAGAGTGATAAAGTCACCCTGGATACTCCTGTTCCTCAGGCTAAACAACCCCAGCTCTTTCAGCTGCTCCCCATAGGAATTACTCTCTCCAGCTCTGACCCTTCACCAGCTCCTTTGCCCTTCTCTGGACTTGCTCCAGCACATAAATGTGTTTCTTGTCATGAGGGGCCCAGAACTGGACACACAACTTGAGGGTGGCCTCACCAACGCTGAATATAGAGGGACAATCACTTCCCTGGTCCTGCTGGTCACACTATTGCTGACAGAGGCCAGGATGCCAGTGGCCTTCTTGGCTACCTGGGCACACTCCTGGTTCATGTTCAGGTGTGCTCTTGACCAGCATCCTTCTTTTCTTTGTGGAAAGTGGCAGCTTTCCAGCCATTCTGCCCCAGCCCATAGCACTGCACGGGGTTGTTGTGACCCAAGGGCAGGACCTGGCACTTGGCCTCATTGAACCTCAAACCTTTGGCCTTGGCCCATTGGTCCAGCCTGTCCAGATCCCTCTGCAGAGCCTTCCTGCCCTCCAGGAGATCAGCACTCCCACCCAGATTGCTGTCATCAGTGAATTTACTGAGAGTACAGTCAATCTCATGCAGATCATCAGTAAAGATACTGAACAAGATTGGGCCAAATGCTGATTCCTGAGGGACTCCACGAGTGACCAGCCCCTGGCTGGATGTGACACCATTCACCTCCACTCTCTGGGTCTGGCTGTGCAGGCAGATTTTAACCCAGCAAAGATGCACCTGTCCAAGCCATGGGCTGCCAGCTTTTCCAGGAGAATGCTGTGGGAAACAGTGTCAGAGGCTTTGCTGAAGGCCAGGTAGACAACATCCACAGCCTTTCCCTCATCCTCTAGGCAGGTCACCTGGTCATAAAAGGAGATCAGGTTGGTCAGGTGAGCCCTGCCTTCCCCAAACCTATTCTGGCTGGGCCCGGTCTCTTGGTTGTCTGGCATGTGCTGGGTGATCACACTCAAGATGATCTGTTCTATAACCTTTGCCAGCACCGAGGTCAGGCTGATAGGCCTGTAGTTCTCCAGATCTTCCTTGTTACCATTCTTGTGGGTGGGCAACACATTAGCCAACCTCCAATCATCCCAGTCCTCCTTGGTTATCCAGGACCGACAATAAATGACAGAGAGTGCCTTGGCAAGTGCTTCTGCCAGATCCCTTAGTACTCTTAGGTGAATCCCATCCTGTTCCATAGACTTGTTAAGTGGCACAGTGGGTCACTTACAGCCAAAAATGCATTTCATCCATCAGGACAGGTGGATTCTGTCAGATGTATCATACCTTGTGCCTCAGAAGTTCTTCCATATTTACTAAACCCAAAGTTCTGTACAGATGTCTGCTGATCCTCAGTGTTGGCATAAAGATGTGAGGAATAGGAGCAACCCTTGACAGTATGGAATTGTTAGATTGACTCAGCTGTCTCATTGCATCACAGAGTTTCCTTTGTAATTGTGTACTTTCAGCAGCCAGAGTCTCGTAAGCACAAGAAACTGGAGATCAAGTATCTTCACTGTGATGTGCAGGGTAATGAAATGGGAGGGAAAAAAGGATGGGCAGAAGGGGGCAATCTAAAGACACTCTTGAACTTTGTAAAGCTTATCACCCCAGCCCTGAGCACCAGCTGAACCTGAACAGAGGATATCTTGACAATAGGGATCCTTTAATCTAACAGCAGAAGAAAATATAAAAATACATCCAGTATGACTTGTATTCTACCAATTCAGTAAAGTACAGAAGAAATGACTACTAGAGACAGAATCACTGAGGTTGGAAGGGACCCCTTTTGATTACCTAATGCAACCCCCATGCTCATGCAGGGTCACCTGCAGTCTGTCCAGGTCTGTGTCCAGTTATGTATGCTACAGTTTTTCTTGCCAACATATTCCAGTCCTGTTCCAACTTCCCAGTTAACATGAGGCTTGGCTAAAAACAAGCCTTTTGATGTGTCCTTTTGTTGTTTAGGGTAAGGAGATAGGTAGCATAGCTCTCCATGCAAAACAATTAATTGCATATCAGACTAGAAGCTGTATGGGCTGGAGTGGATTCCAAGGATTAGCAGTAACTGGATGATCTAAGAAGCTTCCACATCCTTGTAAGGAAAAGCTCCTTACTGAGTGATGCCACCCTGTGCAGTGGGGATCTTCAGCCTTTCAAGAACATTGGCTGAATCTGTTTTTTTCCCCAGAACTGGCTGCTCTGGATGTATATTCAGCAGCTTGGTAGCTTAAACTCTGTTACTTTCAGAAGCAGCTACTTGGAAGAACAGGCAGGAGTTGAATGTTAATGTTGAAGCAGCATCTCACCATTGCCTGGGGAGACCTGTACTGTAGAGGGATGGGCAAAACCAGTGGGACTTGAAATTGTGGTGGCTGCCGCTGACAGAGACAAGATGCTGTCAAGCCCGTGTGTGGATGCAAGGTACTCCTGATCAATGCCAGAAGTACCTTCCTCACTGCTTTGAGTTGCAGCTTGCTAGGAGTTGAACTTCATGTACTGTTGAGGAAAGTCAGGTAGATGAGAGCTGCCTGCACACTGTGTTTGTCTAAGGAGCCTGCCGGTAAAACGTGTCTGTGTACAGTCTGTGGTATGTATGCTGTGGTAGTTGGCTTCCGTGTTGCATATTTAAGTCAGAACTGAAAGAACTCCTGCACCATACTTCCGATGAATTCTTCTCACTGAATCAGAGTGATAGTTCAGCTTTGTGTTTTAGGGCTGTCTTTGAGAACCTGTCCAAGAACCGTAGAGCCAGATTTTTTGTTTGCCACATAAGACGAGACTCTGTCACTGACATTAAATGCTAACTTCCATTGTGGGTTTTCCTTTCCTGCCTTGCAGAAGAATGGCAAAAAATAATGGCATATTCTAGTTTGAATTTAACCTTGACAGTGAAAGACATTTACTCTGAATAGAAGCTCTCGTTTCAAGGATGTGTTTTTTCCAGTTGTTTCTTGGAAACTATTGATGCTCCAGGAGGTTACTAGTGTGTGATTATCACTGTACACACAATTAAATGGCTGGATTTGGAAAGAGGATACTTTCTTTAGTTTATATATGCTAGTGTAGTGGTTTTTTTGAATGTTGTCAAGCGTATTTCTACAAAGCTTTTGTCCTGCCAACACATACAAGAGTATGTCTGCCTGTGTCCTCTCTAAATGTGTATGTCAAAACGAGTCGACTTGCTCTTTTACATTCCACTCAGTTGCAGTGTCAATATTTATCTTGGGAGTATTTTTTTATTTGAAGTTTTATTATTTGAGTCTCTAGATTTCAGTTTTTAAGAGCTCCCCCTGTTATTCAAGTGCAGAACAAAAATGCTGTTCTCCTGTGTGGAATGACTTCACTCTCTGTTGCCCTGCCTCTGCTTTGTGCTCTGTAATGGAGAGGTGACAACAGGCATGGTCAAAGAAGCACAGAATATTCTGAGTTACAAGGGAACCACGAGGATCATTGAATCCAAGTCTCAGCCTTGCGCAGGACATCTCCAAGAACCACATCATGTGCCTAAGCTCTTGAGTTCTGTCCAGGTTGGTGCTGTGACTCCTTCCCTGGGGAGCCTGTTCCAGTGCTCAACCACCCTCTGGGTGGAAAAACTTTTTCCTGATATCCAACCTAAATCTCCCCTGACACAACTTGAGGCCATTCCCTCAGGTCCTGTCACTGTCACCAGAGAGTGTAGTGGTGTGCCTGCCCCTCCTCTTCCCCTCACATGGAAGTTGTAGATTGCAACTCAGTCTCCTCTTCTTCAGGCTGAACAGACCAAGTGACCTCAGCCATTCCTCATATGGCTTCCTCTCAAGGCCCTTTTCTACCTTCACTGCCTCCCTTTGGACACTCTCTAATGGCTCAGTGGCTTTTTTATACTGTGGCACCCAGACCTGCCCCCAGCACTGGAGGTGAGGCAGCCCCAGAGCAGAGCAGGGTGGGACAATCCCCTCCCTTGCCTGGCTGGTGATGCTGTGCCTGATGCCCCCCAGGACACGGGTGGCCCTCCTGGCTGCCAGGGCACTGCTGACTCATGTTCAACTCGCCACTGACCAGGACCCCCAGCTTTCCATGGAGCTGCTCTTCAGCCTCTTATTTCCCAGTGTACACACACATTCAGGGCTGCCCCATCCCAGGTGCAGAATCCAGCACTTTCCCTTGTTGAACTTCATACTGCTGGTGGCTGCCCAGCCCTCTAACTGATCAAGGTCAGTCTGCAGGGCCTCCCTGCCTGTAAGGGAGTCAACAGCTCCTCAGAGTTTTGTGTTTTCTATGAACTTGTTTAGTACCCCTTCCAAGGGTTGCTAAGCATCCAGGTCATTTATGAAGATGTTGAAGAGCACAAGGCTAAGGATGGAGCCCTGTGGAACCCCACCAGTGACAGGTCACCAGCCTGATGTCACCCCATCCACTGTAATCCTTTGTGCCTGACCTGTGAGCCAGTTGCTCACCTATCACATGATGTGTTTATCCAGCTGTGTGCTGGATGTTCTGTCCGGAAGGACACCGTGAGAGCCACTATGGAAAGCTTTACTGAAATCCAAAAAGATTGTATCCACTGGATCAGCTAGGTAGGTTATCTTCTCTTAAAATGAAATTAACCTGCGCTGGCTGTGATGAATGATTGTGTTGACTTTCAGGTGTTTTTCAATCCCAGAATAATAATGTACTTGCATGTCAGCCATACTAATGGGAGGTACCTTGAAGGCAAATCTATAAACTCAACAGGAAACCTGGCAGAGATACTTGTGCTAAAGAAAGGGTGGCTGTTTTGAAGTCCTGCTCACAAGAGAAGCCATTTGCTTATTTAAAGTTTCCGTGGTGTTGTGTGGCCTTGAAGGTGACTTGATTCCTGGAGATGTCCTTTGCAGGGTCAGGATTTGGACTCAGTGATTCTTGTGGGTTCCTTCTAACGCAGGATATACTGTGATTCTAGTGATGTTAGCCTGTGCTTATTTATACTGAAGTAATCTGAAATGATTTACTGAAATAGCATCTTGCTGTCTCTAAACGGTTTGCACAGTCAGCCTATACAGTCTCTTCAAAACTGAACTTCAGTGCCTAGAAAACCCCAGAGCTATTATTGGAGTTAAGAGGCTTAAAGATCTCTGACGATCTTCTCTCAGTCTGCTGCCAGTCCTTAGTGTGTAAGGGTTTATAGTCCTGTCAGCAAAAATTTATTCAGCTCTTTTGCAGCTCTGTTTAAAGAGCACTAGACAAGAGAAGGGATGGATAAAGGTAGACCTCTGCATCCAGCTTCTTCCAGGATGAACTGCCATACATTCCAACTCAGCCTTCTCAAACAAATTGTTTTCTTGATGATGTTAAGTATTTTCTGGAGCTAAAAGTTTCCTTGTCTGGCCATGTAAACGGATTCCTCAATCTTGTGCATGGACACATGGGAGGGACATTCTTATTGATTCCTCTCTATCTACAATGTCATTGTCTGCCAAGATGGCATGCTCTGACTTTTTGTCTGTTTGACTTGATATACTTTGGTCTCCTGACCATGTATCAAGTCCTTTGCAAGGCTTTGGTAAGTTTTTTTGTTTGGTTCTGTTTTTAACTGAGCTCCTTTCTTTGCCTGTGGTACAAAGGGCATGGTAAGATTGCTCATATCAGATGGTACAAATATAGGTGGTCTCTGTCAGGAATCATTGAAGGCATCTTTGGTCCTTCCAGATTTCTTCCAGACATGTTTTATTGTCTCTTATATCAAGCTGACTAGCAAAGATGCCCAAGAACTTTGCTTTCTTATGTCTTACTCTTGCAGGAAGTATTTCTCTATCACTGGTAGATAATAATTTAGGCATGCTACCAGGAATGCGTGAGGGTTCTATAACATGGTTAATATTTTTTTATATCTATGAAAACTATGTCTTATGTGTCATGCTAATGATCATGGAAGTTGACCAAGACCTGTTCCCAAGAACTGTTTCACAGCATATTTGGCACCAGCCTAGACAGTGTAATATAGAGCAAGTGTGTGGAAATGCACTTATATAGTGCATTGACTCAGATCGTCATGTGGCAATTTAGGCTGAGTGTGATAAGGTGTACGCAGGACAAAACACATGGTTCTAGACACAGAAAAGGACATTTAATTTTTTTTCAATGTATTGTAACTCAGTGTTTGTTTCTTGCTAATGTTACCCTGATAATGAATGGTATGTGTTACTCTTTTTCTGCAACATAATACCTGAAGACTTGTTCATTGCTTTGGTTGTATGTTGCTAGGGCAGAGCTGCAAAGAATTACTTGGGGAAGGTTTATAAAGTTCTGATGGGTATGGACATAGTGTGGAGGTGAATGGTACCCTTGAGCTGTTCCATGTTTTTTCATTGATCTGCTTTTGAAAATGACTTTGCTTAGAGTTGTTTCCTCTGAGGAAGGAACTTCAAAGTGGACCTATATAAACCTTTATAGCTTTCTTTATTGTTCTTGCTTTGGGACCAATGTGAAAACACTTAGACCTTTTGTTATCTTAATTTTACATAGATTCCTGCTAAGCTATGCTTAGATCTATCTAGGTTGAAAATGCAAAGCTTTAGGAAGCAGAATTTTATTGTGAGTTTATAGCTACAGTTCTCAAACGATACTCTGATTGTTGTGACTTCAGACTATGTGATGCACTTATTCTTGAAGGTAGCAAAGGGTGGGGACACAGGGCCTGGCAAAATACCTGGTTCTGAAAGAGGCTGGGGGCATGATATAAAAGGGTCTGATCAATTTTATTATGAAATTTATTATGAACAAGAAATTTCTTCCTTAATTTCAGAACTTTTGTAAAGAACATTAATTCCCTGAGCATGACAACAGATAGCCTGCCTGACAGCACTGCCTGGCAAGTGTCCTCTTGTTTCTGAAGTATAGAATCAAATCTCCTTTCCCTCAGTAAACTGAGACAGAAACTTTTGCTTATGATCTGCTTACCTGTGGGTAAGATTGGGGAGGTTAATGTGCAAAAAATGTAAATTTGTGAAGGGAGTCACCATCTTCTGGTCCTCCTAAGAGGAAAGAGAGACTGTACTTCTTAGGAAGCAAGTCCTGGTTGTATTGAATAAATTAGATATTTGCCTATTACTGATGTAGTCACATGTGTTTGGTACCCTTCAAAACAGAGGAGGAAGCATTACAGGAAATACTAACCTGTAGTAACTACTTCAAGTTAGTTCCTTGTGAATGTTCTCTTCAAAGGCTGTATAAAATGCATGTTATAAAAGTGTGATTGGAAAGGCGATTCAGTCTTAGAGATGCAACCAGTTATTGACTCTATTTTTTGTTTTGCAAGGTGGAGAAAATACACAGAGGTGATCAGATGGATGGACTTCTTTATCCTGCTAAGAAAATACCACCAGCAAAAAGTGATATTGAGCAAGAAAAGGCATCTCAGAATGTTCCTTCATCAAAAGCAGACCCTTTGTCAAAACCAAATATGGAGACCACACCTGCATCGCTTAGTAGCGACTTAAAGGAGAAAGTTATTAGCATCTTGCTGAAGTATTCCAATGGTCTTTGGGCTCATGCACTTCCCAAAGTGTTTCAAGACACTTACCAAATAAAATTTCCAGAAGACATTCTAAATAATCTAGAGCTGCTCTCAGATGTGTGTGTTGTGGACTATGTATCCGAAGTCCCCAGAAAGGCAATCCTCTATGCTAAACCCCAAAGATGCATTGATGAGAATCTGAATGTCACTGAGAAAATCAAGAGGCATGATGGTGTGAAGGCCACAGTTGAGCAGCAGTATGAAGAATCCAAGGACCAGTATCTAGAAAACATAACTGTTCCTTCTCTAATCATTCCATCGGAAGGATCTGTGTCCATCATGGTGTTAGACCTGAAAAACACTAATGAGGTCCTAATTAGGCAAGTTTCTATTTTGGAATCTACCTTTTTTGCTTTATTTACAAATCCACAAGCTCATATTGTGCAGGTCTGCCAGAAAGGAATAGATGAACAAGAGGTTTCAGGACTTTATGATATACTTACTTTGCCAATGAAAATTAAGAATCCTTTTGTTCATGTGTTTAAATTGAAATTTTCTGAAAATTTTTCCATTCTGAACTGATTACTTTTATCAGTAGCTTTAGCTTATCTGAGAATCAAGGCAGATTTGACTTGCCATTGGAAGACTTTATAAAATAATCCTACTACAACACAAAATGGCATTCAGATATTGCCTCTGTGCTTACTGAAATACTTTTTATTTCTGTAACTGATTTGCAATAACTAGGCATGACTTAATTGTGCTGAGATTCCATTTTTGGAAGGATGAGCTTTCATCCAGCAGTAAACTACTAGTGTTTCACGATTTGGTTCCTAATTAGCCAGGTCTTAGGGGACAGTGTAAGAAGTGGATTGTTACATCACATCTCTTATTTCCAGCCTACTGTGCATATGTGACTTAACTCTACAAAACTTTCTCCTTTTTCCTGTACACCTTTTAGGTCTGGCATCATTTATAATTTAACTGTACATGTGGAGTAACAGTTCTTAGCTTTCTAGTCTGTTACTTGATGGAGGTTTCCACTAAGTATTTGGGATTAATACTTTGGGTACCATGGATTAAAAGACCATATGACACTGGTTAGCTGAGGGTGGTGATGTAAAAATTTCTCTACAAAGCATCAGGTCCCAAATTTTGAACCATGTTTCTTGGACAGTACTGAAGTTGCTCAATTTGTCAGCTCTATGTAGGTATATGATGATAATTAGTGGTTTCTTGGTCCTAGTTACAAAAATTACTAGTTAGGGTTATCCATGTACTTCATGGGCAAGGTCATTATCCTGATACGATGAAACTAGCCCTGAAGGGAATAGGGTTTTTTGCCATGACAAAAAAATGTTCAGGTAGACGTATAAGGAGGAAACAGTGCATGGGCTCTTCTTTTCTTACATGTCCTACCAGTGTCTTTCTGCTGACCTACACAAGAACTATCTAGCAGCTGTTAGTTGATGCTGATTTTTGCAGGACCAATAAAATCAAGATTCCTTTCAGTCTCAGGGGTGGAGCAATATCTCTTAACTTTCTTGGTATGTGGCTAAGTGGTTTTTGTCTGAAACCTTTCACCTGCAGTACTAATGAAGGCAAAGCTGAAAGGTGCTGTTTCTGTTTTGAGGCATGGATCAATTCTCAAAGACCTCTAATGTAGTCAGAATAAAAAGTGAGGTGATAGAAACGCTCCTAGATATTGCTAGGCATTCACAACAGAGTGCTTGAAGGCAGAGATGATACACTAGGTACTGCAGTTGAATTCTCACAAGAAATAATGAATAAAATAGTGAGTGGGGCAGGAAATTCTGAAAGAGTCTTCTACTTTCTGTTGAGCTACTCCAACTGTCTTTTAGGTATCTCTATGAAACAAATGTTAAAGAAACTTTAAATAGCATATATGTGACTCTCACCCCACTTTATCTCCGTTACGAAGTAGATGAATGCTTGCACAAAAACAAAAAGCCTGTTTCTAGGAAAATCACAGTTCCCTGTAATGTGATCAGATTTAACATAATCTGTATAACAGAGTTACCATAGCATGTTATAGTACTGTATCTGCTCTGTTTCTGGGCATATACTCTAAATTGTGTGGTAGAATTGAGCAGTATCACACTTTCTGTGAACAAGCTGAAACACTAGCTACTAATACAAATTTGTGGGTAAGTTTTCCTTTTGCCTCCTCTAATCTGACTTGTTTCTGAAGCTTTCCATTTGGAAACTTCCCATTTGGATTTTTCAGAAAGTTTATATACTTGATTTAAGAAGACCTGTGTAACACAAACAGCATTAGTATGAACCATTAGGTCAGCAGACTAGTATCAAGATAGATCTGGAGTATGAGAGTAAACAGCACTTGGTTTGACAGCTAATTTTTAAAGATATTTTAGATGCTTTGGTTTGGATCAGCCTTAGTGAAAACCTGATTAAGATGGTGTCTCTTAGTGACAGAATAACTTCTTTTTCTATAGACCTGTTAATAGGAGAAGAGTTTGGACACTAATGTCTTAGAAAATGTATATAATTTATTCATATATGCATGTAAATGTTCTTATGATTTTATTCAGCTTTTTTGAAGTTGCATCCCAACTCTTGTTGTGTTTTGGTTTTTGTTTTTTTGTAAAATATTGTAGGTATGTGGGCAAAGATTATTCTTCTGCCCAGGAACAAATGGAAGATGAAATGAAGGCGTACTACAGTCAGAACAGTACATTTGCACCAGCTCAGTCTCTGAGTGTTGGGCAACTTGTTGCAGTACATGCTGAAGAAGATGCCTGGTTGCGTGCTCGGATAATTTCTCTAGAAGACAACAGAGTAAAGGCAAGCAATTACCTCTCCTGGCACTTGGAAAAATAATTGAGACAAGCTTGTTTTGTAGATACATGGCCACTTCTTAAATATGCTGCACTAGTATTCTTTCTTATCTTGCCCTGAAGAACTTCTTTTTTCATGTATATGAGAAATTAAAACCTTGTAGAAGTTGTGTGATCAGCAGAATTAAATGGTCTTACCATAAATAGTTTGAGTTTGGGGGGTTTTGGTTTTAAAAGGTGCTGGGCCTTATAGCACTCTGGTGCTGAAAATGTACCTTTGATAGGAGGAATGGTTTGAGGGGGACATAGCAAGAGAAATGGAAGGACAACATTCATTTGCTCCTAAATCTTGTCTGAAGTCTTGTACTGAAGTATCTCTAACAAGAACATAAATAGCAAAAAAAAGAAAATATATATATATATACACTTCCCCCTTCCAGGCAGATGTGGTGTTTTGGGAGTTATGTAGTATGCATTTTAGTTAAACCACATTGACATTATTTAACTCCTCTGTTAAACTTTTCCTGTGCCAAACAGAGTCTTCTTGCCATCTGCAGTGAAATTAGAACATACATTAGAAGTATAGAAAAAGATTAAAACTTCTCAATTATTTCTTGTCTAGTCAACATTAATGATACCTCTTTTAACATTTTTGTTTCTTTCCCCAGTTAGATCATTTTTTACCCAGCCCTGCTTAACATACTTTCAAAGTTGAACCATTTTATAAATACCTAAATAGCATATGTATTAGAACTGAGTTTTTTCTGAAAGTTAGTGTGATAACCTTCAGCTGTAAGTTGGAGTGGGGATGTCAGAACTTGGTTTTGTGAAAGATTCTTGTGTTTAGAGAAGTGGCAAAAAAAATTAGTGGCATGCTTGCCTCTAATTTCTCCCTAGTCAGAGCTATCAGCCAAAAAAAGGCTGGTGCTTTATTGTAGCTTTTTGAGCTTTTTTTTGTCCTCTGTCAGAGTTCAGACCTCCTTTCAATATTTGCTGTGCAGACATTTTTCAGGATAGAGCTTAGAAAAAAAGCTGCAGAAAGTTCCATCAAAGCCTTCTTTCTCTCACTTTTGCTCCACTTATTTCCTGCCAATCAGCAGTTTCCCTACTAGTTTCCTGCACTGACTGTGGTATTTGTATCAAAGTAAAGACAAGCTTAAATCAAAATTATTCTCTTAATGCTGTAAAAACAGTAGGCAAAATTTATAATGGCACCTAAGTGGTATTTGACTCTTCAATACTTTCAAAACTTTATAAATGAAAATTGCAACTTTATTACCTTTCTTTATGTGGTTTGAGATAATACATTCTGAATTCTTACAGCACTGTTCTTATTTAGGGTTGAGATTCTATAGAACAGTTGGAGAGGATGTTTTTATAGAGATCTTGAGGAGACTTTCCCTGAAAACAATAAATTAATGGTACTAAACTGGCAAAAAGTAATTTGTCTGTGGCTGCATAGAGAATGTGATAACTGAATACATTCTCCCTAGACTCAAGAAAACATACTTACAATTATATTCATGATCTTGTGCTTTTAATTCCCTTTTCCATTATCAGGTATACTATGTTGATCATGGCTTCACTGAGTTTGTTGAAAGCAACAGTGTGTGCAGACTACAGAAACAGTTCAGGTTGCTTCCTTTTCAAGCTGCAAAATGTAAATTGGCAGGTAAGAGAAAGCCAGTGCTGACTGTACACATGCTTGCTGTTGGCACAGCTTATAGATTGAGGCCTCTGGGAGTCTGGGAGTTCTGATCCTTGTTTGTAATAGTTCTTTATGTGTATGATAGATTTTGTTCAGCACAGATAGTCTAAGCAGACATGGATGTGCATGGAAAGAAGGAAAAGGAAGGAAGGAAGAATGTGAAGAAGAGTTTACAGAGAATTCTTGATATTAGAAGAAAATTATCTCCTGTATTTCTGTAATGGAGCTTAATTGTTTCTGCATTTAACATGGATGTCTTTGTCCCTCTAATATATGTGAGCCTAAAGAAATAAAAGGAAACGTACTGTTGTGTAAAGCAATGTACACTAGCAAAACATCTTTTTCCATAAATGAGGTATATCTGTTGTGGCCAGATGAGGCAATATTTCTAAATATGAGCCAATGTAATTATTTTGAAGTGATCCTTCCCCTTTCAGTACTTGCATACTGAAGCAGACTTCCTAGACTCTGCTGGAATTTATTTACCTTTCTAAAACTAGTAGGCTTTTTTAACTTTGTAAAAATACTGAATTTTAAATGTGTGAAATTGCTGTGAATGAGCTTGGCTTTTTTTTTTTTGGTTGGTTTGTTTTATAATACTTGGATGCATTCAGTTTTTCTCTACACATTTGCCTCGACTCTTTCTGAAGGGGGTTTTTTCTTTTCTGTTCTGCCCTGCCCCCAAAAATGGCTTCATTTGATAAAAAGGTAGAAATTAAGTAGATTGCAAGTAGTAGGCATGCAGCACAGCTTCTGTACACAAAAAGCTATGGTGTGTCTTACAGGACTGGAAGCCTTTTGTGATGATCCTGTCCTAGTAAAGGCTGTGGAATCACAGACATGCTTCAAGATATTTGCTGTGGAAATACTGGAAAAGAGTGATATTCCTCTTCTTGTTCTCTATGACACTTCTGGAGAAGATGATATCAACATCAATGCTACTTGTCTGAAGACATTGTATGACAAGTCCCTTGAACTGCACCTACAGGTACCATTGGCCTGTTTCCTCCTTAATCTTCAAAAATCATAGACTGCTGAGGTCTTAGATGGACAAAAAACAGTACTCAGAAATTTGCTAAGTTTTGCGTGGGTTTTTTTTCCTTTTCTTGTCAAACTCTTACTGTTGCAGGTAGATGCACTATATACCAATGTCAGAGTAACCAGTGTTTTCTCTGATGGGAGCCTGTACTGCCAAGTGCCATCCAAAGGCTTGTCTAGACTTTCTGAAATACTGCAGAAACTAGAAGACTACTTTCTTTACAAGGTAAGTTCCGTGGTGAAGTCATGAAGCATTTTTCCAGAGAGTACCAATAATTTTCCTTGTACATGCGTTCAAGTTTCTGTGGTAGTCATACACTATTCAAAAAGGCTAAAAAATTTGCTTTCTGGTTTGGGGCTTTTGCAGTGTATCTTTCAGTGTGAAAAGTGTCTTTTGATGCTTTCTTTTTCACAAGCATTCTCTAAGGTTTCAGTAACTACTTACAACTTTCCTTGAATAGTAACAATATGGCTCTCAGTGGGAAGCTTCCAACAATAACTGCTTGAGATTGGTATAAAGCCTGTGGACATACTGCCATTTTTTTTTCTGCAAATTTTACATTATGAAGCTGAGGTGCATAAACAGCTAGGTCTGTATAAAGTGGCAATAAAAGCAGCATAATTAAGGTCTGTTCTTCACATGGCTCTTCTGGAGATTCAGTGGGTTTGATCTGATACTTCTGATTCTGCATATTATGTCCTTGCATCTTTAGCTTTTGAATGTCATGGCTAGTATCAACATCCAAATGATATATAGAAAAAGTCTTAAGTTGCTTTAAAATAAGCATGTGGCAGAGAAGTCTGATGTTCCATCAGCAATTTACAGACACGTGCAACAATCCTTATTAGACTCAAGAGAATTTACGCCAAAGAGAAGAAATCTAAGAGAATCTAATTTATAAGAATTAAGAGAATAAATGTTGTAATTCAGCTGAGTCTGATGCAATCAAGTCATGCAATGCAGATCCTTGGAGGTCCTGTTAGAACTGCTGCTTGTGCAACTACTCTGTCGAAGTGTTTTAGGTGTAGAAGTTGTGCTTTAGACCTGTTGCAGGACCATCTGGAAATATTTTATACTGAACATGTTTAATTCATCAGGATTCAGTTTCAAGCGAGTGAAACACTTGAAAGTAAGTATATAAACCCTAAAATATTTAGCAACACAAAGACGCAATGGAACGCAGCCATATAGGCATTTCAAGAGTTGGTATTTGTTGTAGAGAGTACTTGCTATTTTCTTACTGCTATCAATGTTATTTAGGATTATCATGGAGACTGTCACCCCCATGAGACTTTCATTTGAGTCAGCAATAAATTTGGTTTGTTACATTTCTCAAGAAACTGTATGTTCTAGAATATAAGCTAGGAGCTTCTTCACTTGTCTGTCATAGCTCTTAACTGCTCTTGCTTTTCAAGTCAAGTAATTGTTGTTGATTTTCTAGTCTGTTTCCAAATGTGACTTTTTACCTCTGGCACTTAGTATTCTTTCAATTTCCCGGTAAGATACAGATCTTGGAATTAAAAGATTTACCAACTGGGGAAGCTTAAAGCAACGTGATAAAAAGTGCTTCTAAAGCTGGAAAGATACTTTCTATTTGAAACAGAGCTTTTGCTTCTCAGTACTTTTTATGCCATATGTTGCTTTTGAAATGTTTAGTTGAGTGCCAGATAGTAATAGCTTCGTGCTTTTTGACTCCTGTTTTTGTTTTTGCAGCAAACATCTGAGTTCAATGTATTGCTACCTTTCTGTGGCAAAATCTGCTTGTTTCTTTCCAAAGGAAAATGGGCACGTGTAGAGGTAAGAAGTATTCAAAAAGCAGCTACAGTTTGCCTACACTGAAATATTTGTTCTTTTTTTTCAACTCAATCTGAATGTTTAAGTTCCATGAAGTATTTTATAATGTGTGTATGTGTGTCACTATTGGGTTTTTAACCTCAAAATTGTGCTCTCGCTTTCTTCTTTCAGATAAAAATTATTCACACCAGACGGGCACTAGATGTGAAATTTATGGATATTGGAACAGTTGCAACTGTGAAAGTATCAGAACTCAAAGAAATCCCACCACAGTTCCTGAGAGAAGTAATTGCAATACCTCCCCAGGTATGAAGACATGCTAAAGTTAACCTGTATTCAATCTCTTGGCAGTGTTTGTAGTGCTGCTACTTCAAGGTTTATGTCATGAAATTCTGGTTTGTTTCATAGCATTCAATATTGCAGTGTATTTAATGGTACATCTTTGCCTAAAATAAATCAGTGTAGTCCTGTGAGCTGGTAGATGTTGTATATCTTTCATGGTACTGGATTTGCATTTTGCTCTTTCTATTTGTCATACATGATTGGCTCTGTCAGCATTATTCTCTGCATTGGAACTTATGGACCAGCTTTCATATTACTAAATTATACCTTGTATACTTAATTCTTTTCTTAGGCTGTAAAATGCTGTCTGGCAGATCTGCCTCCTAACACTGGCATGTGGACTCCAGATGCTGTACTGTGGCTGAGAGATGCTGTAACAAATTGTCCTGAATTTAGCATGAAGGTAAATAGTAAAAGTGCCCATGAGACCTGAAATCACACAGGCATGTGAAAAGAGTATTGGAACAACAACTTTAAAAGTTTGACAACTCATCAGATTGATTTTTGTTACAGAAGTGTAAAAGTTTGTAACCAGCTATGGGACATCAATTCTATACAAAGTTCTCTTCTTAGGAAATTTGTCATAAAACTTACTTGCTTAAGCCTGATAGAATTTTCTCTTTCCCCCTCTGCTGTGAATTTAGCAACTCTCACAGTTGCTAAATTCACAGCAGACAGGGAAAGTTTTTCACGTTTGCTTGCTATCCAAGCCCAAATATGCAGCTAGAGTTATTTTGCCATTGATAAGAAAGAAACACCATTGTTCGTTTTTCAGCACATAAAAAGATGCAACTTCTGAGTTAATCTTGAATTGCTTTTATGCCTCTTGTGAGCAAAGCTTTTTCTCCTTCATCTGAGAGCAGTTTTATTTTTTGTTTGCTTTTTCTAAACGAGTTTGTTTTAGTATATGCTTTGTATACTTAGAATTTCTCTTATCTTTGAGATAAAATTATTTCTATTTGCAATGTATCCTAGCCAGTTTAACTAAATGGAAGTCTAAATTTTCCTAAAGGAAATCTATTGCTAACTACAAACTAAACAAAGATATTTCTGCATAACATTTTGATTCCAGACACTGTTAGACACTTTGAAAAAGTGTTTTTTAGCTTTCCTTAACCTTTTTGCTTGCTGTAGTCTAGACTCTAGTCTGAGACTTAGACCTGTTGCATGTGGCTTTTCTAGACATGCTCTTCCAAGACAGTTTGAGTTGTGTGCTAAATTTTGCTGTATTTAAAAAACACACAGCAGATGTGTGTATGCTTTAATTGCAGAAAGTTTTTATTCCTGGCTAGGAACATCAATAGAAGAATCACTAAACGAATGTTGCATACCTTGTCAAATTAAAATTTAAGTGCTTTACTATTACTAATGTTAGCATATCTGATGTTAAGTAGGAAATATTTTTATGTCAATGCTTGAAAATTACGCATGATAGAAACCTAGAAACTTTTTTCATATTTTTTTCATCTAATTTAGCAGGCCTCCTTTCCCATAGTGACAGGAAGATGGTTTAAAGGATTAGGTGTTAATATTTATTAGTTGTTTAGGTCTTTGTGGATACTGGCTACTGTTCTTCTGAAACCTAGAATTGTACACACACTACTGATATTGAGCCTGTTGGATGGAACAATTCAAGTTTTGTATTTGCTTTAAATTAGTGGAATAGCTGCAGGTGCTTTTTATCTGCTGTGAATGGCTTATTACACGCAACTTCTTTAATGTCTTTGGAAGAACACTGAAAATGTTTCTGTGCATAAATGCAATGAACTGTTGCTGCTTTAGTCTTCTGTACAAAATCAGATGTGCCTTTAATAGTTACTAACTGGATGTTAAACTGTTTTTTGTGTTCCAAGGTGATTAAACAGGATGCTTCAAAGGGAATTGCACACATTTACTTGTTTGCTCCAGAGAATTTCCCAGACATGGATCGCAGCATCAACAGACAGATCAAAAATGCAGACTTGTGGAAGCATCAGAAAGATGTTTTCTTGAGTGTGACACCCAGTGGGACTAGCTCCACAAAAGCTATAAGTGATGCTGTTTCAGCTCTACAGTTATCTAGTGGGAAGCTGGAGAAGAGTTTCCCTGATTCAGCCAGAGAAGCTGGCAGTGCAGTGTCCACCACTGATATGCCTCCTCCTCTACCCTTGCCAAAGCCTGGTGACCTCATGGATATCTACGTCTCAGTAGCCTGCCATCCCGGTCACTTCATTGTCCAGCCTTGGAATGAGCTAAACAATCTGTATGCCCTCATGGAAGAAATGATCTTGTACTACAGCAGGGCAGAAGAGAAGCCTGTGAACATTGAAAAAAACAAGCTGTATGCAGCTAAAATTGGAGATGAGTAAGTAGATGCTTAAATTACTTAAAATCTTTGAAAGCAAGCTTAGCTCTGCTAAGCTAGACAAGCCTAGCTTTGCTTAGTCTGCATTGTTAACAACGTAGCAGATGTCCAATGATACCTTAGAGATTAAAGGAGTAAATGAGGTTCAGTCTCTTCATGCTTCCAGAGTGTAGCTGGGATAGTTAACTTTTATTCAGCAAAATCCAGATCTGGGAAGCCTGAGACACATTGGTTAAGATCTTCTGGTTGTGCATTATTTTTCTGGTTGTGCATTATTTTCTGACAGTGTGTGAATATGAATTCAAATTGTCTATTCTTGTTCTCCCCCCTTTTAGGTGGTACAGGGTCATAATAAAAGGAATTCTTAGAAATGGGTTTTTGTCAGTGTATGAGCTGGACTATGGCAAACATGAGTTTGTCAGCATACGAAAAGTACAGCCACTCCTCGATACATTTAGAAGACTGCCTTTCCAAGCTATCACAGCTCAGCTTGCAGGTAGGTCTCAAGCATTTGCAATTGTTTTTGTTAAAGTCTTACATCAGTGGGCATACGAGATGAACAGATATGTAAACAAAGTCAAATGTTATGTAATTGTGTTTTTTCTACATGTTTATGTCATCAAAGTAGCTCTGCTTTTATTATTGGCATAGGGGGTGCTGATTCTGTCTAATTATTTCATTTAATGCAGCACTTTAAGTTACAATCTTTGAGAATGAAGACTGCTTAAACTTTCCCAGCAGCTGCTTTTTATTGTCATAAAATTTATCATTTAATATGTGTCATATTTACTGTGCAGAAGACACAGGGAAATAAAAACTAAATGCTTTTTGGATCCTTTAACATAACGAATTATTAAGTGTGAAAGTTACGATGTTTTGATAGCTGCTGCTTTCTGACGCTGTTTGGTCAGCACTGGTCTAGGTTTCAGTCACAGAATATGCTTGTTGGAAGTGTTGGACGGCTACAGAGTTAGTGCTCTGTGCCTTCTGTGGATCTGCTTTCCTGCATAGCCTCAGTGTGACCTTGGGGATTGCTTTAAACTGGTGATGGGTGATGGATGGATGTGCTACTGACAGGCTAGGGTCTTCGGAGTGCTGTGCTGTAGTGTGGCTGATTTCTAGCTGTGGCTGTCTTCTGGAGTAGTACAGGATCACACTCAGCAAGCCTGCAAGTCATCCACTTTTCCTGCTTCACTGAGTCTCCCAAGTAGCTAGTTAAGCTGCCTCTCAGATGCTTCAGCAGGTCAGCTGAGCCTGGAAGATCAGCAATTCTTCCACTTTTTTCTCTCTGTTTTCATATCTCATGCATCTTGGTCTCTGATCTTTTTCCTTATAAAATCCCACTTGCTTCCACAATAGCCTTTCCTAGCATTAATTATCCTTTCTTAAGTGTTGATTAACTGTTGGCTTTTAATTCCTCCTGCAGGCAGCTGTGTTTCTGTGTTATCCTATCCATGGCAAGCTGCTCCTAATAGTAGAAGCAAAGTACTGTCATTTTGCTCTTCTGCTTCTTTTATCCATAAAGGGGCTTTTGGGTATTCCTGCATGATATTTGAGCCCCTGTGTCTAGATGCTGTACACCAGCATGGTCTGCGGAATTGAATCCCCAGTCTGCAGGAGCCACTTATTTCTAGGAGTATTACAGCCATATTCTAAAACCTGTTTAGGTTCCAGCAGACTTGAATTTGTGGGATGCTGCTCTGAAAAAAGTAAGAGCCGTTGTTAGGCATTTAAGCATCATTTCTCTTTGTTTCTGCCTTCTGTATGTCTAGTTTGGGACTTGAAGGTTTGGAAGGTGTTCTAGTAACTGATGCTGCTTTGAGATGAAGAAAACTCAATCTAAAGCAAGGCCACCAGGACAAGTAATTTCGGCACTCTCAGGCTGAAGACAGAAAGTTTGTTTTGAAAGGATCTTTAGTTTCCTTTTTGTCATGGTTCCTGATAAGCCCTGGTCATGCAAGGCAGCTAATATTCTCTGAATGGCTCAGTGAGTCAGTGCTATTGCCTTTCACTTCTGCAAACATATCCATATCTTTAGTCTTGAAGAAAAAATAAATGTCATAGTCTGTGTAATAATTAAGCTTGTTTGTGTGGAAGATGAGTGATCTTGTGTTTCTCTTCTAGATTTAAGTTGCATTCATTAGCACTTTAAAATCTGTTTTCTCAAGTATTTAAACTCACACCACTTCTTTATAAACTTAGATTGGTCTAGTCTATAAATGACCTTCTGTTTTGCTTTGCATTTGTCCTAGGAGTGAAAAGCCAGCAGTGGTCAGAAGAGGCATCAATAGTGTTTCGGAATCTTGTAGAGAAGAAACCTTTTGTGGCACAGATACAGGCAGTTAATGACAGCCCTAACTCTTGGGATCGAAAAATAGTGACTTTTCTTGTGGACACATCTCTTCCACATATTGATACATGGATTCATGATTTTGTGTCTCAAAGTCTTGTGGAATTTTCAAAGGGTGATTAATCATCACTTCTGAAATGTAGCAGCTTAGCAATAAAATAAGTAACAGGCTTTGAAGATAAATATAACTACTACATGGCCTTGAAGATATAATGGGGATAAAATTGAAAAATCTGTGTTTGTTTAACAAGTTTGAGTTCTGTTGACTTCAGTTGACTTCTGAAAATTTTCACGTTGTTTACTATTGTAACGCTAGAATATTTGAATTAAATTATTTTGAAAGTTATTTATCAATAAAACTGTTTAATTTTGTTCTTGTGATCATTACCTAATTTTGGAGGGCTTTTTATCTCATAGCTATTACTCAGAGCCATTACAGGGTACAACTTCCTTTAACAAGTGTTTTTTATTGCTGAATTTATTATCAGAGATATGCATTGTTGTTGAGTTCTTCCCTCTTCCTTAACTTGGTCAGCTTTGAATAGTGCCTTGTTTGGAACACTGCATTGGCAGAGCTGAGCATTCACAGAAGGGTCTGTACTTTGTGTGCTTACTGCTTCTGTTTGCTGTTCTTCAGCAGTGATACCACTTTCCCAAATTCTCTGCTCCCCTCCTCACCCCACCCCCCTGACCAGCTGCTAAATTCAAAGCATTCCTTTCCCTCTTTTTTCATAGCTTGTTTTCATGTATGCTGCTGAGAAACTTCAGAGGAGTTCTGCTCCCTGGAGACAAGGAGAAAGCAGATGGGTGCTTACAGTCCTCTGAACACAGTATTTTTGGCTTACTTTAGAACCTACTTTATTTTTGGCATTAGAAATATTTAGAGGAGGTGTAGACATGATTGTATTTCATAGTCTGCTCTCTCAATTTGAATTTCCTTGCCATAGTCCCTCTAGATTGTTAAACACAACATTAAAGCTTTACACAATGAATGCCAGGAACGGGATTTACTTCTGCTGTGCAAGGCTGTGTAGTATTTCTAGTAGTGCACAAGCCAAGCTAAGAAATTCTACTATAATGCTGTTTGCAGGAGTACAGGAGACTGGACAGAAAGGGAAACAAGACTGAAAGGTGCCGTGCATGTGTAACTGTAGGGTGAAAGAGAAAAAGTGCATACAAATACTCTGAGCAAACCAGCTGCTTCAGCATGTTGGACTTAGATTTGCACTCTCTTAGTCTAATTCCAGTAGTGCTCTGGAGAAGGTCTGAGCTAAGCAGCAAGGAGTCCTCTTGGAAGTCTGGTGCATGTCTGTCTGCCTGGATGTACCCTCTGGTGTAGCAGAACCCTCATGATTAGAGTGGGCAGTGATAGACTAGCAAACTGCTATTGTAATGCAAATTGCTACTTAACATGGTCCTCTCCATATTTAGGTGTGCTGAGGCCGAGACTCTTAAGTGGACTTGAGAGAGGTACTATTAACAATGAAGATAGTAATAGTTTTCCATATTAATGAACTTCTTCAGCTGCCATGGCAGAGAAGGTGAAGAATGCAAGTGAAGTAATCCATGTGGTGATGAACTACTCTAAAATGCACTTATATGTAATTTCCCCTTGCATAGGATGGGTTCTGAAACTCAGAATGTGTGAATGATGTAGGACAGTAGAAGGAGACAAGCACTTCCCTGAGCTCCTGAAGAGAGTTTTCCTATGTGTCTAAGACCTTATCTCATTTTCACAATCATGCAGGCTGTACCCACATCATGGGTACAAGCCATTTCATGGCAATAGAGCATTTTGCTGGAACTATTTTGAAGTTTGGTTTCATGAGAAATATCTGTGCTGTGCTTGCATCCTTTGAGGCTTGGGGATTTGTTTTTCTCCAGAAGTTTACTTGCACCTGGGTACTAATGCGGCAGAGTTTGGGACTCTACTTATTTGTAGTATTAGAGGAAATATCCTAGCAGATGTTCAAGAGACTCAAGATGTTTTCCAAGCTTGTCTGCCCCTTCTGAAGTAAGGCCTCACCCTCTCCTTGGTTTTTGGTGGCTCAAAAGCCCAGGTCAGAAGCAAGGACACATTCCTACAGTCCCATGCATTTGCACAGTACTGGAGTTCAGAGAGGCTGCTTTGTATGTTGGTAAAAGAGTGGTGACTGATCAGCAAACCCACAGGCACTTCTGCCCATGTGGTGAATGGTTTTGTGCCTGCATGGAGCATACACCCAACACAAAGTAACTGACATGATGCTGCATTCTGTTCATACCCTGTATGCAGGGGGCTGCACTGACATGTCTCTCCATCTTCATTCCCAGGATACAGTACCACCCCTGCCTTCAGTAGCTCCACTACTCATCCATTACAGTACAGGTCTGTTGCCTCTTTGTGCAGAACTAGGATTTTACGTCTGCTTTTAGTGTTAACTCTCTTAGCCCACATAAGATCCCATCATACATTTATTTGCTAATTACCCTGCCAGTGCTGTTTGTGGCATCTCATGCTCTCTTCAAAAAATGTGCAGAGCATGTTGGCCATATATAGTACCGAACACTTTTGTGTTTGTTGAAGTTTCCAAGCCATGAAATAGCATAATGAGTAGTTAGTCTGCTGTCCCTAGAAGGTACTAGACATGCCTGCTGTGTGGAAGCTGTTAATGCACACGAAATGCTGTGTGGTTCTTAACTTCACTTTTTCAGCAGTTGGTGTTGCAGGGTGGTTGTGAATGGTGTCTCTGCTTTCACCAATGCATGGCACTTCACTAGGGCTGCTTCCGCAGCCTGCGTCTGAATCAGGCAGGTGGAGGAGTTACTTTCCATTCTGACAGCTGTTAGAAAAGGCTCCACTAGAACATTGCATGTGGTTCTGGGCACTGCCCTCCAGGAGAAACATGGATTAATCACAGAAAATCCAGAGGAAAGCAACAACCATGTCTAGAAAGTCTGGCTTAAATTGTAGGATTTGCAGTTGATCTGGATGGAAGAAGGCTAAGGAGGGAAGTGAGCACTTGCATAAATTTCACTGATAACTGTTTTTATATGTAGATAAAATAAGGCATGTAAAAGCTTTAGTTGCAGGAAGAAAGGGGCACAACGAGGGAATTCACTGGAACTCTGATTTCACTATAAATGCCAAAACCAGCAGGATGTATCTGCAGCAGCCCAGCTGATCATCCCTTGGAATGTGGATATGGAATGTGTAATTTTTAGGACCCACCCAGGATAACTTTATAGCCAGAAAAAGGGAATGCAGCTTTGTTAGACATGTCTTGTGGATCATTGTGAATTTTATAAAATGAAAAAGGATCATTGATTAACTAGAGAAAACAGATGACACTGTAATCACTAAAACAAACAAACAAAGCAGGTCTCTTACTTTCCCAAGACTGTGAACAATAAGCACTTTCAAACCGCCTCTGTTCCGTTTATTTCGTCTGTCTTGGTTTGAAAGACAGGTGTCCGTCAAGGAAGGCAGGAACCTCCCCTGAAATGGAAAATGCAATTCCCCTTCCCTCCGAATTATTATAAATTTGAAATGAAGGGGCTTTCAGGCAAAGATTTGAGGACTAGGAATAACAGTTCTTTACTAATATATATATATATAAAACAACAGAGCAGACACCGATAACTCAGGCAGTGCCAGCAAACAGAGCCCCACCCGCAGTGCCCGGCGAGCAGGGCGGGTGCGATGGTTCCCCCGCGCCTGCAGGGGGCGCTCCGGAGCGAGCTCGGNCGTGCCAAACGCTGAGTGCCCCGGCCCGCCGAGCTGTGCCCCCACCCCCCAGGTGCCAGAGTGTGGCCTCCCTGGTCCTTTCCCTTTGTTCTCTTAAGTACCCAGCTATTTGTCCCCCAGCAACACACGTGGGGAAAAAATTCCTCAAGGGTAAAGAAAATAATAGAAAAGGAAAACTTTCAAACCCCAACAGCACCTCAGCTGTTTTTTGTAAAGTTGACAAAGTTCAAGTTTACCTGTTTTCATCTCCCAGTGTGTTAGCTCCAGGTAATTTTGAGGAACTCTTGTTTTGTCAGAGAAACATGAGAACCCTCTTTGCCATCTCAAAATTAATTCCTATCTCTAGAGTTTCCAATCCCAGACTCCTCTTCCCCCCTGCAAAGATCTTTTGTCCCACCACACTCCTCCTTTGTCCACACAGCTGTACATCAGAAAAACCTTCGAGAGCCTGGATTCTCATGTGCTGACTGTGTTAGACCAGAGAAGTGAAGCAAAATCATGCAATGAAAAAACCATCACTTTAAACCTTCATAAAGCCTGAAAGCTCCCTTTTGTGGCTTTTTGTTCTTTGCTGATGTTTTCAGATTGGATTGGAATTCTTAAACAGGAGAACTGCCCTGCTCTGTGAAGTCAAGAGCTTGGCTAGGGCAAGAGGAGCTTGTGACCTGAGTAGACCTGCTTCACACATGCCAAGCCACTTCCCTGAGAGAGAGCCGCAGTGTATTTGGGGTCAGTGAAACTTGGTGTCTGTGGAAAGTGCTACACTGTACATTACGGGCAGCATTCATTACTGCAGAGTGCCACGGCAAACCGCTGAGAACTACCATTGATGCACTGAAAACAAATGTGCTGAGAAGCTGCGTTCATGTCTTGTCTGGTGGAGACAGGCTGAGTGCATTTTTAGGGGACCAAGACACCTTGGATGAGGTTCTGATGCCCACAAAGCTACATCTGACAGCAGCCAGACGGTATTAAAAAAGCCTGGATCATACATATCTTCAAGTGCAGAACCAATGTGGGCTAGTAGGGAAGCTTAGTGGTGCCAGTGGATCACTTCCTGAGCTGCTCCTGGCTTGCACACTCTGAAGAAAGGCATTTGGTAAACAGGTGGCATAGAAACTGGCATCCAGGTTTGTCTGATCTTGTACCTGTCAGGCTTCTTCAGCCTGAACAAACTGAGGCATTTGGGTGAATTGGATGGTTCTAAGTGCCCTCTTCTCTCCTGCCAGCAGGAGAGAAGACTGGGATGATACCAGTGACTTGGGCCATAATCCTGCTTACCTCAACAAGACATGCACTGAATCCAGTGCTTGGCACAGCCCCCATTTGTATCCTTCATTTGCCCTAGCCGTGACCAGTATTTCAGAGCTAACTGCAGATCTTCCTCCAAATGCCATGGAATGTACAATTTCACTACCAGCCAGGTCACACAAAAAAGGCCAAGTACCATCTCATGGCAGCTGGGGGCATTTTCAGATGAAGGTCATCTGACCACCAGGTCTGGGAAGTATGGGACTGGAGAAGCATTCAGGTGCACTGGCCAGCTCTGGTAAACCTGGGGCCCTCTCCACTCTTGGCTTGTGTCTGCTGGTGGAGACCAGACAGCAGAGGTAAGGAGGAGCCTAGGGCTGACACTTTGTGGGAGATTTGGTAAAAAATTATTAAAGGATAAATCCATGGGCCTCTAAAGTGACTCAAAAGTGAGGTAGGGGAAAGATTTGGCAGCAGTGTTAAAACTTGATACTACAAGACTGGAAGGCAGCTCTCCTGGGCTGATTGCAGACTTGAAGCAGCTCTAGCGGCTGTCACTGGATCTATAGGGCGAATTGACAGGGAGTGAAGTAAGACACGGGATTAGTAGGTGCATTGATATAGATGGCATTTGTGGGGAATTAGCTTTTATAAAGTGCCCAGGACTGCAGCCACAGGTCCCCAGCAGTGCTGGTAGTGGGGCCATCCAGCCAGAGGCCTGGGTGGCCATGACTTGGTCTAGCTGAGCCTTGAGGTACTGCTGTTCCCCTTGTCCCAGTGCTGCATCACTCCTCCCGGGAATGAGATTTTCCAGCCGCAGTCTCAGGGTGCTTTACAGTGTCCCGGATCCCCAGGAAGATGAGTGCCCATCTTGTGGGGTTTCCCAAAAAGGCAGTTTGCCGAGGCGTCTGGCTCGGCACTCTAAAGGACCTTGCCACGGGACAAAAGGCAGACTCCAGCGTGTCTGAATCGTTAAAAAGCAGGAAAGACCCTTTGGAAGCAAATGCCGCCCTTGCTGCCGTCCTCCGCAGCGCTCCGCAGCTGCCCTGGGGATGGACGGAGCGCACTTACCGTCCCGAGTGCTGGCGGAGGGTAAGGACCGACCAAACCGACGCCCGGGGCGGGGGCCGAGCCGGGCGCAGCTGTTCTCGGTCGGGAGGGGCGGCGGGGCCGGCCCCCGCTGAGTGACGGCCGGGC
>VXAC01008015.1:0-64243 GCA_013399225.1 Rhipidura dahli | reverse complement strand
GGGCCGTGCCCCCAGGCGGTGTCCCCGGGCTCGGGCCGTGCCCCTCGGCGGGCAGGCGGTGTCCCCGGGCCCGCGGCGGGGGCGATGGGGTGGATGGCAGCCGGTGGAGCTTACGCGTGTTCTCGGCAGATCCCGGCGGCGATCGGGGGTGCCGGCATGCTGAGAGGAGAGGGCCCTGCAGCGAGCTGAGCGAGTTGCAAAGGGCGCCGAGAGTTCTTTTTTACTGCTGTTGCGTTTATAATCCAGGGAGCTCTTCCAGGAGATGGTTTTCCAAGTAATGGATCACTGGAAAGCTGTGCTACTTTTGTAAGGGAAAAGTGGAAATTAGCAGGGGGAACGGTTCCTTGAGGCCGTGTGTTGTATTTTCCTTGGCCATACTTTCTCCAGCTTGAAATAGTCACTGCCTTGAAAGGCACTGCCTATCTCAAAGATAACCTTTCTTCTCTCAGATGGACACAGCTTCTGCCCCCACTCATGTGCCATCCTGGTGTGCTCATCTGTCACCCTCTGCTTTTTAAACGGTCATGGATGGTTTGTTGGGCAGAATCCGTTGCCCTCTGCCTCCATTCAGAGCCAGCTGCTCTACCCTTATGTGGAGGTCCTTTATGCTTGCTTCACGTCTTTCCTTGGGTATTGGGCCTTGAGCCAAAAGGGTCCTCAGCCATGTGACTTAGGTTGTTTTTAAGTGTTTTTAATTTTTTTAAATCACTTTGCATGACCCACCAGATCATGAAGGAGTGAAGAGTGACTTCCTCATTTCTCATCCCAGAGACAAGATTTGTGCTGAGAGGTGACACATTGTCTCAGACTAGCTGATAGAGCAAATACTGGACAAGCTTTTGGGCACACAACCCCTACTTCAGGTTATAGTAGTGAGCTCTTAATCTTTTGCCCTCTTGAAAGGAAGAGCTGGGCTACAGCATTGAAGCCAAATGCCGTCTTGCTCACACTGCAGTGCCCAAAGCCAAATGCTTTTTGCAGAGTTGTAGAAGTGTCTGCACTGTTGTCTCTTGACAGCCTCTGTACCTGTTGCCCTGATGCACAGTTGGGTATTCCAGCAAGCACACTGCATGGTAGGCTCACTGCTTCTCATTTCAAAGTCTCTGTTTTCCCCCTGTCAGGGCTTTTCCCCCACCCCTCCCTCAGCACTGCATTGTTTTCCAATCTGACTCATCTTGTTCTTCTCCACACACTCCTCAGCTGTGATGGTCTGCTGCCTTTTCTCCAGATACTGTGTTTTTGCATAATATTGGAAATATGTTGCTTGCCACCCACACCACTTAGTGTATTTGGGAAAGTCAAACAGGTGTAGAAACAGTCTGGTGTATCTAATTCCTGATTTTCTTTGCCCAAGTTTTACTTTCATGCACCCAAAGGACCATTTGCTTTATCTTTACAAAAGATCATGAATTATCCTTTTGTAAGAAGCACCAGTCCCCTGTTGACAGATGTGTAGCTGCTATTCACCAGAGCAATGTGCTACTAAATATAATGTTTTACTAAATGTGTTGTTTTACTTTTCTGTGTGCTGCTTTACTGTTTCTCAGGTGTGTGGAGTTCTTGTGAAAGCACAGGTAGGGGTAAGGAAACTGTGATCTGCCTTCTGATTTTTTTTCTCTATGGCTGACAGCCCTTTGCAAATCGTGAGGTAGGAAGACTGTCTTCACTTCTCTGTTCAGGCAGAAGTCTCTAGACAAAATGTCTTTACTTGGTAAAATTACTTCGCTCTTGGAAGAAACAGGACATGAAGTTGTGTTCCACGACACAGCTAAATGCCGCTGTGTTCTTGGGCACATGGATGCAGCACAATGGGAGTCTCAATGGTTCTGTAGCCCATCCCCAGTTCACAGCAGACCTTGCCTCAAATAGAGAGGTTCTGGCTTCGTGTGGCCTGTGTTTGCAATTCCTGAGGATGGAGAGCCCACCTCCCTGGAGCCTTGCCCTAGAGCTGCATCACCCTCCTGGGAGGGAATTCTTCCTCCTTGTTCGTGGTGAATGAGATAAACACATAACAGAGGCTGTCCTGGGTCAAACCAAAGTCTGTACATCCCAGGATACTCCAGCTGGCAGCAGCCCATGGAGAAGCGTGGAAGCAAGATTGCAGTGATGCTTCCCCAGAGTTCTGCCCCATTCAGGCACTGTGCAGTTTGGTAGCTCTCCCAGCTGGAGCTGGTTTCTTTGTTTCTGCAGGCCTTGTGTGATTGTGTGAGGGTCTTGCCTCTGTTAAGTGCCTCGTTCAGATTTGGTGCACACTGTATACCACATATTCATTGCTGCTGGAACGCTGCTCATTTTGCTTCAGTGTTAATTAAACATCAACCCATCTGGAGCTTGTTAGCTGCACCTTGGTGGGGCATTCCACTTCCATTCCCTGTGCTTCAGCTGCACTAGCAGTGGGGTGGGATCAGGACGTGCAGACATAAGTGTGTTACTAACAGCTCGCTGTGCTCTGCTTCTGGGAGGGCTCTTTTACAGGACATGGCCTGTAAGGCCATTCTAAGGATCTGAGGCAATGCTCAGTGCAAGACAGGAACCTTTCAGCTCCTCTGTTCATATTGCACTCATCAGATTCCCTGCAAAACCAGAACGTGCCACAGAAACCAGGCTGTCCATCTGAGAGCTAAGAGAACCTCAGGCAAGACACCCAGGATCACTTTTCAGAGGAGATTGTGCTGTCTGTGGAGCTTCCAATTGGAAGGGTTCAAGTTACAGAGCAGGAACTGGGTGCGCGGTGTCACTAATGACTCAAGTGTGCCCACATGCTTTTCACAGGGATTAGTAATTAAGCAACTGAGTGCATACCAGGTGCATGAGAGAACCTCGCCCCAAATAGGAGAACACATAACTATGTTTACAAGTGTGTGTGTTAGTAAAATATGTAAAGTGGGGGAGATACTGCTGGGCTGCTTTGTGTTTGGGCTTTGGCAGGTCTTGGCTTGGTCACCAGACATCCAAGCTATTTGCAGATGAGAAAGACCACTTGGTGTGAGCTAGTATTGAGTTGTGTGGCTTGTAGGCTGCAGGAGTATTGACAAGAGGGGAGCCAGGAGATAGAGGCAGTTTCTGGATATTGGGTTAGGAGTTGAGTGAGCTGAGAAGACAACTCAGTGCAAGCAGTGTGAGACTTTCCTCAGCACTAGTGGATAAAGGGAGAGGTCACAGCTCAAGCAGAAGGAGCCTTCCCTAGTGTGTGCATGACCTCGGACAACAAGCTGTTTGCTGGGGAGCTGTCAAGTGCCAGGATGGAAATGTCAGCTCTGGCACGAGGATATCCATGGGAATGAAACTGCATCATCAGTAAGTCTTGCCTATGGCCTATTGAACTTCATTGCTGCAAGGGTTTGGGTGCTCACAATAACTCCAGATAGTATTATGTGTTCTGCATGGCTGGCATGTCACTTCAAGAGTCAGAAATCATGTGTTTTGTTAGACCCAAAATGCCTTCTTCCAAATGTTTCCTTTCAAATATGAATTTCAGGATGTCTTGGGTTAAGAGCTGCTGGCTGGGAGGAAACCTAGGTCTTCCTTGGAGAAGACTGAGTTTCCTGAAGGGGCAGCAGATTCACTGTTGGATTTCCTTAAGCGTGAGCCTCTTGCGGGGAGGCCAAGAGTGCCTCAGTCTTTCTAGTTGATGGCTGACTTGCCTGGAGCAATGAGAGTGTGTGCTCTGCTTTCTGCATCTGACATGGCAGAACTTCTCACTATCTGGGGCATCCCCTGTCTTTTCACTGTCCACTCTCCTCATCCAGGACATGAATTTGTGTTTTTTCTTCTTTAAATATCCTTTCCCTTTAGGCATCATGTGGCTGACTGACTGCAATTGGATCCCTCTGCAGCCTTCTCCTCTCCAGGCTGAAAAAGTCTGATTCCTGTTGTTTGTTCAGGTTGGAAAGACCTGTCTTCTACTAGGGGATATCAAATTGCATGCAGCATCCAGCTGCAGCTTCAGTGGTGCTAAGCAGAGGGTTTCCTTCTGGTCTCTCATGTGGGTCTCCTGACTAGACAATTTCTAATGCAGCTTGGACTCCAAGTCCACAGCAGAGTCTATAGAAAGTCTTTTATAGTTTTAGGAAGCGTTTTCACCATCTTGTACATTCAAGGTGGTGATGCAGTGCCCAAGCAGGCCAACAGTGCTTGATGCTGCAGTCTAGGTCTGTGTTTATGGCTTGTTAAAATGATGCTTTCCTCTCTGAGAAAATGGGACCTGCCTGAAAAGAGATCTGTAGAAATATGCAGGAGACCATTCCCTTAAAGGACTGGCCTTAGGTATTTATCTTACTTTCATTTTGCCAAGACAAAGACTTGATTTTCAAGGAGAGCAATGTTCATTTGAAGTGGGGTAAACTTTTGAATGTCTGTAGCTCAGGTGTAGGGCATGTAGTCACTTGCAAAGCCACTGCTGGGCTCTGGTTGTGTCTGCAAGAGGAGGAACTGCGGGGCCCAGCTGTGATGTTTGTACCTGTGTTCTGGGAGGAAGACACGCCTGCACCAGCACACCTCACTCCTTCCCTCGTGAGCAGGGTAGAGAGTGATCACAAGCACGCAGCTGTGAAGACTTTGATTGTGTACGGCTGTGTGATGACACTGGGGATGGATCCAGCTTCTCCTCTGCTCTGATTTCCTATTGGGTTTTGCAAAATTCACAGGGGTTCACATTTTTAGATGTGTACTCAGTAGGAGCTGATGCACATCTTTCCCTTTGTTGCTACTGGATCTGGCCATAATTAGTCAGTTCTTGAAACTCCAGGGAGCTGGTTATGTTTTGATGCCCAGTGGCTCAAAAAGCAGTGTGGCCATGGAGTCTACAGCACCCAATTATGTGGGGATGCAAGCTCAGGGTTCGAAAGCTGTCGCAGGAGGAACAGAATCAGCAGAGACTCACTTTTTGGTGGGTTGATCTCCTTCATCCCTACATCCCCATTGTGTCTGCTCCAGGTCTATGTGTGTTACAGCTACCCCTTCTCCAAGTGCTTCTGGTACTCCCCACCTTGCTGCAGAACATGCTGCAAGTGCCTCAGCTCTCCTTCATTTCCTGACTGTCAGCCAAAGGAGATCTCTAGGCTGACAGACCCTTTGCACACATGTGCAGCTTCCCAAGAAATTAGGGTCTGAGTCCTGCATGAGATTTTGTTAGGGTTAGCCAATGGCTTTAAGGTTTGTCAGAGGACTGACCACATAAGACAGTTTTCATTTAGGAGCAAGCTGGAGGTGATTTGTTCCTCTCATCTGCACAGCATACATCTTGGGTCTGCACCCGGGTGACTCACTGAGGTTTAAGTATATGCATAGAAAGTACCTAACTTCTCTTGAGTTAATAGGAAATGGTCACTTTCGGTATGTAGAGCTGCTCCATCAAAAAATTCCCAAACCCTGGCATTTATTTTTTAAGTTATGCTGTAAGTCAAAGAAAAGGGGAAAAAAAGGGTGATTATAGCAATCATAGATGGGCTGGTTGATATTGGTTTGTTATACTTAAGCTTTAAAAATAATCTTAGAAATCAAAACTCTGTGTGAGTCAAGCAGGAACTGTTTTAAGGTATCCCTCACAACGTAAATTCCTGCCTTCACTGCCCCTTTAAAAGCAGCTTTCATCCTGAAAAGACTTCTGCCTTCAAACTTGGCAGTTTTTCCAAGAATCATCAATAGCTATGCTGGTCACGCTTGGCTACCTCCTTATCCCAAACCCCAAGCCCCTTGGTCTGGTTTCACATTTTCAGAGCACAGGTTTTACAGTAGATTTGAAGGTTGTCTGGGTTAGGGATGTTAATTTTTTTCAGCCATGGCTCTGATTGTGTGTCAAACTACACAGAGTTCCTGTCCTCTGCCTTTGGTGGTTGTTGGGTGTGGGGGTGGCTAGGGATGCCCCAAACCCTCGCACATGCTGAGCCTTGGGCATGGTGCCTGCATGCTGCGACCTTTGCAAACCCCTGGAGTCAGGCTTGGCTTGGGCTGACACCAGAATTTATCCCTGGAAAGCCCTGCACCTTTGCTGGGGTTAGTTGTGCTTTCTCCCTGCGTGTGTGAAAGGAAGTGCTTTCTGTGCTGCCCGGGTGCTGGTGCATGAGGGAGGGTGTGCAGGGAGGTGTTGGGCTGCTCAGCACACCATGTGCCAGGTGTGTCACACAGCATGTGCCAGGTGTGTCACACAGCATGTGCCAGGTGTGTCACATAGCATGCCTGACACAGCGCCCGTGGCTTTCACTATGACAGTTTTGTATTTTCTTGAAATTTGTATTGATGCTGTTCCTGTCACTTCACCCGGTTCTTTCTCGTTTGTCCTTTTTCCTGTTGGATCATTGGGGGATGATCCAACAGACTCTGTGACTTGGCAGTATGGGTGCTGCTCCACAGTCTCCCCTAGCAGTCTGCTGCAGCCTAAGCCCATTGCTGCCCTGCTCCTGCCCTCCCTGCTCACCCACCTGAAGAGCACAACCATGTCCCGGTGCCTGCCCTCAGCTAGGGGTGAAACCCAGTGGTTCCACATGGGACACTTTCCCAGATGGGTTTCCACTGCTTCCCTGTGTGGATATCAGTGCTGCTCTCAGGTTTTGGTACCCCAAAAAGGTCATGGTGCTGCAGAGTGGCCGTACCAGTGCAAAGCACTGTGAAAGGATTATGTCCACTGTCGTTCAGGATGTTTTTCATTCTCACTTATTTTCAGCATCCATTTGAACTCTTCAGAAAGTAATTGTTCCATCCCCCTCATGATCAGAAATGTTGTCTTTTTTTGTTTAGTTTTGTTTCCCCATATTCATGGTGAGAACAGTCTTCCTTGTAGATGACCTTCTCTAATCTCCCATCCCAATTTAATTTTTCTCCTTTAACAGTTTTAGTGATTGTTGTGCTTTCCAAACTGTGTGCTCTTCAGACATACCAAGTGTGAGTGCTTGGGCCGTCTTCCCGTGTGTCTGACAAGTACTTTGAACAAAGAGACCTGAAATATTGATATTTTAGTAATCATTATGAATTTAAATCTTTTGAGGACTTAAATTTGCAATAGTGTCAGTCCTGTACAGTTTCTGTATATTACACTTACATTCTTTCATGATGCTTCCGTAGTTGATTGAACAAAAAGTGATGGGGTTAATGAAAAAGAGTGAGAACACAAGCTGTGCTGAAGGATGTTGTTAGTTTGAGCCCAGGTGAAGGTGGGACCCTGTGTTAAACCATGCTTGTACTCTGGCACAAGTCAGGGAGAACTGTTTCAGTTCTGTATAAATGAAAACAGTTACACTTAGGCAGAATTTACCTGCTTTCTTATCACTGGCAGTTCAAAGCCCTCTTGCCATTTACAGCAGATGGGCTGGCTTGCTTTTTCTCCCAGCACTCATTAGCAAGATAGGGTAGAAGAGGCCTGGGATGTGGAGATAAGGGAGAGCCAGCGAACATACTGGTCCTGGAGGCTGTGCTGGAGGACACGGTGCTGAACGTCTGGCTCTGCGGGCAGGGAGGTACAGAATGTCCGGCTGCCACGGGAGGGATAGTGCTCCCAACAAGCAGGGTGCTCTCTGCAGGAGATGTGTGAGCTGCCAGTGCTGCCCAGCTGCACCGGCAAGTCTGGGAGGGCACTGTGCCCCCCGACAGCTCTGTATGGGGTATGTGGCAAATGAAATGCTCCCCATAGGGATTTCAGCTGTGTTCCAGCAGGCTCTGCACCTGTCCTCAACCCTCAGGGCCTTTGCTATATGCAGCTCCAGCTTCATATCTCTGCAAGATGCTTTGAAACCTGAAGCGTTTTCCAGAAGCGTTGCCTGTGTGCACTGACATCCGATGTCTGTCCTGCCTTTCGCCTCTCGGTGCTGACATCTCCGTCCTTCTGGCAGGAGGCAGCAAGGTCAGCGCTGCGGGGCTGCGCTCTGGTCCCAGGCAGGCCCCTGTTTGCAGACTAGCCTGCGTTCCTGGGAAGGGTCTGTGGCTGCCTCTGGGAATAGCTGTCCTCATGTAGCCAAGACAGATACTGCCATGTGTGTGGCAGGTGTGGGTATTTTCAGCCATTACAGGGAATTTAGCAGCCTGGGGTGGGTTATTCTCTGCCTTCCTGCCTGCTCCTGGCTCTAACTCTTTCCACAGCAGAGTGGTCAGAACTACTTACGGCATATGAAATCCAGGCTAGTCACGGTTCACACGCTGCAACCTAAGGCCCCAGCAGCACACCACATCTCCAGGTCTGAGTCCAGGCTGCATTTCTAGGATCTCCCACACCAGTCTTCATGGATAACTGCAGTAAAGGCTCTGCCCTTGTCCATGCCTCCAGGAAGGGCAGGGTGCTGGACACAGCCCATCGGCTGGCCGGTGTGTGGCTGCTGCCCGCCAGCCTCACAGCACAGGGGGCCCTGCACTGGCTGCTGCAGACTGCTGAAGCACAGGAGTGGAGGGTGTCCCTTTGTCACTCAGCCAAACCCACTGAGCCCCATCACCCCTGATTCCTCTCCACCCTCCTGGCTGCCCTTGGCTCTGGTGTCTGCAGGCTGATGGTTGCTGCTTGGAGCAAACCAGCCCAATGAAAAGCTTATTTTCACCCTCTCAGTTCCCAGCTGAGGGAGCTTCAGGGGCTGTTTCTGCCATCAAGAAGGCACCATCTCCTGGCTCTTCACCTCCTAAGTGGCGAGTGGCAAGAATGTGAATGATGCAGGAATTGCCATCACACTAGTGGGGAACCAAGCATCTGACAAGATGACAGCTCTAAATTTAAGGGCTTGCTGTTGAGCAAGCATGCGTGCATTACTGTGCCCTTTTGTGACCAAGCTAAAGATAATTTTCCTATCTGAAACAGCAGCTGTGTTGTAACTTGTATAAAGAAATTTCTTCACTAACGAAGAGTGATCATAAGAGCATAATCTGTCCTGAGGGGACAAGCAAAGCTGGAGAGATGTGATTCAGGGTAGGGCTCTGATGCTCCACAGGAGCTGAAAAGATACCATTTATAGAAACTCAAAAGATGTTTGTCTCCTTAAAAAGTGCACAGGCCTTGCTGTTATTTTATGTAAATGTCACTCAGAAGAACGGCAAAAGTTTAAGAAAAGTCACTTTAAATTATCTAGGGTCAGTGTTCTCTGCAAAAAAAGCCCAAAAAATTATAAATGTACAGAGTGCTGTAGAACAGAAGGAGACTTTCTGCAAAAGAGCAGAGTTGGATATGCTTTTGTGTGTTACACTGAGTGTACTTTTAACCCACCTACATATTTTAAACACACTGACCTTTGTCTCTGCAGTCTTTTTGCTTGCAGACATCTAGTTAGATGCATGTGATTGTGTATGGCACGTTATATTAGGAGACAGGGGCCAAACCTTGGGGTCAGCAGAGATTATCAGGATAGACCATTCACTTCTCTTCTTGCAGGATTGGCTTAGAACGTGCAGCAGCACACAGGTCAGCTGCTTAGCCGGCAGCAGTGCAAACATGTGGTGTCTCAGGGAAGGTGGGTCACTGAATAGCACATTTAACTAGCAGCCTCCTGAACCTGGGTGGATAATACTTCCTGATCTCCTTGTGGCTTTAAAACACGGGGAGAAGTGCCATGCACTGTAGCCTTGTGGAGGTTTTCAGGGCTCAGAGGTACTCGGTGCTACAAATCTGTTTTCCCATCTGGTGACAATGTTATCTGGAGTGCCACGTGCAGGGTGGTGTTACCAGGGGCTTTTAAGGACATGAGAGCTGCATACTTAATGACTTCTGGTTGATTGTCCTTCAAGGAAATAAATGCCTAGGACACTTCACTAACATCTAACATTGCTTGCAGGAAGACATGTCTAGCCAGGGTCAGTCCTGTGCCATAAATCCATGATGAGCCAATATGCTGCTGGAGTTGTGCTGCCCTCACATCTGTGGGCCATTATGTGCCTGTAGGATATAAATGGGAGGCCCTGAGCAATCTCTTGAAATCAGCCATGCTTTAAGCACAAGTCTGCCACTCTGGGGTATTCAGTGTTCCCCAGCCAGGTGGGCTGCAGCATCGTCCTTTATGTGTTCAGTGTTTGTTGGGGTCACTGCAAGTGTTAATGCTTCTTGTTTTCATATCAGGTTCTGTTTCGGCATAAAAGTGAGATCTACAAGACTCAGATTCTAAGATGTCTTACAGAAAGGAGCTAGAAAAATATCGAGACCTAGATGAAGATCAGATCCTTGGAGCTCTGACAGAGGAGGAGCTCAGGAAGTTAGAGAATGAACTGGAGGAGCTGGATCCTGATGTAAGTAATTTTTAATTGAGACTCTAGGTAGTGAACCTTGGTAATTGTGGGGGAGTGGGCTGCATTACTAGTCTGTATTTCAGTGGGATCCTTTGCAGAGCCTGTACTTGATGCATGAGTGGAAGAGACTGGCTGCAGATGCGCAGAAGAATTTTCTGCCATTGGAACCACAGTCTACACGTGTGTCTTTGTTTCTGTTTTCCTGCCCTTTCCCAACGTGATGAGCAACTGTGACTTGCAGCACCAGTATGAGCCAATGCTGGTGCAGGGCAATAATCCTGTGGAAAACGGATCTGTTTCTGACCAGGCCACCTTGGAGGGCATGTTTTGCAGGTTGCTTGGTTTGAGGGTTTTCTGGGGTTTTTTTGGTGTTTTGGGTTTGGGGTTTTTGTAACAAAGTTCAAATGGTCTGTATTTTCCTCCAGAAGAAATCCAAATCCCGGAGTTTTGCAAAGTGGGACAATTTATTTTTAGCAGCCTCCTGACATCAGCAAGAGCTGCACATACGCAAACATGAGGTCTGCTGGTGCCAAGCTGGTGAAAGGTTTTTGGAGCCAGCACTGTCCTGTTGCAGGGGATGTGCAGAGCCAGCTGGCTGGCCTGTGGCTTACGGCAGTGTTACTCGAGGAGCTTGGGCACTGCCAAGTGAGAAATTGTTCCTGCAACATGCGGTTAGTGTTTCTGGAGTAAATGATGGGTGGTGTAGATTGCATCATCAGTATTTTTAATTGCAATGCAGGAAAATATTTGAGAGCTGGCAAGTTAGCTCCTGGGATTAAGCGTACGGGCTGATGGGCTGGTTACAGCTATCTCAGAGGGCACAGAGTCAGGCAGCATTCTGTGAAAGATGCAGAAAAGTAAAATAATGATGGACATCTGTCAGTGCAGGTGTAGTCTGCTTGAAGATTGCATGGTTGCCTCTCACAGCATGAAGCCTGAGGATGCAAGCTGTGTCCTATGCCTCCCTGCTTGTGCAATTCACAGACTTCTCCTCTATTGCAATTCACAGACTTCTCCTCTGTTGCCCTCCAAGGTTGCCTGCATCTAAATGCTTCCTATTAGTAATTTTCCTTCCCAGGCTTTTCACTGATACAGATATAAATTATGATGAACTACTTTCATCAGTCAGGCATGGAAAAATCAGTGTGTTGTTCAGCATCACCTTGGATGTCTTAAAAAGCAAACACTGACTTCTATCCAGTAAAGCTTTAAAGAACATGCTTAGTGTCAAATCTGGGAATAGTCTTACTTACTGCATTAAGGGTGTTCTATATTTAAATATAAGCAGGTGTTTACGTGCCATATGTGTCAGGCATGAACCAACTTCCCATGGTGGCTTAAGTGACTAAATGACAAGGAGGCAGCTTGAAAAAGGGCTGAGGTTCGCCGGGGTTTTGCTCTGCAACCAGTGACCTCTGAGAGACCCTCTCTATAGTTTTGTGATGGATCATGAAAAACAGAAAAGACCACCACAACTCTTTGGTCTGCTCTGTGAAAGGTCATGAGATTTAACTGAACTGATTCTTGTTCACGTGGGGCATTTGTGGGCACTTGGACAGACTCATGTAGTGGGGAGAAGATGGCTGAGAGCCTCCAGAAAGAAAGGGCTGGAGCTGATGTTGCAGAGAAACATCCACTTGGCAGCGTTTGAAACTGAAGGGGGGAAGGAGCATCATGTCTTAGATGATGTGGGAATCAGTGGGGCTGGATGAGGATAACCTTTGAGACAAGGAGGAGGAAATTGTCCAGCAGTGTGGAAAAAGGCTGGTGCAGTGAGAGAAGTGTAGAGGGGAGAGTGTTTGCTGGATGGGGACTGTGGCCTGCAGAGATAACCTGTGTTTCTCACCTCCATGTCCAGAATGCACTGTTGCCGGCAGGGCTCAGGCAGCGCGATCAGACGCAAAAGCCACCAACTGGCCCATTCAAGAGGGAGGAACTCATGGCCCACCTAGAAAAGCAGGCAAAGGATGTTAAAGACAGAGAAGACTTGGTTCCTTTCACGGGCGAAAAGAGAGGTATGGTCATCCTTTGCACACCCTGCTGGGTGCATCATGATGCAGGCACAGTGAATGCATAGCAGAAGGGTCGTGTCTGACCTGTGTTGATAAAAATTCTTTTTGACACTACTGGGGTGGTGAATCTGCTCTCTCCTCTGTCTAGCCCAAGCCCGGGCTTGCTGATAAGCTGGGATGTCCCCAAGAGGTCCCTGTGCTTGCTGATTTGGGCACCACCTGATACGTTGTTAAGTGCTGGACAGAAGTTGTACCACTGTGCAGCCTGTACCCATCCCCTTGCCACTGCACCTGTATCAGGCTCTGGGAAAGAAATCATCTTCGGTCCTCTCTTGTTTCTCCTCTGCCCTGTTCTTTTGTGAGCTCCTCATGTTATGCTCCATGTTTCACCATTGCCTTTCACACTCCATCCCAACACAGTGAGCTTCTGTGCCAGTTTGGCCAAATTTGGAAAAAAAATCCCCTGAGGCAAAAGCAGGTTGCCACCATCCCTCCCCCTGCCAGGTTCAGGAAAAAAACCATTATTTTTCCTTGGAGGAAGGTGAACTATTTATTTAACAGAACACACAGAAAAGGATAATAATGCTAAATTATAAAATCTCTCGCTGTGGAGAGAAACCTGAAAAGATTTTAGAGTCCTTCCATAGGTGTAGGTGTCAGTGTCTATATCCTCCTCCTCAGGGCTGTTGGCAGGCCCCTACTGAGGCCTGGGAAGAAAGGTCTCCCAGTGTGCTCCAACGAGAAGAAGAAAAGAGGAAAATATTCCAAAAATTCCAGGAAAATTCTCTCTGGAGAAAAGAGTCAAGAGCAGGCTGGAAAGTGAGCACACTCCGCTCCCCACTGCCACCGAGTAATCCCCAGAAGCCTGTCCCCGTCCTTGAACACCAACTTTTGTATAAAAAACAAAAGTCTCTCAGTTTTTCTTCCCTCTCACAGGCTCAGTTTAAAGTCACCAGAGCCAGTCTCCAGAGTAGATGAAATGGGATACATATTTCATATCATAATGTCACCCCAGGACAGTTTCTCACCACAGAGAAACTCCACAGCTCTCCACAGCTGTGATGAGTCCCAGCAGTTCTCATCTAGTTTTCATCACCTCTTGACAACCCCAGTCTTATTTCCCAGTCTCCTGCAGGTTGCTTTTTGGTGTCTTCCTGCACCATACCCTGCAGCAGCTGCTGCACCCCTGCTCTGCATGGCCCTGAGGCCTGTGAGTAAGGGTTTTCCTCTGCCGAGTTTCTTTCCTCTCCTGGCATATTTTCCTGTTTTCCTTGTATATGGCCTATTATCCAAGTGACTTTCCTGTTACTGTTAGAACTCTGAATATCATCTGACATGGGATATGGTCAGTCCCTTCCTCTGTGTTCCAGGAGCTTCTCAGCAGCTTTTTTCAGCTGTTGTGTCTCCCTCTCTATCATGATCCCCCTGCAGTAGATCTGGTTGTACACTGTTCATGCTAATGGTTGCCCCATATGAAAAAAGAAGTGCATGAAAATGTGGGCATATGAACATGTTTCCTAACAGAGGTCTTTCTGAAAGGTGTCTCCTTACTGACTCACGCAGCTCTCTTAAAAAGAGTTTGTGTTAATTCTGTTTATTCAATAAAAGATGGCGATATTTTCAGATAAAAAATAGTGCTTGAGAGAAGTAAATGAGTAAATTGAGTGCTACTGTGAAGACTGGCTTGGTACCTTTCACATGTGCCCCAGTCCACTGTTGCTTACCCAGCTGTCTAGCCTAGAAGGTAGAAGCAGTGTTCTGCAGGGGACAGAGGTATTTCAGGCATTCTGAGTCTGCAGTGTCCTACTTCAGTCTGTTGTGATCTTAAAAATATTGAACACATTTTCAATTGAAACACGCTGTTGTGAGAAGACACTACTCACAGTGACTGTGAACCAGAAATGGTAAATTACATATTCACAGCTGTGATGGAACTGCAAATAAATCACCACGTTTGCAGTTTGGAGGGGGATTTACTGGTTTGCCAGGGGAGATGCTCTCCCCGGCCATGCTGCTGGGTCATGGAGTGGGAGTTGGGGTGTGCAGGCATACTGTGTTATGATATAAAATGTCATGCATTGTCATCATCATGCATGCACCATTTAATTTAAAGTTCCATCTTGTAACAAAGCATGACTGAGATACAAAGCTTTCTAAAACTTAGAAATTAACTTAAATTAGGTAATTAAAATTTAACTAGATTTAAACCCCAGAAATTTTGATGACACTGAGGCGTCAGAAGGAGTTACTGCACGACAGCAGAATTAAGTTTGCCCTGTTTCTCTTGCTCTCTGCTGGTGTTGCACACACCAGATGGTACATCCAGTTTGCCCAGCCATACATCTGGTGGGACAGGGGTTCCAGATCTCCACACCAAGCCAGGGCAGACATTTTGCTGCCGAGTACCCAGGAGCTGCCTGGCTGTGCAGGCACATGACACTCTGCCTATTTTTGCGAGAGCAGCTGTGTCCCTGGAGGCAGATTCCTGCCCTCTCTGTCAGAGCAGCAGTGCACAGGCAGGAGATGGGAGCGAGAGGCTGTTTATGGCAGCCTCCATTTTGTCCCAGGGGAGCCTGAGGTGCAGTTGCTTCTTCCTTGAGGCTAAATTTAGCCCCTTTCTGCATATCCCTGAGCAGCAGGATTGTTTCTCCCCTTTGGTGCTGCTGACTCTGGTTTCAGAGAGATGATAAAAATAGTCCTGGCTGGCATGCTAGGCCAGGCCTATTGCACTCACTATCTCTGCAGCCATCCGGGACTATTTTAGGGGAGGGGACTGCTCCAGTATGTTCCCAGATCCCTCCTCCCCCTGACCCAGCAATGCTGGATTCACCCAGCAGACTGCTTCCTGCAGTGTTGTGTTATAACATCATAAACCTCTCTGTTTTCTTTTGTGTAGTCACAGGTGGATGCCATGTTGTGAAATCTCAGATCTGACCTGTTCTGCCTCTGAGAAGAATCTGCTGCCCTTTGGCAGCGTGAGCAGCTGGGGAGGCCCAGCAGCCCTGTCCACTGCCCCATGCCTGCTGGTCTGCAGCCAGCTCCAGCAGAGAGAAAGGGTCATGGCTTGCCCAGTGATCACCATGGGCAATGGGATGGGGGCCTGGCAGGGAGCTGACTGCATTCAAAGCTCCAGTCTCTTGTCCGTGTGGGCAGCCTCCTTAGGAAAAGGCCATGAGCAAGCAGCTAAGATGACAAGTTTGCATTACCAGCTGGACCTGTAGATTTGGGCCTTTGAATTGTAGGGAATAGGTCTGTTCTTTGGCCTTTTGCTGTCCAGAGAGATGAAGCACAGGGGTCTCCATCAGTCATGCCCTTTGCAGCAGGGTTGAGCTAGACCAGCTGTCATAGGCCTGCTTCTCCTTCCATCCCATGTGTTCATTGAACTGCTGTGTCTGCCTGCTGCCAGAGCCCTCCACCACTTCCTTTCCACCCTCTTTTGACTAATGTGCCATCTGCCCTGCCAACGTGCACTTGGAGTTAGCAGCAAGAGGTGTCTCGGTGGCAGGACTGATCCTGCACAATGCTGGATCCAACCTAATCTTGATTGCTGTCGAACCTTCACCCCTTTTGTTCAGCCTTCAAAGCAGTGAAGACCTGCAGGGTCAGGCTGTGCACGGTGCTGTGGGTGCTGTGCCGTGATCAGCCATGATCCTGCAGCAATGTGCTGTTGGGTTTCTGTAGATGCTGTGCTGCTGGAAGGGCTGGGCTCTGCAGCTGTGGGGCAGGTGCCTCTCTGTTCCCATTGCAGCAGGACTCAGACCAAGCTGATGGAAAGGCATTCAGTGTCTCCTTATTTTTGTCTCATGCCCCCTCCATTCTTCCTACTTTTCAAGTCTCACAACACGGAAATGTGTCTGCACAGGTAGCTGTGAACTGGGTGCTGTAGCTATACTGAGAGTGACCTCACTTTGCATTTATAGGAAAAGCTTGGATTCCCAAGCAGAAGCCAATGGATCCCGTTTTGGAAAGTGTGACTCTGGAGCCGGAACTGGAGGAAGCCCTTGCTAATGCCTCTGATGCAGAGCTCTGTGACATTGCTGGTAAAATAATTTCACAGTAATTGGGGGTTCAAGTTGTTCAACTACTAGGGGTTATTCTGTTCCTTTGTGGGAAATGAGATACTGCACTTTTTTTCTGTTTATCTAAATGCTGTCAGTTCTGACAGAATTTATTTATTTGTTAAAAAAAGTTACTCAGCCTATGTGATTTAATCAGGAGTGTGACCAAAGCTGAGGGGGTAGAAGAAGGCTTTATCAAAGGAACAGTGTGTGGTTTGATCTCCTCCTTTGTCTCTACCACTGACTTGCTAATTCCAGCCAGTACATTCAAGACCACAGCTTTCTTCAAACCAAATCTTAAGAAACAGTCATGCAGACCGAGTGAGAATGTGGATTTCTTGTGCAACCTATTAAAGGATCTGTCAGGTTATAGAAGTCTTTCAGTGGACACTCAGGCTTGACGGTTGATAAGGAGCTTTTTCAACACATTTTAAGTGGTGGATTTCTTGTGATTTGTGTGGTCAGCCAGTCAGATGACTTTATTGGTATCTTGCTGAAGCCCATGGAGTGGACTTGGCTCTGTGCTTGGGATAGGACATGCCTTGGCCAAAGGAGCACATGGACACCCCATGGTGCTTTACCAAGGTCACATGTGGTCTGCTGGTCCAGCAGTCAATGAATATTTCAGTGATACTGGCTTCTTCTTCCAGTTTTGTCTGCTTCAGGTTTCCATACTCCCTAGCAGTATCCTTCTTGCTAGAAGCCTGTAAGAAAGTCTGTAGAGTAACTACACCAACTAGACATCGCCTGCATTATAATGTGGTAACATTTTGGCTTAGAAATGTGTTTCTGCATTAAGGCTCCCAAGCATAAGTACCCTGGCCAAGCATTGCTTCTCTGGGTTTTGCTTTTTCACTGTTAATCCTAGAGTCCTATGAAACCCTATCCTATAAAATCTGCCTTTCTGAGCTCTAGATCTGTGTAGCAATTATTGTCACAGGGAAATGCTGTTCAGGGCAGCTTGTTCTACAATTGCTGGGAGAATACACTTAAGTGGCAGCAGGAGTACTGGTGCTACACAAGCTGTGCTGAAATCTCAATATTGACAGTGACAGCCTTGCTCCTGCCTGCTTAGCAGGGATCTTTGTGAGCTGTGGTGTGTTGGATCTCTCCCTTGGCAAGGCCAGGAGGGTGGCGCGCAGCAGCCCTGGAAGGGCTCCTCATCTTTGGGCAGGTGAGGGAGACAGAAATGGGGTGCCTTCATTCTGCTTGAGTTCCTTTGGAGAATACACTGTAAGTGACAGATTCAGAAACAGCAGGTCCCTCTTGTCTACCAACACAGACTTGAGCCCCCAAGACCTGTGGTCATGACAGCAGATCCTTGCCTCTCCCTGCAGTCCAGACACTCACACTCCTGGCTGCTGGAGAGATTTAATTGTCCAAATAAGCTGTGATCTGGGGAGAGTATCTGTGTTCCCAAAATGCTGAGCCTGCAAATTACTTTCCCATGCTGAGTTGCACCCCTGAAAATTCCATCTGCGAGAAAATGACAGAGAATAGGGCCAACTAAAATACAAACAAGCAAACTCGAAGTGCCCAGCCTCACTCAGACTTTCAGATGGAGACTGCTTGGCTCTGTGAGATGCAGTTGGGAATGTGCTGGGGACCATGGGGAAGTTCACTGATGCACTTTGCTGCTGGCTGTCCAGCCTGTGCAACCCAGACAAAGAGTCACAATGAGCTGTCACCATAACAGATCCTATTCAAGTGCTGGGCTTCAAGGATACCCTTCTCCTGCAAATTCCTGCCCTTCTTGGACAAAGCAACAGAACATGGTGACAGACTGGTGCCAACAAGCGTAAGAAGTGCCTTTGTGGTGGCATGCTTGGATTTTAGGGAGAAGTTTATTATTTTCACAGCTGTCTATCCAGAGGTCAATACTTGTTCACACAAGTATTTGTGTGTCTGCATTTTTCTTTAGAAAGTCATATAGATATTAAAAAAAAAAGTTGTTGATTAAAAAGCAGTTTATTTTCAAACATATTTCTGTCTGTAGCAGGGTTACGTTTAGAAATAAACTCTTTGCTCCAAAGTTCTTAAGGCACTGACTTCTTATTGGTCATTTACAGCTGCCAGAAATGTCACCAGAGCACCCAGACATGGTTCAATTTGCATTTGCTTATCAGCTTTGAAATCTTGAGTCTGAGAGACACAAATAAGCTGACTTTGGCTTTTGGGCTCTTACAGCATTTGAATTATGTTCATGCCACCACTCTCTACATTTTTACCAAGCCAGCAGAGCTTTAGCTTCTCATAGTGCTGCCTTCCAAACGTACCAAGCCCACCACTGCAGCTCGGTGTGAGTGAACACACGATGTGCCTTGCCACGCTTCGGGTGACAGTCACCTCCCATGTTGCTGCCTTGGGGTTGGTTTGGCTCCATGTGGGGCACAGTTCATCTCCAAAACTGGGCTGTGGAATTGTGTGGCACGTGCCAGTGAGCAAGGGTGACAAGGATGTGCAGGCTCCTGCTGGATTGGGCCCCTTATACTAAAGCCTACCAATGGCATTTTTTTGAGTTTTTTACTGTCTTCTCCTCATTATTTTTGTGTGATGCTGAGTGAGGTAGGCTGCTGGGAGCCTTTAATGTTTGTTTGTTGTCCACAAGATGATGTTCCTCTTCTCCTGTGGTTTGGGCTACATTGGAATAAACAAGGGAGCACATTTGAGCACTGTTGTATATTTATGTCAGCTAGGGGGCTTTGTATGTTTGTCTGTGCTTACACAGGGTAAGTTAGTGTGCTGTGAACTCCCATTCCAGGCACCATCTGTGTCTTTTCCTGGCTCTGGAGCCTACAATAAGTCATGTTCTCATTCTCTTTCTCTGTAGCCATCCTTGGCATGCACACCTTGATGAGTAACCAGCAGTACTATGAGGCACTGGGGAGCAGCACCATCGTCAACAAAGAAGGGCTCAACAGTAAGTGATTTGTGTTAGCAGGCTGCAGTATTTGGATTTGAAGCTGCCAGCAGAGGCAAAGTGGTAATTATTTTTAGGCTGAAGGTTAGAGCCGTGCATGTCAGAGCAGCCTGTGATTGCTGGGGCCATCTCTGGTTTATCCTCGCCCTGTGCCAGCCAGTGCCGTCTCAGCCACTTGGCTGGTGCCATCGGGAGCCAGCACAGCCCAGGGGACAGCCCCATGCAGGCAGCGTCCCTTCTGTCACCCAGATTTGGACGTTGACAGCACGTAGCAGCAGGCACTGACTGTCCTGTGCTGGGTGGCTCCAGTGGAGGGGCCTCTCATCTCATGGTTGTTTGTCAGGTCATGCTTCCATCTCTCAAGCTTCCACCTCTCCACTTCTGGAAGAAGAACACACTCAAAGAAAAGACAGGCTACTCAGGGTGCTTTCTTTTCACATCTTGCTTTTCACTTGCAGGTGTGATTAAGCCCACACAGTACAAACCAGTTCCTGATGAGGAACCAAACTCAACAGACGTGGACGAAACTCTGAAACGAATACAAAGCAATGATCCTGACCTTGAGGAAGTCAACCTTAACAATATTATGGTATTTTCTCTTTTCTACCCTCCTCTCTTAGTAACAAGACTGAGAGTCTGATACACAGGAGGCAGACACTGAGTCTGTTTTGCTGCACAGAGCAGTATCATAACACAGAATGTAGCCAGACAAGAAACACCAGCACTTTGCATCTCCACTGTGGGCAACAGAATGGATTGCTACCTGCTGTGGAACAAAGGCCTGGGGCTGGTAGCACAAGAACTCCTCTAGGTGCTTGGAAAAACAGAGCTGTGTTGAGGGTAGTATGGGGAGACCCAAAGCTGGCTGTCTGGTTAAAGCCATTTTAGTTTGCTTTAATGATTTAGACAGGCATTTTTGGTGGAGGGGATGTTGATGTATATTATAAGTTTGGGGGGGGAAAGGCTTCATAATCCAGATGCTTGCTATGAAAATATGAAGAAGCCACCCTTCTTGCAGGTGGCTCTGTCTATCTCTCACCCATCCCTTCTGTGGAGCTCTTTTACTTCTTGTAGAAAGCAAATCAGGACATAGCACCACTTCTTGTGATGCCTTTGAGATGCATACATGCACTAAAAAATACAGGTTCTGTTTCATGAGGTCTGTTGAATGATGACATAGCTAAACAGCAAGAACATGGTTAACTGCATGTGCACATGAAAGACATTTCTGCCATGCTACCCGCACCTTTCTGAAACAAAAATATTTTTATTTTCATGTATTTGATCCAGGCTAGTAACCCCATCCCTTGAGGACACAAGGCTGAGGATCTGGCAGGCAGGCACTATTTCTGTGTGTTGAAGTCATGACTTTGGGATGGGGTTTGGAGAACTGGGGAGTGACAGTGGAGATTCTAAGCTGCTGGGTGCTGTGTTGTGGCTCTGTGGATGACGTTGAGTATAGATGATTCCACATGGTGGGATCCAAATGGCATGGCAAGAAGTCCAAGGTGAGGATGCCACTTAAAATTTTGGGCAAGAATTTGCGCATCTGAAATAGTATCTAAAGTTCTTTGTAACGGAAAAATACTAATTTTGAAGGAACTCCAATAAAGCAGCATTTTTTTCTGGGCTGAGACACAGCATGGCAAATGTTAGCCTGTAAGATGTTGTATAAAGCAGTCAGAGGTGTCTGTGATTGTGTTACAAGGAGATAATTTCAGGCGTTTCTGGATCAGTTCCTGTAGGTGGAAATCTTCTGAACATGACGTGGATGTTTCTCATTCAGTGCTGTTGTTCATGTCAGAGAGCGCAGGAGCAGTGCTTTGTAGGCTCACGGATCCTGGTTACAAACATCCTCACAACACTCGTGTTCCTAGGTACATGAGTTTCTGGGCAATTAAAGAGCAGAGATGTGGCTTCAAATCAAGGCAGTGAGCTTTCAGCAGCATACAAAATAGGATGAAGACATTGCCATGCTCCTTAGAACATGCTGGTGCTAGCAAGAGAACTTGTAAAAACATTTATCAGTGCCTTCCTGAATTACTTCAGTGCATTTGGTGATTTGACCTTGATGAGAAGCTAAAAGTATCTTTTAAATGTATTGCATATTCATTGCATGCAGATGATGGCCTAACACATGCTTTCTGTGTTTCTTGTCACAGAATATTCCCATACCAACTTTAAAAGCTTTCGCGGAAGCGCTGAAAAACAACACGTACGTGAAGAAGTTCAGCATAGTTGGGACACGGAGCAATGATCCTGTTGCTTTTGTAAGTACTGTGAGCTCATCATCCCAGTGTTGTGACAGGAGCTGTTTTTGGGCAAGGTATTTTCAGCATTACTGACTGACTGCTTCAGCACCTTGTGTTGGGTTTGGCACGTTGCACACCTCTGGCTGTTTGGTGCAGGTGCTTCAGTTTCAGGAGCACTAGTGGAAACCAGCAACACACAGGCTTTAGTTCCTTCACTTCATTTTTCACCTGTGGAGATTTTGGGGTGCAGTCCTTTAATCCATGCAGTCTCATATTTGTCCTCTAGGATCTCCTGGAAAAGGAGTGTGAGACAAGAACCAATGTCCTAGCAGCATTTTCTAAAAGCAGTTTGTCTCTCTCTCTCTCTCTCTCTCTGGAGATTTGTTTCTGTTGGTAAAAAGGTGTGCACATCTGCTGCTCCCCTCACAAGTCTGTTCCAGCTCTCTCTCCTGTATTCTTTGTGCAGACATGTGCAGAAGCAGGTCTCTGCATCTCCTCATGCATGGCCTCTGTAGGTGATAATGGGAATTTCTTGCTGCTGTGATCTTAAATATCAGTGGGGACGCAGAGAGGAGCTGGCTGTTCTGCCTGGCCTCTGTGCTGCCTTCCAGGCTGCATCTTTGCATCCTTCTCCAGTACCACTGTAGTCAGTTTTTGTTCTTAGTCACCCAGGTTACCCCTGTCTATTTCCACAAACACACACGTGCACACCACTTTCCTTATCGAAAAATAATTTCTGGAGGACAGGTACTACCCTTAAATTATTTCAGGCACTCTGGACTGGGGAAAAAGCCTGCGCAGGAAGGACAGGTGCTGTCTGAAAGCTTGAGAGGTGCTGTGCTGGGGTAGGAGACCTGTGGGGTTAAGTGCTGTGGGTGCAGGTCAGCTCTGCCAGGTGTGCATCACCTTCTGGTCCTTCTGTTTCATGGTGTAAATGGATCCTCCCTTGCAGTTTGTATGAAGTGACATGATCTGATCGGGTCTGGGGCATTATAAGCGTTCCAGCCACTTCTGGTCTCATCCATGAAGGGAAGCAAAAATTATTAATATGATTGTGATGCTGCTTGGGGAAGGACACCTTGGATGTGGAGCATCCCTTGTTGTTCAAGACAGATGCTCCTCTCTCTGCATATTGTAGTGGGAACCATCTCAACCCTGTCCAGTTCATGCAGGGACTCACCAGAATGGAGGCAGGGCCCACACTGGCTTTGGAAGACGGACAGATGAAGCTGTTACAGGGCAGCTGCAGGTGTGGACTGTCACCTTTTGGGGTCACCCCAAGTGTTTGTCCATGCAAGGTTTGCCATGGCCCTCCAGTGTGCTCATGTTCAAGAATCCCCCTGCAGCAGCAGGGAACCCCTTCACTCCACAACAGCATTTCCACCTGGTGGCAGTGAAACTGCTTAGCAGATGTTTCCTGTGGGATCCTCCCAGAGTCCTCTGGAGGTGAGGGGAGCTGAAGCCCTGCTGCCCTGCAGTGCTCTGCTCCTGCCTGTCTGACTGCCAGCTCTTTGTGCCCACCTCTGTCCACAGGCCCTGGCGGAAATGCTGAAGGTCAATAGCACACTGAAGAGCCTGAATGTGGAGTCAAACTTCATTTCCGGGTCAGGGATCCTGGCTATTGTCGAAGCGCTCGAGGGCAACACGTCGCTTGTGGAGCTGCGCATCGACAACCAGGTGAAGCATGTGTGGGTGACAGCTCTGGTCAGGTGAAAGAGGGCTGAATGTGGGGAGCCGAGCGTGCCCTGGGACACAGCCTGGGGCAAGCATAGCTCCCTGAGAAACCCAGAGCTTGAAGCAGCTGGGCTGTGGGGAGCTTGGACACAGCTGGCTGGGAGACCCAAAATTCTGGTTTCTCCAGATATCCATTAGCTGCTAATCTGTCCAAGAAATAAAGGCTTCAGGCAAAAGGAGTTGTGGGAATGTCTGCAGGAGGAGTTGGAGCCACTTGGTTGTAGCGTCTCTACAGGAACAGGCCAGCAGTTTGTTCTACCAGCTCCAAGTCAGAAATGTCAAATAAACCACAAATGCAGAGAAAGATCTGCAATCTCCACCCCTTCCCTCTAAGTGCTTGCTCTAGCCTGAACAGCTTGGTTTTCTGTTTTCTGTCTTCAAAAGAGTCAGCCCTTGGGCAACAAAGTCGAAATGGAAATTGCGAATATATTGGAAAAGAACACCTCCCTCCTGAAGTTTGGGTACCATTTCACTCAGCAAGGTCCCCGGCTTCGCGCCTCCAATGCCATGATGAATAACAATGACCTGGGTGAGTCAAGCTGGCTGCAAGCCAGGAAGCATGGGGAGGTCCTCTGGGCAATTCCTGGTGGGATTAGGGCAGAAATGCTCATGTTAAAGATGTGTATGAATTAGAATGTGCGTCTTCAAGGGCCTGGTGATGCTTTGCCCCTCAAGGAGGAAGGCAGCCTTCACCAACCTGCTCCTTAATGCAGCTGCTGTCAGCCAGGCAGTGTTTTTTGCAGTAACAGTGGTAATTGTTGGGAAAGAGCAAGAGCTGCTAATGTGGTTCAGTACAGCTTGTGATACAGCATGTGGCACATGGGTAATGAGCTGCTAGCATTTGTGGTTCCTGCCAACTGCTTGTCTTCCTCCAGCTTCATTCCCACTTTAACAAGGAGATGAAAAGTAGTAGATTTGAACTTTGACAGCAATAAGATTTGGCCCATCCCCTTCAGCCAAACAAACTGGAACTGCTTCTAGGGATATGTGGGAAGCCACGTGGCTTATGAGTTATCTGTCTACCCTCAATGAAGTGATCAGAAATGCTTGGGAAGCAAAATGCAGGCAGGTCTGCAGACTGCTGTTTCAGCCAAAGCACGTGGCAGCAGCTTTCCATTGCTTGGCTACAAGCTGCTGTAGAACACAGGAAACCAGGCCAGCAGAGCAGTGCTGAATGCAGCCAACACACCCACCACGCTGTACTCAGCAGCTGCCATATCTAGGCAGATGATAAATTTAAAAACAAATGAAAAAAACCAATCTTGCTTTAGCCGGTACTGTGCTCCTAGGAAGCACAGCCAGGCACAGGGGTATGAGCCAGTTCCTCACAAATCACACAAAATACGCTGGGTTCACTGTGTATCTGTTCTGCCTGGGATTGCATTCCTGCTCATCTGAGCACTGCACTGAGAAAGACTTTCTGTCCTTTGGAACAGAGCATGATTTTTAATGACTCTGCAGCCCCTGGCATTCAAAGTAACCAGCTCGAAGATTTAAAATTTAGTATTTTGATTGTTCCTGCTGCTAAGGGGGTGGATTCACAACTTGCCTTCCATACAAGAGTAGTGTGTTTTGCCACTCTGACCACTAAGATGTGCTTTTTTTTTGTCTGATTTGGTTGTTTGCAGCTCGTATTCATCGATCTGATGATCTCTGGCAATAGCATCTCAGCTCTACACCTGGACAATGTCTAAGTAAAGAAAAACTTTATATTCCTCCCTGTCAGCAACAGCCCTCTGCTTCTGTGCTCCACTCCAGTGTTCTTGCCTATCAACTGATGCTACCAGAACATGGTTTTGGTGCCATAGCTTCTGTTCCCTAAGATACTCTGTGTGAAGCAACTGTGAAGGCTTTTATGTTCATCCTCATGAGCTAACCCCTGCATTCTCTTCATACATTTTTGTTCTGGTGTTTTTTTGCACACCTTTCTTGAGAAGTCATGAGTGTAGGTGTCAAAGAGGTGTAAATCAAGTTTTAAGACTAGATATGAGACTGTTTTGACCATGTTAACCATGATCAGAGGACTGGAGCCCAGTGGCTTAGGATAAGAAGAGGTTTTTCTAATTTTTTTTTCTTTTTTTGGAAGAGGCAAATTTTTAATTTGAAAAACAAGCAAAGGAAAAACTGTGACATCTGCTGCCTGCTGTCTCTGCATCAGTCAGATGATGCAGTGGCCAAAATCCAGTTACAAAGACAAACTGTGAAATATAATTAACTACAGAATAAGGGAGGTAGAGCTGAAAGTAGCTTCTGGTCTTAAAAATTCATAGGGAGAGAAACCTCATCTTCCTTGATTTTACTGTGTAAGGCTGTGCCTGCTGCTTAAAGCAGGAATTCAGAAGCTGATGCTATCCTGTTTCTTTCCTGGCAGAAAGTACATCTCTCAGCTGCTTCTGCAGCTGTTAAAGCAAGCCTGCCATCCACATTCTCCCACTGCCATGACTGACTCCTGTTTCTCCTCTTTTTCAGTGAGGAAGAGAAGACTTGCAGAGGTGAATGGGCCTATTTTTCCCAAGTGCAGAACTGGAGTGTAGTTCCTGGCTACAGCGGTCGTTCCCGGTGATCTGTGCTGCACTGTGGAAATCTAAAGGCAATAAGTGCCTTGACAGAGTATTTGTGGTGCCTCTGTTCTGTTTTATGCACTAACAGTTGAAGTTAAATAGTGGCTGTAGTTTTTATGAAGATTTTATCCAGTAGGACTGTTGATGTTTTCTGTAGAGTTGGAAACTATTCAAGCCAACGTGTCAATTTTATGCAACCTCAGTTTAGAGTACAATCCAGTGTTAAAGGGGATTAATTTTTCTATAAACTTGCTGCACGGTGTTTCATGAAGTTAGGATGTGGTATGCATGAGTGAAAGATACATTTGTTTCACACAAGTTACAGAAGTATTAAAAAAATACTTTATTTTTTTTTTCAAAGTTGATCTCAAGTAACTACAGAGGAGTAACTAGTTTAACAAGCACTTCTAACATCTGGAAACATGGCTAATTTCAAGAATTGTGAATTACAATTTTTTACCAACATTTGCTGATTCATTTAATTGGAGATATTGTTTCAAATGCATCCCAGTGTTTCTTGTAAAAAACTGATCTCCACCCCCTGATTAAATGGAACTTAAGGCCACCAAGTATTAAACAGAGTCTCAAAAATCAAGTGGGTTAGACGGGTCAGTATCCTTCAATCCCAGGCAAATCCTAACCCCGAGATGGCCAAACTCACCGGCAAATGAGAACCTTCTCTTCTACTCCCCACTCCTTTCAGTTTCCTAATGTTAAAAGCGTTTGTCCAGATATTCACTGGAGACGGGTGAAATTCTCTCCCTTTGCTGTTTTGTCTAGATGCCCATGTCCATTAAGTTAATTTTGTTCTTCTAGGAATTATTTCTTTTACTGGTGTTCCTTATGTCCACAAAAATGCAAGAATAAATGTTGTGCCCTAGAAAAGCTGTGAAGTGAAATACCCTGAACCTGAACTTAAACTAGATATGATCTCACAGCTTTTTGTCAGTCTACAGTCATCATCGAGCCTGGGAGGAACTCTCCACAGACTTGTGTGTCTCCCAGAGCTGCAGCCTGCAGGACTGGACCCAGCAGATCCAAAACTCCCACTGCTAATGTGGGTGGGATCCTGCTTAGTAGGAAGTCTCCGTGGAAGATGCATTGCTGTACTGAAACCTTAATCTTGGGTGGATGACACATCCTGTAAAATGTTCTCTCTTGCTAGAAATCTGCCTTTAAATGTCTGTTAAGGAGTGAAGTTTTTCAGCCTTTTACATAAATTCTGGCAAAAGTCCCACAGATTTCTTCAGAGCTTGTGCACAAACACCACTGATGACTTAGCTCGGACCAGCCAAGCAGAGAAACACTATTTAGCAATGTGGGAAACATAATTGTTGCTCTTCAAATATTAATAAATGTGCCTGTGGTGTCATATAAAATGCTTCACTATAGCTTGTTTCCTCCACTGTGCAAGTTCTGTATCAGAAAATGAATGTGAAAGAAAAATACTTGAAAACACATTAAAATGAAAAAAAAACCCTGGCAGACTTAAGAAAGTACTTTCTTCTATGTGCGCTGTGAAGACTTTGACAACTCAATCATCAAATCAGAGCCACAGTTTCAGCTGAGCCATCCACTTAGATTTGCATATCACAGGCTCAGCTCTTCCCTTGGTTACAGAATGTAAATGAATCTTATCCTGGAAAATCCTGGTGATACTAAGAAATGCAGACATGCAAGGAGATGCATCTGCAGACCAGAGAGCACTACTGCGGATACTACTACAGCCCTAAAAAAAAAAAAAAAAAGGAGAACTTTGTCCTGTGTTTCATTGTAGCAGCATCCAAATTAACCATGGAACCCAAAGGTATCTTAAGCAGTTAGGACGACCATTCCAGGTTCCTGGGCTGATCTCACAGAGCTGTTATGCTGCAGGATGCATCTGACAGCTGAGGGCGGTGCAGCAGGGACATGCGGTGCTGAGGCATCAGGCTATGTGGTGAAAGGCTACAAGCTGTGCAGCAATGGAGCTACAAAATGGTGATACTTAGGAGCAAATGTATCCCTGTTTGGCCCAGCAGCTCTCCAGGAAAAGGGAGAGAAAGCCATCTGGTTGGTGACTGCAGCCCCTCCCGCTGAAAACTCTTGCCTTTCCTGGAGCTCATGTGCCTCCTCTCAGGCATTACCACTGAGATGCCTGGATGCCACCACACAGCTTTTCACATGGCAAGTCCTTATTTGTATAAATCTGATAAAACTAACCCAGAAAACAGGATAGAGAACCCCTTATGGGCTGGCTTGCAAGAAGCAGGCTAAGAATGTCTCTTAAATCCCTCTCTGCAGCAGAGGTAACATGGCTTTATGGGACTCCATCTGTACATTTCAAATGCTTCTCCTCCCTTGCCTTAGTGCAGCAAGGACCAGAAGAGGGCTCATGGCTCCCCTCTGCCTTTGAGGTAGAATCTCCAGCTGCGAGGAGCTCTCAGAATTGTACCTTATAGCCAGGTCTACCACGTGGCAGACTAGCTAGGTTTCAGTGTTTATCTCTGCAGAATTAAGCACCTCCATGCTTAACATAACATGTGAAGTGTATTTGTGCAATACTTAAAAAATTATAACGGAAGCACTAAAGGTTATTTATCATAGATGTTTCAGAAGTTTACATATAAAATATAGTTGTTGCCATACTGTACTGTTAAGTGATACAGAAACAGCATTACAAATTGATTACAGTGTTCCGGACCTGCTGATAAGACTAAATTACAAAACTGTGTTCTTTTTAGCCTAACACAGGAAGAGCATGGGGCACTCCCCACTGGTACTCTAGACCAGACCTGCAAGTAGAGCTTGCATGTTTCTTCACAAATACTCCAGTCCTCAAAACCATACAGGTTAATCAGACTTGTGCTGAAGGTGTCTACTGACGCGAATTCTCCAATTTCTTCTCAAGGACTGGTTGTTCAGAGATTTACTTTTAAATATTATCCTACAAAGATTCCCAAAGGAAATATTCCTAAGCTTTAAGGTTTTGCCTCATTAATGAAATTGTCCTGAGGACAGTTGATTTCATGGTAGCAATACTGGAAGCAAGAAGAAATGTCTGTCATGGCTTTAATGGAATCAATGCCCATGTATTTAAGTTGCTAGACAAGCCAACAATGAGTCCTTGCTGAATTAATAGCACCATGGGAGAAAGTTACAATCTATATGAAAATAACATAGCCCTGTTATTAAGCAACTGCAGAAACCTAAAAAACTGTTTTCTTGCTTTTAAAATCATTTGCCAGCAAAAAAAAAAAAAAACCAAACCCAGTCACTTTGATGTCCTAATGACTTACTGTTTAGTTCCCAGAATGAGAGTAAAGTTCAAAGATATTTTTCAGTCAAGACACATCTTCCACACTATTAATAAATCCTCTCTGTACATTCTACAGCATCAGGCACATAAAACAGCATGTGGGGCAGTATTTTAAGCTCATCTGCTGTAGGTCCCTTCAAAGACAATTTCTCCACTGACAGGTGCTGGAAATTGCATAAACATCTTGCAGCTTTTAAAAAACTCAACTCATGTTTAAAAAGCACAAATGCTCCCCAAAACTTGAATTATTTAACATGAGTAAAGGATCCTGCAGTCTTCTCATAGCTGTTGCTGACATTTATGCACACATGCATCACTTCCAGTGCCATGATGCTGGTATTTTGACAGTCTCTGCTCCCCTCTTTGTGTGCCTGTTTCAACACACTTCAAGCTGTCAGGTTTTTTTAGCGCAAGCAGAGCTGAGCCCTGCATGTTTCATACACTTGACAAGTTGAGGGGAAAAAACAGTTCCCAAGGAGGCTGAGCACTGGAAAGAAGACCAGGTTTGCTGCTCATCCTACAGGTCACAAAAAGTATGGCTGGGCAAACAGCATCTCTGGGCCTTTGCCCCAGCTCCTTATACTGCCTTCAGCCAGTTTTACAGGAGTGTTAAGTCAGTAATTTCAAGTAACTTTGCCCTGCTTCTCACTGGTATAAAGCAAGAGATGCAGATAGATGGTGTTCATGTGGAATATATCTTCAGGATCTAGTCTGGTCACATACCTACACCAAATTGATAAATCTGCTGTTTGCACACCTTACTACAAGCTGTTGAAAGCAGATGCATGATCCTTGGAGAGGTCAGACAGGTTGATCTCCATGCAGGAAGAAAAAAATAGAAGAAAAAAATGTTTCTTAAGTTCCTTCAGTTTCTTTTGAATTGTGAGCAGCTCTGTCATGTTGCAGATACTCTGCTCCAAAATCCCCATGGTAAAGGCCACACTACAAGACTGTACCCAGGGAAAGGAATCCTGTAGTGCTGGTAATGGATTGGGCACTCTGGTAATTTACAGGCAAGTAATGGATGGTTTTGAGGGCATACTCTATGTTTAAAGGCAGCATATGAACAGGACTTTCCAAGCCAACGTATTTTCATAATTTCCAAACCTAACTGATTAACAAGTACAGATCTGGTTACAGAAGCCCTTCACATGAGCACATGCCAGATTAGCCAATGAAACAGCTTAATCTTTCCCTGTGTCCAACATCCTTGGTGAGACATTTTCAATCGGTATCCTTGGCCGTCTCCTTGTACACTCACATTCCTCCTTAAGTGTCTGTCCTGAAGCCCTTGAAGTCACCTTGAGCTCCTTTTCTTGACAAACAGGACAGCAAGCTGTAAGACCTTTGTTGCAACAACTTGGACATGTCAGGACAAGCTGCCGGCAGTGCTGACTGGAACAAAGTTTATACTGGTCCCACAGCACCCCACAGTATCTGCATGCTGGAGGGAGGAGGAAAATAAAAAGTTAACACCTATACTGCTCTGGCTGTTCGCTTGCAGAGGGCTTGCCGAGGCAACAGGGGGTGCCAGCGCTCATTTAAGTGGCTATTGTCTTGCAGGTTTTTGATTCCCGTTTAGCTTGCTCTTCTAGAATCTAGCTCGTTTTAAAATATCTCTTTTTTTTACCTACTTAAGACAGTTTTCTCTCTGGGAAAGAGGAGAGTGCTCACTAGTGCTTTCTCTAGTTCTGAACAGACAGATTTAGAGATTCTTACTGCCAAGAGAAGAAGAAAAACATGGAGGTGGCAACTAAGCCAACTATGCAGGAGGGTCACCTGCTGGCAAAGGGGATGCTGTGGAACTTCCTTCCATCTACAAGCAATGGCTTGTGCAGACAGGGTACCATTTGCAGTCCTGGTAGAGTGCTTCCAGAACACCACAGGTTTTAACTCTTTAACTGAAAGCTACAGCCCAGTTTAGCTGTACCACCAAGAAGTTGCAGACCACAGCACTTCCCCTTGAAACTTCCATAGGGATGGCTGCAATGTATCCAGAGTGTGTTCTGTTTCCACACCAAGTCAGGCCCTTTCAAGATGTATAGAGTAATTACAGAAGAGGAATGGGAGGTTATACTTGAGAAGTAACCAACTCAGAGAAAAAACAGCACTATTTCCTTAGAAAAAAAGCTAGAGCCAAATCCCAGCTACTTCTTGTGCCTGGCAACTGGTACCAAAATAAGAGATTACTTAATTTGTAGTAACTGAAGAGAAATCCCAGCCAGAAGATCAGACAATGCTCTTAACAACTTCGACTACAGGCCACTGAAATTCTACAGGATATAGGATTTCTTAAGCATGAAAATAACAAAGTGCTACAGAGTATAGTGCCACTACTCTCCCAATACTTGGCAGTCTTTGTTGATATTCTGTGAGACTACTGGAGCAGAGGACTGCTGACAGCAGGAGAACTATTAAAAACTCTGGTCACTTGGCAAACCACAGTCCAATCAGCACTGAGGGCAACAAGCACGTAATGACAGCTGCAGTGCTGGACATGCATGTCCATTGGTGCAGATGGCTCCTAACAGAGCTGTTCTGCAGGGAATACTTCCTTCTAGTGCCCCAGTTTTAGTGAAGTCCTGTTAGTGACCCCCTTTCCTCTCATTTCTGTTTTACATGTTAAAGCCATAGAGTTGATAGTCATCACAAGAAGTGACAGCACTACGATATCAAACCAAGTATGAGGAAGAACTACACAAGGCCAGTTTGGCTGTCCCTACCCTACACACCTCTGGAAATGATTGCAATAACTTCCCAGCCTTCTGCACTTACATTATCTAGTCCTACCTGAGATGATATCTTCATTGGAACAAATGGCGTAACGATCATCAAATACAAACAGCTTCCCCCTGTAGAATCCATCTGGAAACTCTTCTAGGTACTTGTGAATTCCACCTTTTAGCTGGTAAACCTCTCTGCACACTGCCTGTTTAAAGCATATTAGCAGAAAAGCTGAAGGAGACCCCAGCAGTGGTGGTGTGCCAGAGTTCCCAAAGCAAATGCTGTAAATGCCAGGGGTCAGTGAAAAGCAGCAGCCTCTCAGTGACCATCAGATGGCACCATGTGCAGCCACAGCTCCAGGCAGTGCCACCAGGGAGTACTGGGCAGCTTCACAATGCTGGCTTGTTGGCATGATCCCAACTCTTCACTTAATGTTACACTCAGTAGAAGCTGGTAACCTCCTCACCCGAGGAAGGTTTGCTGCATCACAGATCAAATGTGTTTGAACCTCCATGAGCTGCTACTTATTTATTCTGTTTTTATTTAGTCAACTGTGAGCAGAAGCAGAATTTCACAGGGTTCATATTGATGCAGTGGAAAAAAGAACCCCAAGTTTTAAATCTCTGGCTTTGTGTTCTGTTCCCTTGATCCTTGAGAGAAGGATCCAGGAGAGGAGTGGGATGGAAGGCACAATTAGAACAATGCACTGTGCTGGATTTACTTCCACAACACTGGGGAAAGCACTGACTGGCTGATTTTCACCACTCTGAGATGTTCAAGCCATGCAGTAATGACCACAGAGCGTAACCTAGACAGTCTGTGGAAACACTGCAGAGTATTTTCAAGCCCTCCTAAAACAGTCCTGCAAATACCTCTTCTCAGGAAATGGGTTATGTAATTATTTTCACTGCTGTGACAATAGTCCACGCAGGTCATACTGAGCCGCATGGAACTATCCAGGTCCTTGACAGGCAGCATGAGACAAGCACGTGTCAGAAGCATTTATCTGCCTGCACATTTGGCAGTTTGTGCACAGTAAGAATTCACCAGAAAGACAAAAGACAGGTGCCCTTAAAGCAGCCTCAACCCCCCGACACTTGTGCCCTCAGAATGACATCTTACCTTGCTCCTGAGGTAAGCAGAGCCTCTTTCACAACGAATCCCTCCTGTGCAGTACATCAGGACACGCTTGTCTTTAAAAAGCTCCAGGTTTTCATCTACATAGCTGGGAAAATAGCTGAACTTCCTGATATCTGGAGCCAGACAGCCCTGGAAATGTCCCTGCAATTACAGCAGATTGCCATGCAAGTGGTTACAAGCACTGTTACTGGTAAGGTCTGTGCCTCAAACTAGAGGAAATAACAAAACTTTGGGCCAAAATACTCAGATCACTGCAGCTGTTTTAGGCAGCTCTTCAGCCGCATTACAGCATCAAAACATATGTTAAAATCTGCAGGAGGATTCTGGACACAGCAAGTCTCCTTGTAGAAACAAAGAAGAGAGAGCTAAGCAGAACTGTCAGAGAGAGGACAAACTACAAGAGTGCATGAGGGGTGGTGGCTGTGACAAGCAGGATGCCCTTGCTCTTTCTGACAGATGGGACAAGAGAAAAAAATGCTGAAAAACATCCCTACAAATTATGCTACTTTAAACATTCATGCTCACATTGTACGGACCACTTGGTTTTCTTCCTGTCCCACACTGTACAAGCACTCTTGTACAGACTCCATGCTTAGTGGCTGGGCAGGTCCTCTACTGCTTGTGCCTAATATTCATTACTAAACTGCACCCTGTACACATTACAGTCAATCTGGAGCAATCAATCTCTTCTAACAGTAAGGTTACACCCTCACAATCGTAAAAACTTCACCCCAGCACCTGTAATACACTGCAAGAAGCAGGCAAGCAGCACTTACTATTTTACTTTCATAGAAGTTCCTACAGTCCAGCAAGATGGTATCGCTTTGTCCTTGACTGGCCTGAGACAAATACTGTTCTACTTCTCTATGAAATTCCTGAGGGGATAAATGGATTCCTTTAACAAAACAAAACAAAATGAAAAAAAAAAGAGGGAGGGGGGAAGAGAAGTGAGAAGCAGAACTACGAAACAATGTCACGTATGAGATCACTGATCCAGATTCTCCTCAGATTTCCAAACAAAAAATTTTTGTGATTGTTCACAGACTTTTCATCCCAACTCAATCAGCCAAGTTTATCCATGTTTGGCTTCCTATTGGCAAATGGCAGAAAACAGAACACTGTTCCACATGACAGAAGCAGCAGCAAACAGGTACCTATCTCTATGATCTTTTGTTGCATCCCCCTGGCTGCTCTTACAGTTGTAGAAGAGGGAGTGATATGTTCCCTTTGCTCATCTGTCATTACATTTGGAGGTACAGAAATACAGTTTTTAAAATTAAACTCTTCTTGATAACAAAGGAAAATTTCCAGGTACATGTATTACTTTCAGTAAAACTTCAATTTACAAAAAGTTTCTCAGCTTTCAGGGCTTAGGACTTCTAATCTACTGTAGAACTAAAAAGCTCTACCAGCAAAATTCTTTACCTTTTATAAAAAATATCCCTACAAGCACACTGCCAGAGTAATAGGAACCATCTCCATAAAATACTGCAAAATAGGAGGAAAAAGGGAAAAAAAGAAATACCCAAACATACATCCCACAAACCACCAAAAATGGGAGCAAAAAATACCCCTCGTCCAAATCCACAAAAAGATGCTGTAGACATATGGCACCAACAAAACCTCGTGATGGAAAAAAAGCCCAAAGCTTCTCTGTTAATTGCTGTTTGCTGCGCTCCTGCTTACCACCTTTGTAAGCATCCTTACAGCAAATCCACAGCCAGGAACACCTGATCAGGCATAATCCGTACTGAGCAGCTACAAGTAACACAGAACAAATGCAGTCAGATGGAGTTCATGTAGAACTTGGATCTGCTTCGTGGAGGAGCATGGCTGTTAGCTCCAAAACGAGTGAAAGCAACAGTGGTCCCTACAAGGTAACTGCTTCATATCTTCTGAATTCTCCCACAAAATGGGAAGTTCATTCTGAAGTTTTCTAAGGCAGTCACACACTTGGCTAGCCAAAACCTGGGCCACCAAATTCTCTGAATCAGTAGCTTTCGACTACCACTAAGAAATCAATTTCTGCATCTATTTCTCCTGTGTCCTGGCCATTGTGCTAAGGGAAATATTTTTGAGGAAGGTATTTTACTCTTCACTGACCTCTCACTTGGGTGAGAGGCTTTATTTTTCATTACATAAACTTACCAGTTTCCTTATAAGAAACTATCTTTGGATCAATGCCCATAGGTACAATTTCTTTGAATACTCCAACTCGAAGGTCTGGGAAACAGTGAGCTCCTCCTGCACTTCTCTAGGAAATCAAACACAAAAACAATTCACCAAAATTTGCCTGGTGTCAAAACTAAAATTATCCACTCACTTTTAATTCTACAGCTCATTACAATATGACAATATCCTGGTGGCTGAGGGAAAGAAATGTCTCTCCTGCTGAAATCCACATTCTAAATCCTGAAGTTTACGCAGTGGACCCCTAACATGACCTGGAGGACAGGTGTGATATGTTCATAGCCCCAGGCACGGTCCTCACTCTTCTGCCCCATGTCTTCTCACTCTTCTACCTCATGTCTTCAAGGCACAGCAACCTGAAAGCCTCACCCACTTGGGTATACAGCATTCAGGAGGAACTGTGAGACAGCAAACACCATAGTCCACTAAGGCATGAACAATGATGCCCAGAGAGACCATGCAAGATTGAAGGTTTTGCCAAGGTCAGGGAAAAATTCCATCCCTGTTCTGTTTTTCCATCTACATATGACTGTTACTAACACAATTCCTCTTGAAATTCAGCCAAGCATACCAGACACTTATAAAACTAGGACTGAATCATCACTGCAGCTCAACACAGAATTTGAGTTTCACAAGTTTCACTAACTCCTTTGATCTAGTTGCTTATGAAAAAAATAATAGCATTCCCTGCAAATAAAACTGTGTGGAGAAGAGCTGCTGCTTAAGCAGCAGCTTTCCTTCCTTGCAGAGAAACCAGAACCTACAGTGGTGGGCAGCCAAAGCCTACCAGAATGCCACACAGTGCACCAGCTGCTGCTGCCCTCGCCATGTGAGGACAGCAATCAGTAGGTATACTCCAGCCAGGCACTAAGTGGAGTAGGAAGAAACCTCTTGACAGTCCCAGTGTGTTTTCTCCGGAAGGTACCCAATCCATGGAACTGACAGTGCACTGACATGGACACCAAACCATACAGAACCTAAACCAGTAGGCTTCCAGTCAAGAATCTCAAATCAGGGTTGAAGAGGACAGTGTGGAATAACTTTGCTGGCCTAAGCATACGTTGTGATACCTGCTCAGTCTGGAGTAAATGCTTGTTGCAGAATGGTGGGGCTTAAGCACACTCCTTCACTCACCTGCACTGGGGGGCTTTGCAGCTGCACCCGTAGCTGCCAAAGCTTGTAGGAGCTGCTATCACTGCTCATGGAAACCACTAATTCTGGTAAAACCCAGCAAAGATACCTAAACAAGGTATGGTTAAGATCCATTGACTTAGGTAAGTGCTGGGAGAGCAGAACTACTAAGGCAGAAGTAATACTGCCAAGAAAGAATGTATTTATTTCTTGAAAATTAAATTACCTGCATTAACAATGTCTATGTAAAACTTATTTTTTCATACCTTGAAATCCTCTTGACACAAAATGTTTTTGAACAGAGGCTGGGAAAGCATAACTTTAATGTAGAGTCTGGTAGCTACTTTGCTTCCACCAACTGTCCCATTAATCCCTTCTGAAGCAACTCGTACCTAGAAGGCAAGAGGAGAAGCTGGGGCTGAGCCTTAGCTGCAGCAAAACAGATCACAGTGAAACTGGCTAAATATGACTGGGTGACAAAAGGCAGGCACAGGAGTATGTTCAGAAAAGACAGAATAAAGAAGGAAAATATGGTTACACTGAAGCTGAACATAAAGACAATAAACAGAAAAAAACCCCAACAACCCCATAATGACTTCTGAGCCATTTCAAACAATCGCATCAGGACAGTAAGAAGAGTCCAAGCAATAAACAGAGAAATGCTGTATAAACAGAGAAATTGCTGCAAACCCTGCAGTCAGCATTAGAATTCCCACTGGAAGTTGCCTCAGAAAGAACAACAGGCTTGTGCCCCATGACTCACACAGCTAAACAAGAGAATGTGAATATGCATAACATCGTATCTAATATTAAATTTTGGGATGAGTCATTTTATCTCCAGCACTGACAAATGAACAAAAGCTCTGAAGTGGTGGGGGGAGGAGGAGAAGGAGGAAAGACTGAATATAAGAAGCAAGGAAAAAACCAACTGGTTGGGAAGGTAAATGCTGTACCTGTCTTGGAGATGAGACAAAAAAAAGGAAAGAAAAGAAACTCGAAAAAAATACCAACCACTAAGCAAGATAGCTGAGCAGAAAAAGCAGTGAATCTATCCATTTCACCCTCAGACCTGTGCTGATGTACCACTGGCAGAGAGCAAGAAGCTACTTAGGAACAAAAGTCACAGATAAAAGGAGCCTCCGACTCCAAGTTGCCCTCCTTCTCCCCACAGATAGTGTAGGAGTATCAGCTTTGCAAGGCTAAACTTCACCTCCTCCCACAGCCTCCAGAGGCCACCTACACAAGCGACTCATGTCCTTGGTCTAGCCTTCCAGGAATGAACAGACTGTGCAGGAATGAGAACTGCTGTGCTGTGGTGTGGCCTAAGGTGCTGGTTGCTCTCACCTAATTCCCCACAGTATGGATTGCAGCATGGTGCAGCCCCAGACCCACACCATTCCTCCAGCACAGCCCTCCCTGTGCTGTGCTGCTCGTGCCCTTTAGCCACGGGGTACATCCAGCCTGGTAATGCTGAGACACCTGCATGCAGCTCCCTGCTGACACCAGGGATTAAGCCACTTGTCTTCTTGCCTTTATCTAAAATCCATCACAAATTTCTCACGTGAATATCCTGTCTGTTTTATAGCAGGAGTGATACAAAGACCCATTTTCCTGTTTCCATGTGTAACAAGTGATGGAAATGGGGTAACCCTCACAAGGAGGTCTGCACAGTGTCCTGTCTGTGAAGCTCACTCATGCCACACAGCTGAGGGTTCCCTGCACCAAAAGGGATATAAGATGATCTGTATTTTTTTCTTTGTTGTGTTAGGTCTTCAACAGAATTCTAAAAGTTACTTTAACAGAGTCTGAATGCCTCTCTTAATGAGATCATAACAGACTAGCACCTTCTGGTGCAAAACACACCTGGTTCTCCACATACCCCACCATCCTGCACTAAATGGAGATGTGGGGATTTTTCCTTAAGAATAAAACCATTGCTTAAAACCTTACCTTGCCAGTGAGATGTAGATGCTGACACAAAGCCTTCTGCCAAGCACAGAGCTTCTCTGGATCTTTCACCTCACAGTAACAGTAATAGAGAAGTACTTCTCCCACCTGGCTGCCCATAGCATGCCAAAGATAAGCAAATAGAAAAAGGATGTTAAGAAAGAACAAAATTATACTACTAGCAATTATACTATTAATAGTTAGTATTCAAAAACCAGACAATTTTCTTCTGGCAGATGTGTGGAGAAAAAAAAAACCTCAAACAAACTTTCAAAGGATTAGCACTGCTGAGTTTGATTTATTTCAAACAGAAGGAATATTCACTAAAAAAAGCTCCCACACTTCCAGTTCTTGGGACTGGTGACAAAATGAACTCTCCTGTGCTGCATGGGACATCATTGCCAGCAGCCTACCATGTGCTCTCCCCACACACAGAACACAAGAATTGCTGACTTTCGTGCACACAAGTATCCCATTCAATGCTCACTTTGCCAAATTGGCACTTGAAAACTCAAAGCACTTAAGCTATCTAAATTTAATAAGCCAAAACTTTTTGTGAGATTGCACGTTCCCGCATTCTGTGCGGCACAAGCCGAACTCTCTCCTAGTCAGAAACATTTTTGTGAACGTACTTCATACCTAAGCAAGCCCTTATGGAACCTGAACGAGCAGACCATATCCTGCTGTTCTTCTGAAAAGAACCCGTGCAGAGCATATCCTGCTGTTCTCTTCTCTGTTTCGGTCCTTCCTTATGGATCCAAGCTGTCAAGCGACACGCATACAGGCCTCCTTTAACAGCGTGGGATGATATAACTCGGACAGTTCAATCCACCATTAAAAATTGCAGTGGATCTAACTCTTTATGTAAAAGACACCCAAACAATCCGAAGATCTAGAGGAATAGTGGGGAAGACACTTCCAGTACCTTAAAAGTGTCGCTTGACTGAATCTCACAAGAAGTACTATTGGCAGATGACCACGCAAACCGTGAGCAGCCAAATACCCCACTCCTGGCCCTTCAGAGCGGCGAGGGGCTTCCTTACCTCGTCAGATCATCATGGCTAACGCGGCTTGTGTCCGGGAGCGCCCAGGAGATCTCCGGGTTGCTGCACGAGTGCCCGCTCGGGGCCGGGCCGCCCGCGGGGCTGCCTGCGGCCTCTGCGGGCCCCGCACCGAGCCCTGCCTGCCGCCCGACGTCTCCGGAGTGGTGCAGAGCCACGTGCCTGTGGATGCCGGGCAGCTCCTCGAACGCCTGCCGACAGCACCGCCACCGCACGCCCTCTCCGCCGCCGGGACACCGCGACGCGGCCGGCACCTCCTTGGCTTTGACGAACAGGGAAAAGGCCTGGAACGCATCGCAAGCGTCCGCGTTACCGAGGTTACCGCGCTCCCCGGCCCAGGCCCGGCGCCCGGCCCCGACCCACCTTCCTGCGGGCGGCCGCTCTCCTCCTTCCCCTCCTCCTCCTCCTCCTCCTCCCTGCCCCGGAAGCGCTCGTGTTCCGCAGGGGAGAGGGCGGGAGGCGCCGAGCCCGCCCCGGAAGCAGCGCGGCCGCGGGCGGAGAAGGAGCGCGCTTGCTCGGCCCGCGCGAGGTGTCTCGGCCCGGCGCTCTCCGGAGCTTCCCATCGCTCCTCACCGCTCCTCACCGCTTCTCCCGGCCGCTTCTCCCGTCCGCTTCTCCCCGCCGTTCCCCACCATGTCGCGGCGACGACACAGCGACGACAGCGATGGTGAGCCCCGCGTCCCCCCCGAGGTGGCCCGTCAGGGAGGGTGGATTGGGCGGGATGGAGGAGCGGCAGGGTTTCTCCGGCGTCGGTAACGCTGTGCTCGGTGTGTTGTTGGAGCAGGGCAGCCCCACAAGAGGCGGAGGACGTCCGAGCCGTCGGAGATCGAGGAGAGGCTCGAGTCGCTCATCTGCAGGGTGGGAGAGAAGGTAGGCGGGCCGGCGGCTCGGGAGAGTTAAAGCCTTGTTTCCCTCCGCCCTCTCCCCTTCCCGTGCGCGGTGTGGGAGCATTTCGTCTGTAATAGCAGCCCACAGAGAAAATATTTTATTTTATGAGATATATGGAAAGTTGCTGTTTTTTGCACAGCCACGTGCTGTGGTGGGCAAGTGCTGAAATCGTAGCGGGGTGTTTCCCAGTCAGCGATAAACGGCCAGAGAATGGGTACCATTGTATCTGAAGATGGTGTTGATGGTTCTGGTCTGCGAGGGGTGAGTAGGAGTTAACTGGTCTGTCTGTGGCAAAGGCTTCCAGTCCCGACAGTATTTGGGGCTAATGGAGGAGGGGGTAGAAGAACAAAAGATGACGGTTTTCCGAAAATCAGAGTGTTTTGCTTCGTGCTGTGTTGTTAGTCAATGCTCGGCCGCATTACCGGGGTGCTCCTGAGGTGGTGTCAGATCTTGCATCCCTTAGGTGCCCTGGATCCTTCCTACCAGGAGGGCTTGGCGGTCGGGTGTAGCTGTTCTGAGGAGTAGCTGCTCCTCTCAGGCAAGCGAGAACAGATCTTCGCTGCTGATGGAACTGGGTTGTTGTCCTGAAAAAAGAGAGCACATGAAAAAGGATGTTCTCTCGCCCAACTTCATTGTCTTACATATGGGAGTCAGACTACTTCATTTTGCCTGGTTGATGATGATTTTTTTTTTTTTTTTTTTAATTTTAGAGTAATTCATCTTTGGAGAGCAACCTGGAGGGCCTAGCTGGTGTTTTGGAAGCTGATCTGCCAAATTACAAAAGCAAGATACTAAGAATACTGTGTACTGTGTATGTATGGAGATCTGGGAATATGGAATATGCTTCCTTTGTGCAAAAGTTTTAAGTATTTAGGGTAGTCTGAAGGCCATGAATAGTTTCAGTTCCTGATTGCTGTCATACAGTTTGTCTGAGTACAAATGGAAGGGTTAGAGGAATAAGCTCATTACATACTGGGTGTTATTCCAGGGAGATACCTCTTTTCATTGCTTTGAATTGAAACATGTACAAAGGCTCAAAGCACGTAGAAGAAACATCAGAACTGGTCTTCAGTAGCTGTGGAAACACAACAGTGCTGGACAAAATCCTGTTTCCACATGAAATTCTTAAGACCACCAAAATTATTGGCCACTAGCACTTAATTTGCCTGCGTTATCTGTGATGTTTTCTCACTTCCCCTTCCCTGGCAATGATGTGCTCCTGTCTTTGTAAGCCCACTTGCTAGAGGTGGGGAACTGGGAACGTGAGGAGCAGAAACCAGGCGCTCTGCTGGCTGACAGCTCTCCTTCCTCTCCCTCACAAAGTGCTGGAGCAGAGGTGCCATGTCAGGGTCACGGAGTGGTGTTCAGGGAGGGGTTGAGTGGGGTCTATGGCAGGAGTTAAGTATGGAGGAGGGGTGTGGTGGAGACTATATAGCCTAATGCTGAAGTTTTGCAGATACTTAAAGTCTATTTTGTAGCAAATTATGTAATAAAAGGCAAATAGTGTGCTTCCTTCCCCGGTAGCAGAAAGACTTACAGAGTTACATGCTTACAAAAATGGTAGAGGAAAATTACTAATATACAGTAGGACCTGGCCCTCCCTATACTGTATAATAACATTACTTCTAAATTGTGACCTTTGAACAAGTTCTTGCATTCTTGCAATAAATTCTATCACTTACATTATTTGTCCAGCCCTCTGGAATACTCAGCAATTAGATCTAAATGAAAAGCAAATACTTTAAATGTACTGCAGAGTGGCGTCTGCCTTTCTGAATGTCTGTGGTTAAAACAAAAAAAATATTATCTGTAGCTATTAACTGTGGGATAAAACTGTAAGATCATGTTCAGCTGCCTGATCTTACTTTCTTGTGAGGCAAGTTTAACTTACAACAAGCAGATTCTAAGAGGCTATGCAGTGGCCAATTGGCACGTGATGGATAAACAACTAACACAGTGTTTCTTTTTCTGTGTCAGCGCACGTCTGCTACCAGAAAAGCTTACTGTTTACACAACACTGGTGGGGCTGCTGAATGCCAGGAACTACAATTTTGGCGGGGAATTTGTAGAAGCCATGATTCGTCAGCTTAAAGAATGTCTGAAAGTAAATATGTATAACGAAGCTGTGCACTTAGTAAGTGAAGTTTTGTTTGTCTATTTGTTTCACATCCTTTTTCTTTCCTCCTTCTTTCACCTTTTTGGTACAGAAGAGCTGGACTTTACAATATGTGTTACAGTCTCTTTTGCTGTCAATGTGCAGTGGACTGTAAATATTACAAGAGGAGATGTGTGTTATGTGAGAAATATTTTCTTCTTCAGGGGCGAGCCATCATATTACATTGGCAAAATTTACTTCCAGATGTATCTTTTTCACAGTGAAAAATTAAGTTTGCATTAAACTGAGATGCTTCTCCCTGCCTGTTCTTCAGTCAAATGTAAAAGATAAAAGAAAGTCAATGCACTTTCTTTGTATTCAGAGGTACATGACGATCTTGTGGGTCCCATGAAAAAAAAATTGAAAAGAGAATGAACAGTATAGTTCTTAAAAGCTGTTTTTGATGGCTGGTTTCATTCTGCTGATGAGGGGTGAAGATCAAGCAGTCAGTTTTAAGTGCTGCCTGTCTTTGAAACCAGTTGCTGCATTCTTGCTGCTTATAGATTTTGTCTGCTATAAGGTATTAGAACTACAGCACTGTCTGATTTAGAAGCCCACTGCCAAGTTCCCCACGTTCTTCTGAAGCCCACTGGTGAAAATTAAGATTCTAGTCAAGAGACTGATGTTCAGTCAACTGTAGGACACTTTTGCTAATAAGATCTAATTGCTAGAATTTCTGTTATTTTAGTAACCTGATGCTGTAAAGAATAGATAGAAGTACAAGGGTTTTCTTCTGTAGTACCAGTTTGCATGCTTCCCACCATTCCTGAATTAGGAATTATTATCCTTACAATGTTTTTGCAGTGGGAGGGCTTAAGGACATTACAATGAACAGTATATTAGCACATCTCATGCTTGTTTTCTAGCATTGAAAGGCGAGTCATGCGTAGTATTTAAGCCTTTGTGGTACTGAAAGAGTGTTACACCTTTATTGGTGGTTTGTGTTAATAATTTCAGTAATGTTTATTTGTTCTTGTGCAGCCAGTTTAAAAAGTATTCATTCAGAACATTTTTTTCCTCTCCTTTAGGTTCGTTTTCTATCTGATCTCGTGAATTGTCATGTAATAGCTGCACCTTCAATGGTAGCTATGTTTGAGAACTTCGTGAGTGTGACACAGGAGGAGGATGTACCCCAAGTAAGCAAAAGATCTGTGGGCTCCCTGGGGCTGTTTTCACAATTTGTCTGTCTTTCATTCTGTACTTATGCTTAGAACAGGGAGGTTTTAGACAGAGAAACCTAAATGGATTTACCCATACAGTTTCCTGAGCATTAATAAAAGGAGCCTATTGGAAGTTATCCAGTTTTTTAAGTCTACCTAACACAGTTCAAGTGAAAAATTATACTTTTCCAGCATTATTTTTTTTTTTTGTGCCTTGCCTATCCAATAGGCAAGTGCTGCTATTTACACCCCCCCAAAACAACTTGCTGATGTTTTAAATTAAAATGTGTTTGTATACAAAATCTGTTGGAGCTTACATACTCAGGTTTTGGTGTATTACCTTCCTATAGGTGCGATGTGACTGGTATATGTTTGCATTTCTGTCATCTTTGCCTTGGGTTGGAAAGGAGTTGTATGAGAAAAAGGATGCTGAAATGGATCGTCTCTTGTCTCAGACAGAAAGTTATTTGAAGTAAGTTGTAACTGGTTAGAAACACTCTCTTTGGTATCTGTTTGATGTGATGTAATAGCTTTGATTATTGCTCACTTTAAAGTATTCTAAAGCCTTGAGTCTGAGCCATTTTGTGGGGGGAACAAAGCCCTAAAAATGAAGTAGGTGGAGAGATTTTTGAATTTGAAAAGTTTTATGGCCTTGTCTAGTTTTAGGGTATGTTGAAGGTCTTGTTCTGCTCATGCTGGAGCAGCTGGAGTTGTAGGTGAGCTGTCAATACTGGTAGATTCTTGCATTAGTGCCATGCGGTGTCACTGCTTTCTGTCTAGGTCCTTCAAGTTAATGATGTTGTCAGGATATGATAATAGAGATATTTTAAGTAATCCCAAACTTGGTTTTTATATACTGTAGACTTCATCAGCTGAAGATAATGAATACTAGTACCCGCAAAATAAAAACAAAACTGCTGCCCTAAATTAGGTTTTCTTTCCCGTTCAAACAGACGCCGCCAGAAGATCCATGTACCCATGCTGCAAGTGTGGACTGCTGATAAACCACATCCACAAGAAGAGGTGATTGAACTTTACTCTACATTCTTTCAGAAAGTTTGAAAAATAATTTTTACCATAATTAATCTTCTATCATGAAATTAAAATACATGTCTAAAAGTATGAATGCTTTGAATTGTCTGCTGTTCGCCATTGATTCCACCAAGTTCTGTGTGGGGAATTCTTTTCCAAGTGTTGGGCTGAAATGAGATGCTGATTTGAGTAAGAAGGAGGGTGTTCTGTTATTTGCTGCAGGCCCCTGAGAAAATGTTATGAAGTGAATTCTAGTGTTTGGTTTTGAACTGCAGGTTACAGGGCTTCATGTTAAAAGGACTTTTTTTGTGAAACAGAATGTATGTCATTCCTTGCTTACTCTTAAATGTTTTCCCTCTGCAAGAAAGAAACCTTTGTAGTGGCTTTGTTTTTTCTCAGCTTTAGGAAATGCTAAACAAATATATAGAAACTGTATGCAGAAGTTACCATGCTATTTTTCTTTACAATTAAGCCAAAAATACTGGAGAGGAAAGGTGACATCTGGCTAGCTTCGATTTGCCTTTTTGGATATTCTTGAGGTTTTTTCTTACCCCTAGCTTTCAGAACAAATGTTGGAAAGTGGGATCTAAATTGATTTTCTGGGATATTTTGCAACTTAGTCCTCTTAGACTGTGTTCATTGTTCTGATTAAGTCACAGTCTTAAAAATTATCTTGTTAAACATAGTTTGGAAGGATGACCTTCCTGATTATGATCAGTTTTTCTACATGAGTTTTCTGCCTGCCCAGTGTCTGAATTTCGTTATTTAGTTCAGTAGGGGAGAGATTAGGTGACTGTGTTTGAGACCCCCAGGTGACTGTGTTTGAGACCCCCCAGAGTATTTGCAGACATGACTCTTCATGTCGAGGTTACTAGTTAGTAGTTGTTACTAGTTTCATTCACGTTTTGTAGTGTCATAATTTCAGTAAACACAAAGCCCTTCCATGTAAAGATGTTTCTTTCAAGTGTTATAACTTGAAGCTTGTGTTCAGTAAGGCCACAGGCCTCCAGACTTCTTGGAGTAATTAAACAAAGCAAGATTATTGCCAGTTGCACAGGTGTCAGTGCCATCTCTGTGAGAATACCACCAGAGAGTAGTGGCTGTTCACTGCTGTAGATTCACTGGGACTCCTGAGGTGCCTGTTGGTGTTTAAAAAGCTGCCAGCAGTTTAACTGCCAACAAAACTGTGTTGGACTTGGAGTAGCTCTGGCATTTAGAGTTCTTAAATTATTCGTTGGTTTATTGAATCAGCAGTTTAAGAAACTTTGGTTTTTTCTGAATGTAGTATGGAATGTATACATTTCAGATAGTTCAGGAAACTGCTCTTTTGTTTGGAGATTCAGCAGATCTGATGTTTCTCATCTTTTCCTTCAGTATTTAGATTGCCTTTGGTCTCAGATTCAGAAATTGAAAAAAGACCGTTGGCAAGAGCGGCACATCCTGAGGCCCTACTTGGCTTTTGACAGCGTTCTCTGTGAAGCACTGCAACACAATCTGCCACCCTTCACACCCCCACCTCACACTGAAGATTCTGTGTACCCGATGCCAAGGGTTATTTTTAGGATGTTTGACTACACGGATGACCCTGAGGTACGTGATTGCAGTGGGGAATGGTGAGCGGATTTCACACTTAACTTTCTGGGGCAATATTGGTGAAAATGTGATGTCCTCTCTCCCAGGATAGTGAGTCGTTTGAAGACCAGCATCTATTTTGCTTTGGTACTTCTGCAGAAATGGACTGAGTGACCAAGTTACTGTAAAAAGCAAGTTTGTGAGGAGCAGATTTAGGGAGTAAAATGTTGTGATGCTATCATTTAGAGGACAATGTTGACTGAATTCTCTAATGTCTCTAGTAAAATTGCATTCAGAGAGTTAGACTTTGCTTCAAAGAAGTTGGTGACTCAAGTCTTTTTCTAGAATAGGTATTTGTTGCAGTGTTTATCTTCTCTTAAAATCTGTTGATGCATATTGTGTTACAAAGGAGTGCAGGAAAAGATGTACTGCTTTCCCCAAATGCTTTTATACCTTCTTTTGCATGAGTCTGCTGCCTTTTACCTTTGCTTATTGGCCACTGGGTTTTGCAGTGAAGACGATGAGTGTGTATTCTTTCCCTGTATGGCTATGTTTCTTTATCATAGTCTAGCTCAGCTGTGATTTTCTTTCCAGGCTGCATGGTGGTAGCCTGCCCAGTGGCACTACAAAGCAAAGGAAGAAGCAGATGCTCTGTCAACTTAGAATCATGTTCTCTAATTCTGTTCCTATTTCTTCTTGTAATGAGTCTTAGTATTCATTTTGTTTTAAACATGAGTGACTCCGAGGTTCATGTGGAGATGTTTCATACCAGCTTTCCAGTCCTGAAGGATATAGGGCAGTTGAGACCTCAGTGGTGTTTATGTGGAAGTTGGGCTACTTTTTTCTACCTGTGAATGTATCTAGGATAGCTTTCTGCCTGTGGTACCACTGCATTAGCAGTGATCTTCATGAGTCTTCATTCTTTTTTACCAGGGTCCTGTCATGCCTGGCAGCCACTCTGTGGAAAGATTTGTAATAGAAGAGAACCTCCACTGCATCATCAAATCCCACTGGAAAGAGAGAAAGACTTGGTAGGTGGAGCCTGGTGCTGGGGGGCCCTAGAACTTTTTAAATGGCTTTGGTGCCAGTGGGGATATGTCCTGCACTGCTTAGGCAAAAGCTCGAGATCAAACATCTCCTGAAGCTGGCAGTGAAAGTTTATTTACTACTATTTTACTTATCTGTGCTAAAACTGTTGCTTGAAATCATGTGTATACATAACATCCAGATAACAGAGAGTCTGTGTGTGATCTGAGGGCAGTGGTTTCTTGGGAGGGGAATCCATTGATAATACGGAATGTGCTGAAGAAAGTATGCAGACACGCCTTATTCCTCATGGGAGCTCTGTGGACAGTGTGGTTGTATCGTGCTTCCTGGAATGCTGATTAGCTGGGGCAGTGAGCCTTGAGCTGGTTCATCTGCAGCTAACTGAGCATTGGTGTTTATGGACACCTCCTTGTTGTGTTTTGTGTGGGAATTACATCCCAGAGATAATCGAGTTTACTCTGGGGAGTCACTGCAGGGCCAGATTTCGTCAGTTTCAATTCAGCTGTGCCAGGAGGCAGTCAGGGCACTTTTCTTCATTTCTGCCCAAACGCTATCTGATGTGGGTAGTTGATAACCAAGATGGTGTGTCACAGCTGTCACACTTCGGTGTGAAAATTATCAAACCCTGTGTGGTATGCAAGAAATGGCCAAAAATGATGTTTTTGGTGATGGCATGTGATAAAGTTTTGTGGTTGCAGCTGTTTGTTCCAGCAGAAACTAGAAATTCAGTGTTGTTGCAGTTACTGAGATAGTCTTTGTTAATAAAAGACATGGGGAGATAAAAGATGTGCCAGAGAGGTAGTGGTTTGCTTTGCACAAACGATAGGTGATAGCGACCTGATTAAAAGATTAAGCATTTGAAACATGAGAGTTTCTTATATAAACCATTAGCTTAATTGTGCTTTCGAGTCATTTCGAAAGCTGTTTTATTGTCTAAGGTAATTTTTTTCCTTTCTCATGTACACATGCCACAATTACAGATCACAGTGACTTTCTGTGCTAAGCCACTGGTGATAGCAGGATAGTGTTCAAGTGATGTTACTGCAGCATAGGGAGTACATTGTTACAGATCATAGTTCAGGCAATGCTAGCATGTCCTTGTGCTGTTTCTTTTCTTAAGTGCTCTGTGGGTTGAATAACAGACTTTGGAAGCATTATTGATTTGTTTGGTACTGTTTTTATAGGAACTCTTGCCCAGAATTAAGCACTTTCTGTAATTCTGTTACTTGATTTTTATATCACATTTGCTGTGTTATGTTTGAATTAAATGTGTCTGTGGTTTTGCAGTGCTGCACAGCTGTTGAGCTATCCAGGAAATAACAAGATCCCTTTGAACTACCATATAGTAGAGGTATGGATTTTATCGATCACCTTTTTGGAGCACCATTATTTCTGAGTAACATGTTACTTCCAGTTAGTTCCATTGTAGGTTCCTTAAATTAGGCAATCAACCAAAATTTTGTTAACTTCAGACAGCAGCTTTTAAATGAGCAGGTTACATACAGCTGAGTGATAGTCTTGTGCTTTTGTTGTCATTTTAACTTGGTGCAGTCAGTTTTGAGCTAAAATAGAAGAAGAATTGTATGCAAATTGAAATACAAGAAACTCCATTTAAACATAAGAAAAATCTGTTTTCAAGTTGCAGAGCTGTATAAAACTTCACTGATTTTCATAAAAATTTCAGAGGAATTAGCAGATTAGAGTAACAGCAACTTGTCCTATAAAGGCTTTCTGAAGAAGTAACTATAAGTATGAATTTCAGAGATAATTATGTCAAGAAATAATCCCATGTAGAAGATTTATCATAAAGTGGGGTTTAGAATTCTTTTTGGCACCAAAATGCCAAATATTTGGATTGTTGTGAAGTTACATGAATTTTGGTCACCTTCTTTTTTTTCAGTCTGAATTCAGAACGGTATTAAATTTATCTATTTCATTAAACAATAGTAAAATTAGGAGTAATTTTATGCCTTAACATTGAAGTATATTCATTATCTTGAAGTGCTGTAAAAAGTGATGAAAAAACAAAAAGTGTACAAAGTCTATGATTAACACTAATAATTTCCTTGTTTTCTTGCCATTTTGAGTTATTTTTAGACTATTGACTTCATTATTTGTCTGGCTGCTCAATTTTAATGAAGATCTAGAGTTTTTAAGGCTTAGCAAAGGTTTTTTTCATGCTTCTCTTCATTCTGCTTACTATTCCACCCTTGTAAGGTTTCTCTGACAGTCTCTCACCAACAGTCATGTTAGTGTTTCAACAACAGTTTAATCTGTGAAATTTCACTAACTCCTTCAGTAAGTCACAGAACTGTAGAAAAAATGTGGTCTAACAAATAAAGGAAAATGTTTAGAGTTCAGGATATAAGAGTTAGACAGAAGTAAATGTAGCCTGACAGTAGTTGTCAGTACCTTCCCAGGTATTTCTACTTTTGAGGTCCCTGAGACTCCGCTTTGCACTTTGTTGACCATGGAATGCTCCATGCTACCTGAAACCTGTGTGAAATACTGAAATGTGGCACCTTTCTCTCAGTGGCTTCTTCTAGATGCACACATGGGTATTTCTGGTAGCTGTTAAGAGAGTGTCTGTGCAGCCTCACTGGCTGTTGGACTGCTGTGCCTTGTACTCCTATGGTTTGGGGTACAACTTGCACTTGACACAGTTCAGACTTCCAGAGCATCAGTGTCTTCAGCTCTTTCTTGTGACCTTATTATTGTCATAAACTATGGCATGACAGTTTGCAACACTTAAATGGAATATTTGGTAATGAGCATGTGATCAGTGTCAGAAATACAGTTTTATGTGGTATCTCAGGCAGAGTTCAACTGATTGTCCAGTTGTTATTTCCTATCTTGAAAAATGGAGCCATTTTCTGCCTGACCTGCCAGAGTTCTCCCTGTCTTTTGGCCATACCTGTCTTAACAATATGTCCAAATTACACTGACACAGAAAGGTTCCCCAGTATCTTACAGTCTCTTTATACATTCAAGTCCTTCCTTAGAAAAAACACGTTCTAGTCTATGTGTTTTCACATGCTGTTTTTGGAATCTGTAAATGGATATTGATTTCTTACACAAGTAAGACTTTTCTAAAAAAAAAAAAAAGGCTCCTTTAAGCTTTATTCAGAAGTTTAAAGAGGAAACTGATCAACCATAATGAATCAAAGTTTCCCGACTCCTTTGATGTAATTTAAATTTAGTTGAGAGTGGAATACAAAATAAACAAAAACTCAGAGGTGGATGTTGTACAATGATAACTTTTTTTTCTAGCACTCAGAGGTTGACATGCTGTTATTATAGGCAAACTCTGAAAACACAAACGATGACTGTAGGATTATTTTCAGGTTTCTTAGAAGGGTTTCTTCCAAAGGGTAGTGAGCATATATATTTGTTGTATGAAATGCTGGCTGTAATTCTCATTTTAAAGTTGTGTCTTCATTTGTATGTGGTTTTGTATAAGAGAAAAGGGGACACAATAGAAAATATATAAATGTAATTTTAATATAAATATTCTTTCATATTAAATGCTTAGGCTTCATTTAATAAATGTAATACTTACTATTCCACAGGATCAAATTATTTCTGCACTTCTCAGATCATACAGTATCACTGCAGTAGATCATATTATAACTTTGCTGTTTCTACAGTTTGTTAGGCCTAATAGATGTGTAATGCTGGTGTTGTGTTAGTATGAAATGGTAAGAGTAGTTAGAGTGGACTGGATGAGCACAGTGTTGTGTTACAACTGCCTTTTACTGGTTCTCTCTCTTTTTCCTGGAACAAGCATTTGACAGGAAAATATAGGTCTTTTGGGATAGGTAATTGTTTTAGATTGATGGCCACTATTGTGAAGCTGAGAGTTGTGCAGGCCATGCTGGACTGTGCTCTTATTCTGTGATTTCCTCTCCTATAGGTGATATTTGCAGAGCTGTTTCAACTGCCATCTCCACCACATATTGAAGTCATGTACACAACACTCCTGATTGAGCTGTGCAAACTTCAGCCTGGCTCTTTACCACAAGTTGTATCCTTTCTGTGCTGCTGAGGAGCATTTATGAAATGCAGTCTTTATTTTGTTTGTTCTGGAGCTGATGGGATAGTAATAAATACTATGAATATTTTACAGTATTATTATTTTACAGTAGCTGCAGGAAACTTTGCCTGTAACACTTGCATTGCTTGTTGCATGATGTAAATTCTGTTCTTCTGTGGAAGAAGCCAACAGTTTTGTTGCAATAATGGAAGAAAAACAGGCTGGGATTAGAAGGTGGAACTCACAATATTTTTCATTTTTTCCACTGTGAATTTACTTGATTTACCTGATTTTGGAGTAGACTCAGGGAGCTTCCATTGTAAAAAGTTGATGACATTCCATTAAAAACCTGACTTACCTACCTCTTTTTTTGTAAACCTTAATAAGAAACTTAAAGCTTGCACAAGCCACAGAAATGCTCTACATGCGTTTGGACACAATGAATACAACGTGTGTGGACAGGTAAGTGTGTTTCAGAGATGATGGAAAACATTCCTTGATATCCAATGCAGAAGTAAGAAGCTGTGAAAAGAGTAGCCAGAAAGCTTTGTTAGAGCTACCTAATGTTATCCAAAATTTTTTGTGGGCTCTGGCTTTGAGTGGTCTAAAGAGAAGGAGGAGGATGGACTGCTTGCCTGTCCTCCAGGAACACTCCCCTGGAGGTCACAAGTTTAGCTGTCTGTGCAGGACAGTCAATATTGGTGACAACTTCTCCGTGTTCACAGTTGTTCATGGTTAGCACTCTGTTACCTGGCACCGTGCCCTGCTCCCTAGTGGTTGGAGGTGGCGGGGTGGGTGACTCGGAAGGGAAGTTGATGGCGTATGTGCCACCCAGAGGACGAGAATGGTGGTGATTTTGTCCTTCCAGTGAAGTCTGCTTTGAGTAGGAGAGTGGTTAATGACTCATCAAAAATGTGAAAGTTGCATATTCACAGTAAGTTTATGTTTTAGTTGGTAGTTTAATGCTTCATCTCTTCATGTGAAATGATAGAGCATGAAAGGCTGTTTGTCCATAAAACCACCTTTCTGACTCTCCGAACTGAGGCTTTTGTATCTGTTAACGTAAATGCCTATTTAATGCTGTAATAGCTTTGAGAGTTTAGGCTCGTCTTTGAAAAGTAAAATGCATTTTTAAGAGAAGCTCAACTGAACTTTTTCCTGCACTTCTGACATTTAACAGAGCTTTCTTTTTTTTTTAATAAAGATTTATTAACTGGTTTTCTCACCACCTGAGCAACTTTCAGTTCCGTTGGAGCTGGGAAGACTGGTAAGTTTCTATCCTTAGGATTCAAACCTGAGACTGCTAAAACCTTAACATTTCAAATATATCCAGAAAGTGTCACAATATGGCGGCCCTGTTAAGTGCTTTGCTGTGGCTTATCAGAGACCTTTCTTAATCTGTCCACCAGCACTCAGTGGTAGATTATCTTGATAATCTCTTTAGTCACTGTGTTGTCCCTAGTGAACTTTGTTATAAATCTGAAGCCAGTGTAAGCATTCCTTAAAGAGGGGAAGCACATATGTGCCTTATTTAATTTGTCCTGCACTTTCTCTCAGTTGCTAGCAAACTTTTCAAAATTACTCCCCATACCTTTCCTTTACTTTCAATGGTTTATGCTGACTTCTGTATCCTGTATTCATTCTGTTGTTTTACGCTCTGTCCTACTCTAAACCTTTCATTATAACTTTTATTCTTGAGACTTTGTGGTCGGTTTTCCACCTGCCAATTCCTAGTGCCTGAAGTTCAATCAAAGCTTGCCCTGCCACCTGTTCCTTACTGTGCCACATTTTGAACCTGCATCTCTGGCAGGAGCTGCCTGGAGTCCATCAGTGTCTAAGCACAGGTTCCCTGAGATTTCCACTCCAGACACCCATGTAGCAAGGGAGATCCCCTTGAGACCAGGTCCTCCATACAGTAGTTTACACAGCTGGTGTCAGTACCTGCTTTCTGTAGGTGATCTCCCAAGAGTCCTTGTGGAGAGGGGTGCAGCCCTTCTGATAGAGTTCTATTGCAGGCTTTTCTCTACCTGCAGTGCATTTGAAATCAGCCATAAGAGCTGAGGGAGGGACAGACTGTGAAATCACACAAGGTTCCTTTCCTATGGAAGGGGAAGGCCAGCTAACCATAGCCAGAAATTATTTTTAATGTGGTGGGGGAAGGGAAGTTACTTGAAAATTTAGCAAAAAGAGATGAGGTTGAAGGAATGCTAATTGCCAGTAAGGAAGTAGTGATTAACTTACCTCAGTGGCTTAAAATTGCCTGCACTCCAAGGGTCATTGTCTTTAGACTGTCAGATCAAGACAAAAAGAGACTAAAGAGACTAAATGCTTTTGCTAAAAGCCGTCACATTCTGTCCTTTGACAGGTCAGATTGTCTTACTCAAGACCTTGAAAAACCCAAACCCAAATTTGTGAGAGAGGTTTTGGAAAAGTGCATGCGGTAAGTAAGATCTTTCCATAGTTTCATTCAAGGCCAAGTTTCATCTGAATATGGTCAGACTCCTTTTACCTTGACTCTCTCTTGGGCACATCTGTTCTTACAATTCATTTTCGGTTAAGAGATGAGTCTGTTGTTTGTATGATTTTTAATCTGATTTACCTGCTGTAGGATACTGCATTAAAGAGAGGGCAAACAGGTGGTGCAGATGGTAGTGAGCTGTCCATGCACACCTGTAGTTACATCAAGATGTGCTTCACCATAGGCATGTAAAGAAATAGAGTTTAGGCTATATTCTTGGAAAGTATTCAGCATTTGCAGAAGTGGAGGGAACTGACCATTAATTATATCAAAAATTGAGAATCCAATCTTGATTCTTCTAGGTTCCTCTCGTGCTCATTTACCTTAAACTGACAAACTGTCCTAACAAACAAAATCTTCAAACCCAACAAGACTGCATAATCAGTAGTTCTGATAAATTGTCTGGGTTTAAAATTGTTGAGATTAGAGTATAGGATTGAGAAAGAGCAAAATATTGAAAAAGCCTATGTTATTCAGCATCCAGCATGAAAACAATCGAGGTTTGGGAGAATTCTGTATCGGAAGTGTGAAAGAGTTGTGCTGCACAACAAATACAATTTTTTCTGTGGCACTCTTCCATTTCACTGAAAACTCTGGTAGCAAATTAAGCCTTTGTGGGAGTGAAATGAAGCTGGAAAGTAAAATGAAGATGTCTGGTTTAATATTTTTTCTGCTTTGAATACTAACATCTTACTAAGCTTTCTGCAGTGCATCTCAGGTTTTTTCATGAAACTTCTTATCAGGCAGCCTTTTCACAAGACAAATTAATTGTATGGGGATGAAACTCTAGCATCACAGAGTTAAAATAGAAAGCATCTACTAGTAAGTTTGGTTTACTTAGCTCTTATTACCTAGCAGAAACTACCATTCTCTTGTATAAGTATCCTGACTCATGTTCTATGGGTGCTAAATAAATACAGAAAAAACATTATAAAGCAATCATTAGCTGTGGTGTTATTCCCATTTTAATTTTACTGCTGTGAAACTTGTTATTTCCAGACTCTCATACCATCAGCGGATAATAGACATTGTTCCTGCAAGTTTTTCAGTCCTCAGTCCTGCTAATCCAGTGTGCATTTACAAATATGGAGATGAGAGTAATAGTAAGTATTAAAAGTACTAGTGATCAAGTTGAAGTGTTTCTCAGAGCAAGGGAGCACACTAGATAGACTGTAATATGAGTTGTCTTCGTAAAGAATACAGCTCAAGTAAATATGCATGCTTTCATATGTGTAAATATGCTTCACATGAGCAATTAATTTGTATTAAGCCGGGATCTCTCTAACAGAATCCTCTCTGCTGCTTATGAAGAAAAAAAAATCCAGATAAATCAAGCTACTCTTGCTTATGTGGCTGTGGTGGTGTGTAGTATTATTTGCCAGAAGTCAAAAATTGGACAATTTATCTATCTCCCCTGTTTGGGCACAATACTGTGGAAAAGTCAGCATCTGAGGTGATAATGAGAAATAGTTTTTTGAACTTCATGCAGCATTAGAATATTTTACCAGTAAAGTTGTTTTAATGAGCATTCAGAAGGAGCAGGTACCATAAAGACTGAGGTAGAGAGGTACCTTATTATTCCTTTTATTGCTTGGTGTAAAGACAATCCTAAGCATAAAAGTGTCATCATCAAAGATACAGTGAGGAAAAACAAGGAAGTATTGTACTTTCAGAAAACTGGTGGAAACTGAAGTAGAGCTTTAGTCAGGAAAGTGATTGCTTGAGCTCAGATCTAAAGTGTCTACTCCAAGTTTTGAATTTAACATGAAGACCAGAAAATGTGTTGAGCATTTTTATGGCATATTGACGTGGACAACAATATTGGAAACAGCCAGTTTTAGGTATAGCTGGGAAGGGTGCTTGTTCCTCTGCAAGGCAGACTGATGTTAAAGTGCTCACTTACTTGCCTTTCCGTGTTTTTGACCTTTTTGTTTTTGTTCAGGGTCTCTTCCTGGATATACCGTGGCACTCTGTTTAACAATTGCAATTAAAAATAAGGCCAGCAATGATGAAATCTTCAGTATTTTAAAAGATGTGCCTAATCCAAACCAGGATGATGATGATGGTAAGATACAAGCTGTCAATCTTTGACAGGCTGTCTACCATGCTTTGGAGCTATGAGTGTGTTGGTTCACAGACCTGTGTTCTTTTCTTTGTAGTAGTTTGTTTAAATTTAAATGGTGTATTAGAAAAATACACCATTGCTAGTTTTTTTTTAAACATCTTACATGTAGAGGCTGGCCTATTTTTCCTAATAGCAGTAACCTGGTGCTTGAGGTGTGTTTTCTTGCAAATACTGACAGAGAAAAAGAATTTAATGTCAGAGGCAGCGGGCAGTTTGTGCTGTCATCCTCAGCCCAGAAATTCAATGCTTCTGCCCTAAGAGCTTCCCTTCCTTCAGTGCAGTCCCACAACAGATAAGACAGCCAGCCTGCTGGCTGGCATGTTCCACAGATGAAATTTCTCCTAAGCTTTGCAGCCACAGGCAGCACTGATTCCTAAAGCCTGAGTGTTTTATGGAATGAGGAGTGTGAGAGAGAGTTAAAAGTGATCTAAACAACGGTGGCTGCTTCATTGTTTTTGTAGTATTTGCAAGGGTTCAGCTATGCAGGCAGAGAGCAACAATGATCTGGTGGGGTTTTTTCCCCTGGGATCCACTGTCATGTTTCCTGATTTGCTTTAGGTATTACCCACTAATTAGTGCTCTCCTTTCTGCCTGTCTTCAGCTGCAGGAGGGCACCTGACACCCTAGTAGCCATATTTGCTGTATATGCCTGGTGGACCATCCTCCTATATCCTAAATGGTCAGCCTCTGTATGTTAATAATCCTTGCCTTCCCCTTTCCTCACCCACACCCCCTTCTTTATGGCCTTCTAGGCCCTCATCTTGATGCACAACTGCGGTTTCCTTTGCTGACTTTCTGTGCTGCTGCCAGTGCTGTCACATGTTGGTGGGGTGGCTGTGTCTGATAGAATTCCATGCTGGTGAAGAAGCTTTCTGCACATCTCCCTGGCAAAATTGGAGCCTGAAACTCTGCCCATTTTGGAGGAGTCTTTACTAGCTCCTTGCTCAGCCCTGCAGAACTCTGTTGATGGAACCCATGAAATGAGCTAAAACCATAAGTTATCTCTACAGTTGTGCAAGTAGCTTACATGCTTTACTTGAAGTCTTTATTAGTTTCACCTTCAAATACCTTGCAGGTGAAGGATTTACTTTCAACCCTCTGAAAATAGAAGTCTTTGTTCAGACTCTGCTCCATCTAGCTGCAAAGTCTTTTAGCCATTCCTTCAGTGCCCTGGCAAAGTAAGTATAATATGTGCATTATTTTGGGGCTTACACAACAGTTTAATTCTGACAGTGAAATGCATGATAAAAGAAGTGGAGTGCAAGCTTCAGCAGTGTTTTAGGTACTCCACAAAGCAATTTGTCTAGAGCTACTGACACTGCTTACTGAAGGAATGATAGTGTAAATCCTACAGTATACATATGTGAATGGAATTAACAGAAATACATACATTGCAGCCATGTGATGTAAATGAGACAGGTTTGGAAAATTACTTCATTTTTGTATTGCTCATTTGCTGATTAGGGGGAGAAGAGAGGAATTCTCCCTACATTTCAATGACTGGGTAGCTGCCATTTGCAATATCTTGCACTGTGAATATGAATCTAGGACGATTACGTCTGTATTTTTAAAAAAAGGAAAGAAAAAGGAAACATGAAACTTCAAAACAGTCTGCTGTTAACTTCTTCTGTCTACCAAAGCAGAATAAAATCCATCCTAAAATATTTTAGAGTTCATCCCTTAAACATAGCCTAGAACTGTAAAGAATTTCCTGCACCATTTTTAGCAAAATTGGAATAAAATTTTTAATCCTGTGTGTTTTGGAGTTGATTTTAAGTGGTTTTATTACATGAAAGGTAGTCACATCCATCTTAATGAGGTTTTTTCCTATCTGTTGCTAAAGATAGATAAAATTACTAAAAAAACGTGCACCTAGAAGCTTTACAGAGGCACTGTTGATAAGAAGCTGCAGGTAGTAACCTGCAGTCAGGAGTAAAAGAGGCAGGGTGATTCAGATACTTAGACCATGGTATTTTCTCTGCTGCACACCAGCAGTGGCGGCCAAGAGATCAAGAAGAGCCTCTTATGCTTTATAGTTATATTACAATAAGCTGGGCTATGAATGCTGTGTAGCAGTCAGCATAACTGCTAAAATAGATGCTTTTAGCAGCCTCTCCTCGAAAAAGAGGCACTTAGGATAAGTGTCTGAAGTTGCAGAAACACGTTAAGAGGAAGGTCTAAGGCTCAAAAGGCAGCAAATTTTGGTTCAGCTGTGTACAGATAAGCACATGAAGCAGAAAAGTGCCTCCTGCTTTTGAGAGCATGAGAAATGCAGCCTGGCTTTAGGAAGTATGTTCACCACTAAGATTTAAGCTGCTTTTGGGAGATGTCATTTCTTTATAGACTGTTTTAGCGCAGGATGGTTATATTTTCCAGGGAACAGTTGTCCAAGAAATACTGTAGATAGTCACATAATTTTCTTTTGGCCAGTCCAAACCACTTGCCTTGTATCTGCTGCTCTTTTGACCTGGTCCCAGCCTCTCCGTTGACTACTTACTTCTATTAAAAGGTTTCATGAAGTCTTCAAAACACTTGCTGAAAGTGATGAGGGGAAACTCCATGTTCTGAGGGTTGTGTATGAGGTTTGGAAGAATCATCCACAGGTAAGAGGCTGGAATGTCAAGGATCTTTGTGTAGAGTTTCAACTCACAGAGGTCATATGTAAATAAAAACTGTACAGTTTGTTTTATATCCTTTAAAAATAACTTGTCCATTGCCATTTTAAGGAAAGTTTAGATTGTATTTGTTACTAATAAAATGAAGGCTAGTTGTAAAATAAATACCATCAGTGGTGCTGCTTTTTTCAAGGGTTCCCTGTGAAAGGGGAAGGGCGGTCATTAAGACTCAGATTCATACTATGCTGTTTGTTGAGCAAGGAACTAACTTTTGCCAAAATCATGGTTTTGTTCAAAATTGGAAAGCAGCATAAATATGTAAACTTAAATAAGATGTAGATCTCATATCTAAAGCAGGCCATATTCCTAGAAATGTGTAAGCCTAGGAATTTTTAGGGCTATTTTTTTCCCCCCAACAATTGCTAATGAAAGCCATCCAGTTATTACACAGAGCTCATGCTGGAGCCAGTATTGTGTGTGGGCAGGGTGAGTAGAGCTGCAGTAGTGGCTGTTCAGAACAGATCAGTCTTACAGTGCTGTGATAATGTTCATTCTTGAGCCAGAAGAAATAACACCTTAAAAGACCTACAAATGGTGCCTCTGTTGTTTAAGCTGTTGCATTTCTTCACAGCAATTGTGTTTTATCTCAGCTGTCATTTTTCTATGAATAGAAATCAATGTGGAACTCAGGCTGACTTTGCCTTCATTAATGACTTCACATATTCCTTGCTGGTTTGTTTGTGTTGCTGGAAAGTGGACTTTGTGCTGAAAAGTGGACTGTACCTCTCAGCTGCACAGGCCAGACTATAAGAAGTGATGTCACTGAGAAGCAGGAGTAATCCTTGCATCTGCTACTAGACCTGTGGTCCATTCTTTAGTGGAAAAAATGAGCACCTAGGAGATAACCTATGCAAGCTGTTACCTCTCTCAAAAACATCCATAAAGGAGGATTTTTTAAAAATATATTTAACTTATTACCCAGTTTAGTGGCCTTGAAATAGTGACATTTACAGTCTGACCTACTTTTTGCTGCCATTTAACTGGATCAGAAGAAATGTCATTACTGCAGTGTAATATCTGTATCTGCTTCCTCTTCGTTCCTTTGTATTGCAGCTTGACCAAACTGAGATGGAGGTTTCAAACCCAGCCTAAATAGTCATGCTAGATTTTTATGAATAAATCAAGATGCTTTAAAAAATATCGAGTGCAAAAGTTAGGATGGTGTACTGTTTGCTGTTCTACTTAATCACGTAACTTAAACTTTCTTCTCTTACTTTTACTGCAGTTCAGTGTTTTTTGCTTCTGATCAAGCACTTTTTTCTTATTCCTGAGTTGTCAACCTCCTTGTCACACAGAAGGAATGGTGCCTTCACAGCAGGGTGCTTGTCCAGAGTCTGTTTTCAGGCTGTTCACCCTACTCCCGTGTCTATGGGAACACCCTTTGATTTGGTTCAGACCAGCAGTGCTCACAGGGTTTTAAGCACTAATGAGTGGTCTGTGCTGCAGGTAGTGATTTAACAGCAGGAGTCATTAGTCCCTGGACTTAAAAGCAAGGTGGTAGTGGTGGTGGTTACTTCATAAAGAGAAACTTTAACACTGAGATTAAATATTTTCTCAAAATCATAGATGTGTGTTTTTTGGAATACCAGGCTAAGTAATCAGAAGTTCTTCCTGGCATTGCAGAAAGACAAATAGAGCATAGGATGCTATCCTGGGACTTGAAAGTTGAGTGCTGAGTCCTCTGTATGATTCATTCAGTTATTTTAATTTTCCTTCCTTAAAAGGAACTTTGTTACACTTCCTCATTTGACAACTGGTGGTTGTAAGGATAAATACAGTGCAGGCTGTAGTTCTTAGATACTGTGGCATTGAATCACATGAGTAACTAAGATAAGCCCTTTTTTCTGAACAGCTTGCATCTTCTTTAGTCAGTAACTCTTCTCTGCAGTTGCCTGCTACATGGCTTGCAACTCCCTCAGCATCATGGCAGCGCCTGTAGCAAGTAAGGCCTTCCACTGCCTCCACGATGCTCGTTCGTTCTGTCCTGGAGTTAGTGGGCCCTGTAGAGAAAAGCTTACTGTCACCTTTGAAGGCTGTTGCAGTTCAAGGAGAGTGGGCTAACAGCAGCTCCTTCATTATGGTGATGTGACAGGTATATGTACTCTGGTTGGAGTACTTTGATGTCAAATACTAGGGCTCGTGTCTCTCAAGACCTCAGTTCCAGCTCTGATTCTTGTACTTTTTGCTTCTGTATGGGAGTGTGTATGCTAACAAAGAGTGATACCTTCAGAAGTAGGTAAGGTTGTTAACAAAATTAGAATGTTTTATGTAATTGATACAGATCCCCTCATTTGAAATGTTTTAAGCTAGAACACCCAGTTTGCTAAAGTATTTGAAATTACTCAGTAATACCACTGATGTAAAGTTGCATCAAATCATCTCTGGTTTTATCTGAGGCTGGAATATTTTACATAGATTGTGTCTGTATTGTCTTTCACAAAATACAGATGATTGCTGTGCTTGTGGACAAGATGATTCGGACACAAATTGTTGACTGTGCTGCAGTAGCAAACTGGATCTTTTCTTCAGAGCTTGCACATGATTTTACCAGGTAACAAGAACTTGGTTTGGGTTATTTGTCTTTGATTTGCTATTTTAAATTGCCAGTACATAGTTTAATCTATGAAAACTCAGTAGTGGAACAAGGTACAATTAGGCTTTTGCTCTTTCTACAAAATGCGTCCTTTAACATTTTTCTTTCTGAGCTGTGGTGTGAATGTTGGTGTGGTGGTGCAAGATTGTTGCCAGCATGTCATTTTGCTAATAGTATCTAAGCTTGCTGAAGTGCAACAGCGCTGGAACTGTTCCTAGACAGAGTCGGTTGCCGTGTGCTACATCCCTGCGAGCTTGGCTGGGTGCTGGCCTTGCGTGCGGTGTGCAACTTGTACCACCGCTGATACACTGCACATTGAGATCGGGAGATCAGTCAAGTTTGCAGTTAGTAGTCTTGCAATGTGTACACTAAATAAAATTCTGACTCTGAAGTGTGCTGCAACAAATAGGCAAGAATTGATTGTTAAGATTTCTTGCATTACAGGTATGCTTTCCTATATGCTGAGTGTTTGTTCAGTCTGGTAGACATCTCCTTAAATGATACTTAGATTTTTAAATTCTCCCAATTACATTTCTCTGTTAGGAAACTACATTTAGTTTCCTATTTTGGAGTAGTGTGTAATGTGGTAGTTTGAGCTTTGTGTCTTTCCTAGGTTTTATATCTGGGAGATCTTACATTCCACAATTCGTAAGATGAATAAGCATGTCCTGAAGATTCACAAAGAACTGGAGGAGACTAAAGCAAGATTGGCCAGGCAGCACAAAAGAGTGAGTAATTTGCAAATTTTAAATTAAGTTGTACAAATCTGCATGCTGATGTACAGACGCACGGTTTGGGAAGGACTGAATACATATGATTCTTCAGGAAGCATGTCTACAGAGATGTGGTCAGCTGTAGCACTGAGACATCAAAAATCAGATGCGTGTTCTTGGTCCATCTTTCTAATGGTAGCCGTAACTTAAGACTTTAGTAAAATCTTTTAAAGGGAGTTCATGTGTATTTGGTCTGTTCAAGCTCTCACAAGTTTCTCTTCCAATACCAGCATATCTTCCACTTGCCATTTAAACTGGATTCCAATTACCTTATTAGGGAACAGTAAGAACAGTTATAAATTATTCACAGTAAGTTCTGTTAAAGAGTGCTCTTGTGGCTTCCATGCAGAAGTGCACAGAAACAGCTATTTGCGATTGAGAAGTTGGCTGTTACTGTTCTTCTGATGGATGCTGCTGGATTCTGACACTGTCATGGCACTTCCTTCTCCCAGCTTATTTTCCTGAATATTCTTGCATGATCTTGCATTATTAAACACAGCAAACTGATGAGGAAGCAGCTGCTCTTGTGTTCAATTGTCTCAAGTGGGACAGTAAAATGGGGTGAGTGTCTTTTCTGTGGCAGCTGGAAAAGATGGGGCCCAAGGAGGCTTGGCTGAACACAGTACTTAGTTATGACAGAATCAAGTCAGTATATAAATATGCTGAGTTGCAGAAAGCAAGAGAGAATTCTGTGTTTCTTTGAGATCTGTAAGTGTGTTTACCTCCATAAAACCCTTAGTTAGCTCCCTTAGAATTTTGAATGAGGTTAATGTCAAGATGTGACACAGAGCCTGCTGATGTTTTTTGAAGAAAGCTTCTCAAGTCAGTCATTTGTCCAGAAGCTTCTGTTGAGAGATCTCTAATAACTCACAGCTTGCCAGTGTTGGTTCATTCCAGCCCCTTCACCTTGTTTCCTTCACTCACAGCAACGGCCATCCTTCTTGCCTCTTCAGTCTACATTGATGAGCAGTTAATAAATGCCTGTCATTATTCAAGACTTATATGCAGTCATTGATCTTACTATGAGGCAAAGAGCTTCTCTGGCATCTCTAAATATACCAGTGTTTTAATTTCTGTCCTTATCTCTTGCTGCAGCTCTTTATTACTTAGTACTTATGAGTATTGTGCCGGGAAGAAACATTTGTATGCAACAGTGAGTAGTTCTGCAGGCTGTTGCTCTGCTGCATGACCATTCCTTTCAGAGGAAGTAAGCCATCAAGTTTTGATGTCCCCAGCATGAAGGGGATTGCCTTACCATGGAGTGAGTCCAAGGCTTGCATGCTTTATCTTGGTCCTCTAGCGTTTTGAGTTCAGAAAACCTCTGTAGGTGGGGAAAAGGCAAGTTCCTGTAGTGAGAATAAAATTAAATTCTCACTTGCTCTGGTAAGTCATTTTCATTTTTTACACCAGTTCAGAGCTATTCCTGTCTTCTGGTTGTGGACTTTATTTCTTGTGCTGTAGGGTGAGTTAACACATGGCCCCATATCTGTCCCAAGTTGCACATACTTCTTTTACAGATATTTTAATTTTTGAGCTGGTAATCTATGGATGTTTTTGCACAAAAACAACTATATGGTACTAAAGTAGTGTCTTGTGTTTGAATTTACCATAATTCATCAGATCCTGCCTTTCCTACTGTATGCCTTGTAGTCTTTTTTAAGACTTAGTCACCTGAGCTTCTAAGGCTGGTACTTTGGTGTATTTTGTGGGTGGTGGTGGTGGTGGTGTTGTGTTGTTTTTGATGAGGTGAAGTGTGCCGTGTTCCTAGTTAGTAGATCAGTTTCCATGCTGACCCGTTCTAGTCTTGAGAGTAGCTTTTTTGATCATGAATATAGGGAGTCCCCATTTCAAAACACTGGGTCCAGTGTTTAGCCTTCCTTTTGTGCTAACCAGCTGGATTCATTTGAGTTCTTGTACCAAGTGCAGGAGAGAATTTACTCCAGGTAATACCAGATGAATTATTTTTTGAAGCCCTAAGATTTCAGAACTCTTCATTTAATCAATTACCTGTCTCACTGCAGTAGATGCAATTTGAAAAAATCTATGCCAGATTGTTTTATTGTTCATTACCTTGTAATGATAAAGTTGGCAGGCATATTACCTTTCATTGTGTTTCCCTTAAATAAATCATGAAATCATAGAATGGCCTGGGTTGGAAGGGACCTTAAAGATCACATAGTTTTAAGCCCTTGCCATGGACAGGGACACCTTCCACTAGACCAGGTTGCTCAGAGCTCCATCCATTCTGGCTTTGAACAGTCCCAGGGATGGGGCAACCTCAGCTTCTCTGGGCAAACCTGTTCCAGTGCCTCACCACTCTCACAGTAAAGAATTTCTTCCCTATATCTTGTCTAAACGTACTCTCTTTCAATTTAAGGCCATTCATCCTTGTTCTACCACTGCATGCTGTTGTAATTAGTCCCTCTTTCTTGGAGACTCCCTTCAGGTACTGGAAG
>VXAC01008014.1:140297-191848 GCA_013399225.1 Rhipidura dahli | reverse complement strand
TTTCTAGCCTAAAATTTCTCTGCGTGATCCTAATACTGTTAGTTCCCAGCAGGCTTTTGAGGAAGAAAAATTAAATACTGAAGATAGTTATTAGCCAAGAGTTATATTCTCAGTTCTGAAAAAAATTTATGGAACTTATTTTTGAATCTTGTCATGTAATAAACCAAATTTAAGAAGGGAGCACCAGTGGATGTTGACAAAATGGATGATCTGAAGGATAAAATTCCATCAAATCTGGAAAATTCCTTTTTGAAAAATGATATTTAAAATTTAAAGCATTTTCTGATGAAACCTATTACCAACACTCCTTTTTAGTGTGCACTCCTTTTAGAGTGCCTGAGTCATGCTCAGGGGTGTCTCAGGCACATCTCCCCGGGATATCTCACAGCTCCCCAGATGTGCAGCTCAGCTGGCAGACCCTGTACAGCTCCTGGTGAACGAGAAAATCGTTCATGGCCCTGTCCCAGGGTCCCAGCAGAGCAGCTCTCCAGGTTCCAGCGCCTGCCGAGCCCGGGGCTGGATGGAGCTGCTGCCCTGCTGGGCTCTCTGCTGCTGCTGCTGCTCAGACCTGCTCCTCACCGACCTGGCAGCCTGAGGGGAGGGACAAGTGCAGTCCCCTGTGAGACATGTCCCAGCTGGGGATGGATGGCATCATGGCCATTGGTCACCCTGCAGCCCCGACCCAGCCTCACTCGCACGGAGCAGCAAAGGGAACAAGGTCTGCACTCAGCTGCCCTGGGGAGGCATCTGCCAGGAATTTCTTCTCGTCCCAGGACACTGCCAAGCCTCTCCAGGACTTTTCTAAAAAGAAAAACCAGTGAGAGGCTTCTTTCCAAGGATACTGGAACGCTTCATGCCCGTGGCTTTGCTGTGTCAGGAGCAGCTCCTGAGGGAGTTAAAAACTGCTGAACTTCTTCTTCAGGTGGGCAACCTGAGACACAGAATGGCTGAAGTGTGACACCTGCAACCCTTACCAACCTCGGCAACTGGCTTTATGTACATTGCTATTTTAAACAAATACACTGAGTGATGGGGTTTTCTTCTCCCATTTATTCAACTTACAGCTCCCAGGCTGAGCTGAAGCCCTCTCCAAAGCTGTCCCCTCAGTGCAGCACCCGCAGCCTCCCGCTGCATTCCAGTCAATCAGCAGAAAATCCCACACTCCCTCCTGGATGCTCTCCCTCCCTCCTGGATTAGTCCCAAGCTCCGAGCACTCCAGTAGGCACTGACAGACGGCAGGAGATGATGTAGAGGCACAATCAGATCAGAGCAGGGAGAGTACAAATCTGTACAGCGTAAGGAGTCTTTTATTGCATATATCAGAGCTTTGAAACTTTTCCTAGTTAAATATACAGTCTGAGAAGGCTCAGTGTATATCATCTCATCAGAACAACAGGCTTCCATTGTTCCCGTGGCATAAATCTCTCACAGGCTCCTAACAGCACCTGATTTCCAGCGGCTCCAGGCTGCTGTGGTGTGGCACGGGGAGAGGAGGGGCTGTCCATGAAAATTGACTTCCACCGGAGGAACAGATTTGGCATTGTTCTGTACCTGCGAGTCACACGTCTCCCTGCTGCCCAGGGAGCTCTGGCACCGATTGCTGGCAGGGGAAACAGCTGAATAGCCAGGTGTGCTCTGCCTGGGCTGATGTGCAGCTCCAGGCACCCCCAGCCCCATCTGCTCCTGCAGCCCAGCCTGACAGAGGCAGCAGGGAACACAGCAGCCCCACCTCTCGGGGCTCCGGGATGGTCTGGGGGTGCTCCAACCCCATTCCCTGGCACACGAGACCTGTCCCTGCACCCCCCAACCCCAAAATGGATCCATTGGTGCTCTGTGGGTGACAGGGGAGTGGAGGACCATTCACAGCTCCTGGTGCAGCACACACAGGCAGGCGGTGCCAGGGGGAAGGGATTTGTGTGGCAGGGAAATGTCCACATTTCATCTTTGCTGGGTGAAGCTCCACGGCTGGCTGGAGACAGCTGCTGCTCTGGGACCAAGAAGAGCGTGGCATTAGGCCCTCTAAAGGCAGTAGGCAACCTGCTGCTCTCCCTACTGCTCTCTTATCAAAAAGGACCTGCTCCTGCATCATATCAGGCTGCCCAGAGCTGGTGGATGCTGGATAGAAGTGTTTCTATCCTAAAACAAGACATGGTCATCCTTAAGCTCCTTCCTTGTCATCTTTGTTTCCATTCCCATACCTGCCCCAGCAACTCTACCCTGCAGCTCTCTTCCCAGTCCTTCTTTCTGGGAGTAATTTGTTCCCTGGGAGGGTGGGCAGGCCCTGGCACAGGGTGCCCAGAGCAGCTGTGGCTGCCCCTGGATCCCTGGCAGGGTCCAAAGCCAGGCTGGACACTGGGGCTGGGAGCAGCCTGGGACAGTGGGAGGTGGGAGTGGATGATCTTTAAGGTCCCTTCAACCCAAACCATTCTGGGGTTCTGTGGTGAGGATCAGACCAGGGCTCTCCACACCCCTCCAGATGAAGATATAATTTTCTCCGGGCTCCTGTGGCAGCTCTCAAAAGCACGAGAGAGAGATTGCAGCAGCTGTTAAATGTGGGCAACACTTTATAAAGCCATCCCTGCACGAGAGGTGCTGCTCCAGGGACACCCCCTGCCCAGGTGCTGCCGGTACCATCCCCTGGCCTGGAGTGCCCCCAGGAGGGGCTGGCACAGCACACACCGAGGGGGCCAGAGGGGGTCACTCCAAGGGCAGGATGCTCTCACGTTCCCCTGAGGATGGAGCAGATGGAGCACTGTGGAGATGCTCTCTGGGGCTCTCCTGCAGCAAGCAATTCACAAATTCAGCCTCAGAGGCATTCCCAAGGATGAGGTGAGGGCAGCCATAAAGCCTGCTTCGTGAAGGGGGCATAAAACACACTGTCAAATGTTCCCATTCGACCTGGAGTTGGGACTGAAGTCTTTGTGCACCTCCCCTGCAGCCTGTCCTCACCTCTGAGTGAGCAAGGAGATGCCCAGAGTGCACAGAGGATGATTCCCAGGGACGCTAGGAAATGACTCTCTCACTTCTGCTGCAGGAGCACATGAAATGCTGGCTGTGCTCTGCCCTCCTTGCACACAGACAGGAGAATTCCTATCAGCACACAGACCCTGTAGGGTTACATTTCTTCATCAGACCCCAGGAAAACAGCACAGACTGCAGTCAGTGCCCTGGCAGCCCTGCAGGGTGAGGAGCTTGGCCTGCAGCATCCACACCTGGGTTTTGCTGTCACTCAGTTTGTGAAGCTTGAAAACTGTAGCCTTGCCAGAGTGGGAGCCAGAGCACAGTCATCATCTCCCTGGCCCACAGGCAGTGTGGGATAAGGAGCAAACTGCAAATACATCCATTCCTGGATCAGGAATTTTCCTGCCAGCAGGACCAGGACAGTGACTGGGCACTGGTGAGGCCACACCTCAAGTGCTGTGTCCAGCTCTGGGCTCCCCAGTTCAGGAAGGACATTGAGGGGCTGGAGCGTGTCCAGAGAAGGGCAGCAAGGCTGGTGAGGGGTGTGGAACACAAGTGCTGTGAGGAGCAGCTGGGGGGGCTGGGGCTGTTTATCCTGGAGAAGAGGAGGCTCAGGGGACACCTCATCACTCTCTACAACCCCCTGACAGGAGGCTGCAGCCAGGTGGGGTTGGGCTCTGCTCCCAGGGAACAGCAGCAGGACAAGAGGACACAGCCTTGAGCTGTGCCAGGGGAGGGGCAGGCTGGACACCAGGAAGAATTTCTCCATGAAAGGGTGGCTGGGCACGGGTGGAGTGCCCATCCCTGGAGGGGTCTGATGGCAGCCTGGATGTGGGGCTCAGTGCCAGGGTCTGGGCTGGACTCAATGACCCCAAAGGGCTCTCCCACCCCTGCTGATTTGGGGATATTCCAGCCCAGCAGGAGGAGTGCCTGTGTTGGGGCACCCTCAGCAGGCAGCACAGCACCATGGAGCCAGTGTCCACCACAACTGGAGTTCCATCAGCGTGGAAAAGAAATCCCTCAGTCCCCAGCAGAGTGTCCCTGTCCCTCCCTGGAGCAGTCTGCTGCACACAGGGTTCATATTGGTGCCATCCCCTGGGCCTGGACTCCTCCATGAGGAATTGCATCCCAACCCCTGAGTGGCCCAAGGGAGCAGCAGCTACAGATGACTGGGATTTCTTTTTTTTCCAAACCTTGGAATGCTGAAATTAAAACTGACCAGGGCAAAATCTTTTACCTTTGAAATATGGTTAAATCACTTCATTCTCTTTCAACCATTTCAAGCATAAAAGTCCAACAGCTCAATGTTTTTACTTAAGATAATCAGTAAAAACACTGCACAGGTTTATAATTGCCAGTGAAGTAGTTTAACTCATTTGAATAGTGTCTGCTTAATGAACAACTTGTAGATCTTTCAGTAGATTTCAATTTCAGTGAGTGCCACGGTGATATTGAAATCTGCATTTTGCCAAATGCTTTGCAACAAATTTTGAGGGTTGTGGAACGCTCCCAATGTACAGTTCTTTGATGTGTTTGACAAGGATGTTAATACAATTTTAGCACACAAAAGGACAGTGGGATTAAACTGACTCTGTTTGAAAGTACATCAAGATCCTCAGGAGAATGTACCAGAGATAAGAGGGGCTAAATGTTGGTATCCAGAAGCTGTCATATGATAAGGTCAATGTATTGTTAGCTAATGAAATACAGACTTAATGTATCTCCTGCTGGCTCTGGAGCAGGCAGGATGCTTTTTTAGCTTAATGAGAATTTGAAAATCAAGGTATGAGAGAAGGTGGCCAGACCAACAAATGCTTTTTAATTAACCCAAGAGGGATAATCTGTTCATTTAACTTCTCTGCTCCAGACACCTTCACGGGCTTTGCCACCCTTCCTTTGGTGAGTAACAGCCACAAACATTCAGAGGTTTAAAATAGCAAAGTATCTCATTTTATAAAGTGTGTAACAGGCATCACATTGCACCCATTTTCCAGTCTCCTGGGTCCCTGAGGCACTGATTAGACTATTCCTTCAGGAAGCACCCAGGAAAGGCAGGAGAAGGCCTTCAGTAAAGGTTTTGATCAATGTTTCCAGAACAGACCCTCACTGATGTGTCCTCATTTGAATGAGAAAAGGGGCTTTGTAGAAATCCAGATCTCTAATGCTGAAAGGAAATAACGCCCTCAGTCATGACTGGTTAGAGAAAATTAAGTCTCATTTGTTGCATTTGTGTTCTTGTTTACTTCCTGTCCTGTCCATGGCTGTTTGCCACTGCTGCCACCTCCACTCCTGTGTTTGTTGTTCACGCTCCCACCTGGGGAGCTCGGGGCTCCCCACAAACACTGACATTTGTTATTTCCCTCTGCTGCGGCTTAAACATCTCCTGGGCACTCTCAGGCCTTCCCTTTGGCTTTGAGGTGGTTCCCAGGTATAACTGAAGGAGAGAAAAAATTGCTAAATATTTCTGTCTTCACATTTCTTCCTTACTTCTCTTATTTCTTCTTATGTCTTGTTCCCAATAGGCCTCGGCTTCCCTGCTTTTGCTCTGGCCTGGGAACTGAGACATTCATGTTTTCCTCCAGAATGCTGAAATCAAAGGTTCTTTCCCAGCAGTTTTCCCCCCAGAGCAATGTGGATATCAAAGAGCAGTATTTGTATGCATGCTGCAAACCAAACCCCAAAGACCTCCAGCCTCTCCTGACACTCAGAGGTGACATTTCTGCTGCAGGACTGTCTGCTGTGGACACACTCTGCAGCACCATGAATCCCACAAAGTCTGTGTCCACCAGGGCTAAAAGTGTCTCTTGAGATGTTTTTTCTTCTCCACTGGTTGCTCAGGGGGTCACACAACCCCACAAGGCAGCTCAGAGACTGAGGTGTTTCAGGGAGACAGAAGAAATCCAGGTGTGAACATCTGACCCAACAGTTCCATGTCAACAAAGCACTCACTGAATCAACAAATCCCTCAGCTGGTTGGATGGAGCCATTGTGCTTTGGATTAAGTGACCCCAGAGCAACACAGGCTGCCCACAGCCTGCCCAGTCCTGGGGGAGCAAACCTCAAACCCCCACTGGAGCACTGCGAGCTCTGAGTTCTGGCAATTCAGGAGATGAAGCCTCTGTGGGAGAAAGGGGAAAACAATCTGGTTAACCTGCCTGGGTCCCTTCGTGGGCAGGTGCCTCACAGGTTTCCCATCAGCTGGACCTGCACCTTCCAGGGAGTGGCATCCAAAGCATCCTGGCACAAACCCACTGCAAACGGGTCCTGGTGCTCCAGCTCTGCCACAGGCTGGACCTCTGTCCCTCCCCACTGCCCAGGGGTCCTCCTGGGGGCTGCATGGGCCCCTCCCGGCCCTCCAGCCTCTGCAAACACATGCAGAACTCCACCGGGGTGAGTAATGAGATGCAAATGTATTCCTTCAGAGGTTGATCCAAAGCCCAGTCAAGTCAATTATTATTAATGTAATTAGTACTGTATAAGCAGTTCAAGGCATAATTCAAGTCAGGTCTCCATCCAGGCAGGCTGTGGATATGTGCAGAGCAGAATTAAAGGGTTTACAGGCTAACTGAGTGTGACAGACAAAAAGAAAGAGAGGAAAGAGATGTGGGGTGATATAAAAGGAGCAGATAATCTGCCACGGAAACCCAATCTTAATCCTGGGCTTTGTCTGGCAAACCATGCAGCCTTCAGTGGGAATTTCCAATAACAGTTACATCACAGTGTGTTCATTAAGCAGCATTTTGAACCTTTATTTGTCATGAATTGTGTCTCTCCTTACGTTTTTATGCATTCCCCCTGCCCTGGGCTGGCATGAGCACACAGTTTATTTCTCTGGCAGGGACTGTGCACTGGGTCATTCAAGCCAAGCCAATAGCACGATCCTGAAGCTGCAGGCAGGAATGCAGGGCTGAACAAAACCCACCACGAGATTTGCCTTCTCCTGTATCGGTGACTAAAAAAGCCTGAGTCCCACGGAGCACTCCCCGCTCCCCTCCAGGGGAGCTGGTTCGCTCGGGTGTCACTTCCAGATGCCAACCCACGAGCCCCTTGCTGATCGCTGGCACTCGCCCAAAAGCTCTTTTTTTACCTCTTTTTCTCTCTCTCTCTTTTTTTTTTTTTCCCCCCCAGTCCAGAAGGGAGAGCTTCCACGGGCGGCGGGGAGGATGAGGAGGCGCGGGAGGCTCGCTGGGATGCGGAGCTCCCCACGCTGTGCCAGGCTGCAGCCCGCTGGTGCAGCCAGAGCACCCTCTGCTGCTCCTTCCCTCCTGCCAGGCAGCCCCGGGCACCGTCACACCTTCCCAGACACTGGGACACGGGCTCGCTCCCAGGCTGCCCCCGCGCTCTGATCCCGGATTTTGGGTGGTGATGGAGGGCGGGGTGAGACCCGCGCAGCCTCCGCTCTGCGAACCCCGGGGTTATCCAAAGAGGCAGGGAAGCGTCCTTGTCCCGTAACCCCGGTGCCTGGTGTAACTGGGGATAGGAGGCTGCACCAGAGCCCTCGGCACTGGCAAGGCTTTTATCTGGAAATATTTGTAACTGCCCTTGCTATTCGAGCATACGAATGCAATTAGAATATTCCAACAGGGATCAGCCGAGTATGTGGTAAACCAAGTGAACACACAAGGGCAGGAGTGTAAAATAATCTCCCTATCGTGCACAGCCAGGGCACCGGGACTCCTTCCAGAACCCAGCGCTCCCCACACCTCCCTGCTGCTCCCAGAGAGGGGAGAACAGCCTGCCTGGGCTGCTGGGGTGGAGGCCACCAGGTCACCCCTGCAGTGGCCAGGCAGCCACGGAGAGCAGCGGTGGTGAGATCTTTGTAGCTGGAAAAGGCAAGTCAACATGCAAATCCTAGTTAAAATATCTTTATTAGCAGCATTTTAATCACTTGCAAAATCTGGACCGGGATCAAACCAAACATAAGGCAGCAGCTGCTGTAAACAGCCGTTGTTGAAATGGAAAAATGATTAGTGCTGGGGGAAGGATGTCAGGCGTAATGAGCCTGCCTTGGCTGCTGCTGGGGCTGGGCACCGGGCACCCCCGTGCCCTGTCCTGCCCTTAAACCTCTCCTGGTCAGGGATCCCTAGAGCTGCAACCTCCCTGCCCGCCCCAGGAACCATCCCTGGCCGCATTTACAGCACCAAGGGGCTTTTCACACTCTGCTTGGAGAAGGGCACAATTCCACTGGTGCAGGAGCCTCTCTCCTCCTGAAACACTGAAAGTCATTTTAACTTCCACAGAATTAGGGAAGAGTAATTATCCACCAAAACCTGCTCAGAAACAAGGGGTATATTGGCCATATTTTGGCTCTGGTATTAATTACATTTTCTTCCCCTCTGCTGCAGGAAAGGGACCTGGGTGTGCTGGTCCATGGCCAGCTGGATCTGAGTCAGCAGAGCCTGGAGCCAGGAGGGACATCCCTGTCCTGGGGACACCAGGCTGGGCCAGGGAGGGATTGTCCCACTCTGCTCTGGGCTGGAGCAGCCTCACCTCCAGTGCTGGGGCAGTTCGGGTGCCACAATATAAAAAAACATTAAAGGATGGACATGAGGATGGGGAAGAGTCTGGAGAGGAGATACTGAGGGGACTTTGTTCAGCTGGAGAAGAGGAGGCTGAGGGGAGACGTCATTGTGGTCATCAGCATCCTCCCGAGGGGCAGCTCTGACCTCTTCACTCTCATCAGCAGCACCCTGATCTGAGGGAGCAGCTGGAGCTGGGCCAGAGCAGGCTCAGGCTGGAGAGCAGGGAAAGGTTCTGCCCCCCCAGAGGGTGCTGGGCACTGCCCAGGCTCCCCAGGGAATGGGCACAGCCCCGAGGCTGCCAGGGGTGCCAGGGATGCACGGGGTGGATTGCTGGGGGTCTGTGCAGGGCCACAGCTCCCACTGTGACACCTCAGGCCCTCCCTGTGCACAGAGAGCTTCTCTTCCCCTCCTCATGGACAGGTGCCACGAGAAGTTCCCAATCGTTGAAAAAGCAGCTCAAATCCTGTTGAGCAAGAGCAGCCCCCAGCCATCAACCATTCCCGCGTGTCCCGTTCCTCAAATCATCTGCATTTCAAACGCTCCGTGTCAAAACACGAGCAGTGGCTTCAGACAACCAGCTCTGAGTCCTGTCCGAGCAGTCGGGAGGGGGAAAAAGCATTGTTGAGTATTTTTCGTTTCCATCAGGGGGAGCCTGTGCACAGAGGATTCGCCCCGGTGGCTGCAGCCCCAGAGACTTCCCACGGTCACAGCTCCTTGAGACCTTGTCGTGTGTGAGTCGGGCTGCGAGGTGCCGGCAGGAGGGAATCCAGAAACATTTCTGCATTTACAGAAATGCTCAGCGGTGAGATCTGTTTATCTAATTACATTGGTGGAAGGTTAACCTTTTTATTTAGCTGATGTATAATTCATACCACCGACAATGCAAACCGCTCTCTGCAGTTTAGGGGTTGACTCTGCCTGGTAAATATTCACATTTGTGGCATGAAAAATAATTAGAGGGTTACGTGTCAAGATCAGTGTCAGGGTTATGTGGTAACAGGCTATCAACTGCAGGGCTTGGAATTAAAGACTTTGCTGTAAACAGACTTCACAACACACCACCCTGGATCAAAGGGAAACAATAGTTTCTGTCTCTTATGGCAGCACTTGAGTAAGCAAATGGCTGGTAAAAAATTCAAACATTTCCCATTGGAGAGGTGGCAAAAAAGTCAAATGCCAATTACCAGGTGTTGTACAGAGTGAATCAGGTGTTAAACACACCGAACTTCCTACACAACATACAAAAAAAACCTCTGTTGAATAAAAAGCAATGAACATCTAACACTGCAAAGGCCTCTGAGGTGTAACTTTAGAGCTCTACTTGCAGTTCTCTTGGAGGAAATATTGGCCTTCATGATTAAACCTGTCCTATTTTTGAGAAAAGAGCAGTGGCCACCACTGCCCACTGTGTGCAGCACCTGCTGAAGTTCTCTTACCTGGTCCCATCCAACCCAAACCACTCTGGGACTCTATGATGGGTGTCAGCAATTTATGATGTTTCTTCAAGAGCAGGCTCTGAAGTTCAGTGCAGTCACCAGAACATAAAAAAGTATTTTGATTTGATCTATTCCTATATTTCATTTGTGTAACAGGATTTAAGTGTTTGGGCATTAAATGCACACATATTCGATTTTCACTGGGGTAAGAACTAAAGATTTTGTTGTCTTTATACAATGGAGAACCCTTCTACATTAAAGTCTACAGAAAGCAGCTCAAACAATCCTCATTCCATGCCCTGCCTCTGATGGTGAGGCAGCACCAGAGCCCATCCAGAGACACAAAAGCTGGATAAATAATGAGCACGGGCCCAAAGCCTCCCCTGCAGCCACCCTGCCCAGCAGAAGAGAGGACAGTGACTCCAGCCACCCTGCTGGGGGTTCAGGTGCCCTCTGGGGTCATCACCCCTCATCTCCTTATTCCACACAGGATGGAGAGGGGCTCCCAACACTTCACTCCTGGCCCAGTTACAGATGAGGCCATTATAAAAAGAACAAAAATACAGTGAGTACAAAGTCAGCTCTGGTGGCTTGACTGCAGACATGAGGTGGCAGGAGTCAAAGAGCTCATTATATTAATTATAAAATAACCATGGAAAAGGCTGAATTCCATCTTCTGAAATCTTTCAGCTGAGTCTTGCTGAAATATGTGCTCTGCTCCTGCAAGGCTTACAGGTTCAATAGAGGATTCAGAGAGAATCAGAATGGTATCTCTTGGCTTTAAACATCTCTGGATCTGGAGTGAGCAAGTGAGTTGCCAAGGAATAAAGTCCCTTTTTTAATTCAAAGTAAAACACACCTACATCTCCAGTCTGGGGAGACAGCTACCGAGGAGATCCAATATCAGCCCTCAGTCTTGTTTCCTCTGCTACAAGGCAAGGGCAGATCAGTCCAAAGAAAACTCCTCAGCAGATTGAAGCAGTCGAAAAAAAAAGTACATTTACTTGTTAATGTCTCGTAGTCTCAGATGTCTGGGGTACAAAGGAAAGTATTTGAACAGCTTAAAAGTTTTATGGCTGGAATAACATTCAATAAAAAATACATTTTTGCAGGACTGGCTAAGGAACCACAGGCAGGCAGGAATTCCGGGAAAGCCCCCGTTCCTCCGGGAGGAGCCAGTGGGGAGCAGGGAGAGGGGTCCCTGTGCTGCCCTGTTCCCCAGAGAGACAGGGAAGGGATGTTTGGGATTTTCATCTCTGGAAAATCTTTGATCAGGCAGCTGGGCTCCATCTCGGAGATGCAGCTTTCTGCTAGCAAAACCCCAAATCCAAATGGTGGGTGCTGTGTTTGCAATCTCCCAAAAACCTGACATGTTCCATGTGCCACTGCACCTCCCCACATCCCTGAGCTTGCTTAGAACAAAGTCACGAACTTTTGGAGCAACAGCTGCCTCTTGGACAGAGAGGTTCTGGGCCAAGCTTCAAATACCCCCAGCCTGTGATTTATGGGTTGGTGTCCAAAGCAGAGCAGCAGATTTTCTCTTTCTTGTGATTTACAGAGCTGAAACCAGGTGAGATTCGGGGCTTTTAATGAGTTGAAAACCCCTTTGATGCCCAAATTCAAAGTGAATTTGAGTCAGAGAAATGAGCCCACATGAACCAGACCCAAGAATGCATCTCCCCAAAGCCCTGTGAAGTGAAAGCACAGCTTTGCAGAGGCTTTTGCTGACATCTTCCCTTGCAGCACCTTCCTAAAGCTTCTGACTGCCCAAATGCAAAATGTCCTCACCTCACTATTCACAAATGGTCTTTAACAAATATTCAGAGGCCTGGTTATACATTACATGAGCATTAGGAGAATGCATTATCTGGCACCAGCATCTCACAGGCTTTCCAGGGGTTATGTTCTCTTTCTCCAATAAGAAAAAAAAAAAATCTTGTTATAGTTGTGATCAGCATCAATAAACTGGAGTGGTTCAGTCTCAGTGAAATGACAAAAAAAAAAAGCAAGGGAAAGCTGTGGACACCAGTCCTGAAGGAAGTGGTGACTGCCCTGAGCACTGGTGGTGATGCTGAGCTGAGGTCCCCAGGGCTGAAGCTCACAGCTTTTCATTTTAGAAACTGCCTGAGGCACCAGGCCAAAAATCCCCTACACTGCAATTACCACAGGACTTCTGCTAAGGGCAAGAGAAGGAACCAAACCCTGAAAAAAGGAAAGCCTCAAAGTCCCACTTTGGCTGAGCAAACCTGGCTCTGCAGCCCTGTCCAAGAGATGGTTCAGCAAAGCTTCTTGGAAGCCTCCTGAGAAACTTCTCTGCTGTGTGGCAGTGCCAGCTGACACAATGGAAAGCACACAGGGGATGTTTCAAGAAATCACTTCACTTGGAAAAAAAACTATGAGCAATGCTTTTTTCTGAGAACTAATTTTCCAAATAGAGGGTTCATTTTCTTCCTCAGAACAATTTCTCCCTTCAGCTGTAAACTCGACAATTTACATCTGAAGTAGCCTTAAGATTCTACTGAGTCAAAATCAAGGCAAGTGCTCCTAGGCAATCATTCTCTCTGAGACATTTCTTCTTTGGAAAATGAGAGACCCAACAGAAACTGGAAGATTTTATTGCAAGTGACAGAACATCGGGCTCAGTGGTGGAAGCCTCAGCCTTGGTGTTAAGGAACACAAAGCTCCTGACTCCAATTAAGTTTTGTTCCATTTATATGGGCAGAGAATTGGGCCTTCGGAAAGAAAAGTCAGCGGGCTCCAGGGAGCAGCCATGACAGGGAGACACCAGATGGAAATTGCTTTTACTCCTGCTCCCAGGACATCCATCCTGAAGGAAAGCCTATAGGTGCTGACAAGCTCCAGCACTACAGATTAAACCAAGACAGGAAAAGTAATAAAGGGTGAAAAACAGACAGAGGAATATTTTAGCTCTCTTGGGGATGAAAGGCTCTTTTGCCTGGCATTACTGGTCATCTTACACAAACCTTTAGCTTTGCTGGGGAGGACACTGGATTCTCCCTGGCATGCCAGCTCCTGAATCCATCACAGGAATCTATTTTGGAAATCTTTCTGTCACAGCATTAAAGGGAAAAGCTGTGTTGACAGAAGTGCCCGTTGTGTTCCTCGCAGCCTTTCCATGTTCTCACCCTGAGCAACACGGAGGAGGCTGGGACCAGGGGATTTATCAACCTTGAGCAAACCCCATCCCTTTAATGGGAAATCTGCCTCACTTCACCCTTAGGTTGACATTTATTGTTTAAAAACGTTGAGAAAATGTGCTGAGGAATTGCCCACTCCCATGAGTGTCAGTAGGAAATGTTTAAAGTGCACATTTTTCACCTGGTGCCAGGCCCAGGTCCGCAGCCAGGTCCTGTTTGACAACCAGATGAGGAGCACAAAGGGGTTCCCCTCACAGAAATGTTTGGGTCTGGGAGCTGGCACAGGCTGTGGCTCACAGGAGCCCAGGAGCGTGCAGGGCACGGGGGCAGTGGTCAGAGGGCAGCCTGGGGGTCACTTCCCTTTGCCCTGGGCTTTGGCCAGGCTGCTCTTGACAGGCCCCCCCAGAGTGGGGGCTCGGGAGCCTCTCTGCTGAGTCTCCATAGGGAGAATTTGGCACAAGCCCGGGGCTACCTCAGTGTGCTGCTCCCTGGCCCTCCCAGAGCACCTCTAGTCCTGTGCCAGTGGTGCAGCCAGAGTTCCAGGTGCCTGCTCCAGTGCCAGGAGTCCCCAGTGCCAGGAGTCCCCAGTGCCAGGAGTCCCCAGTGCCAGGAGTCCCCATCACCACTGCAGCTCATTGCAGGGGGGACGGGGTCTGGGCTGACAGGGAAATGTCCTTCTGCCTTCCCAGGAAAGCCACGCTCCCTGCTCCTGTTCCAGAGCACCCCAACACCTCTCTCCCCTCCCCGTGCAACTGCAGGGTGCACATCAGCACCGTGGTAAGAGCTGAGATTGCAAATGACCCTCCCAGAGCTCTGCATTCCTCCAGCTCTCTGAAGTGCCCCGGGGGCTGAAGTCTGATAAAACTGCTTCCAGTGGTAACAGGAACACAGAACACACAACCAAGATTGAAGCACTTTGTGGGCTTGGTTGAAGAAACTGGCAGGTTGTTTCATGTGCCTACAAATCAAACCAGCAAACCACCACCTCTCCTTTTAGTCAGTGCAGGGTAACACATTTCTTCTCTTTCACCATCATTCAGAACCTGCTCCTAAACTGAATGCAACTGGGGCTGTTGCATCTGCTTCAGTGGCTCCTGCACTGAATCAAACTAAGGTGCAAAAATAGAATTAATCTCCTTTTACCAGCCAAAATCTGGGGATGAAATTATCTCATTTTGCAAGAGCAGGGGGCTTGCTTCCCCTCCTGAGCACAAAAGTGCAAAAAGTGCATAAATGTGTGCTGATTTCTTGGGCAGAGAACAGAAAATAATTTAATTTCAGAGATGAATTAGAAGCTTTGTAAATTAAATGGGTGGTGCTCTGCTTAGGGCCACACTCATTGCCCTCCCTGCATGGTCTGCAGGATTTTCTGTTGTTAATCACTGCTGATTGTGGGGTTTGATCTGTACAGATGCTCCTGCCTCAGGGCCACCCTATAATGGCAAGACCTGCTCCTAGTTTATAGTGGATTGGGATACAAAGGTGTTGTTACCTCCCCATCTCTCTGTGAGCAGTGCAGAGCCAGTGGTGTGGGTTTGCAGCAGGTGGGAAATGCTGAAATGGAAAAAGGTAGATTCTCTTCCCTGTGCTCTGAGCTGAGAGAAAGCTCCTGGAACATTCCTGTCCGGGGCTCAGCATCCAACACCTGGATCCTGATCCTGGATCACCCATCCAACTGCTGGGCTGGGACCTGTATTTCTTCCAGACATCAACATCCTCGGGATGATGATCCTGCCCTCACACTGGGAACCCACAGACACCCCAGGAAAGGAGGCTGCAACCACCACAGCAGCAGCAGCAGCAGCAGCAGCACTCTGCCTGCCTCACTCACCACAGCAAAACCTTCTCTTGGAGCCCTGTACAACCTGGGGATGCAACTCCCATCGTTGTGGCACACCTGGCTGGAGAGCAGGATTGGGAGATGTGCCAAGGAGCTCACTAAGCAGCACTGAGAGCCTGGGCTGTGGTCAGACCTGGGAGCAGGACAGGATCTCTCTGCCCTATTCTCTGTCAGTCCTATTCTGTGTCAGTCCTTCATGCTGTCAAGCTGGCTGCCAAATGCATGGCTGCCAAATAAATTAACCTTGTCAATTTTAAACCATCAATTATCATCGTTACATTATTGAAAACAGCACTGTGCCTGGAATCGCACCAGCAGGAAGATGCTCTCTGGTGATACAATTTTGTTCCCATATGGAAATCAGCAGATTAGTCCACAGCACCTTTACACTGATTCAAAGTCTGCATTGTGCAGCTCATGCTGTTGTAATCATAATATTCTCATTGCTGGGAAAGGCTGGGAGGCAGCTAAGCACTAAATAAACACTTTATTTATTTTCCAATGTAATGCTGCTTCCACATTCAAATAATGTCCCTACAGCAGCTGAGTCCAAAGCTGCACACTGAGGTCAATGCACATTGAGCACGGCACCCAAAAAAGGTCTTGTTTTTATGTAATGTTCATCTCCCCAAGGGTCAGAGAGCACCTCTGCTTTCGGACACAGCAGGGTCTGCCCTGAGGCACAGCCAGCCCCCTCTGCCCTGCACCCACCTGGGGGAAGGGGGGCTTCCCTGGGTACCCTTTGGCTCTCTAGCACCCACCTTTTATCCTCCCACAGTCCCTGCAATCACCGAAAGCTTTTAATAAACCTGAAATGCCTCGGTCCCCCCTGCCAGACACACTGGGGAAGAGGAAAGGAGAACACGCAGCAGTGACTCCAAATTCTGGCTTTTGCAGCGCAGCAGGGAGAGGTACAAGCTCCAAAACCTCGGCAATGAGCAGAGGGGACCCGAGCGTGTTTGCCAGGGCTGCACCTGAGCAGCAGCCGGAGCCGGAGCCGGGCGCTGGCAGCGCCGAGCAGCCGGGAGGAGCCTGGAAAGCAGATTCCTGCAGAAAACAACACCAAATCATCTGCGGGGCTGGCCGGCGGCCAGGGTGACGTTAGGCAGGGCCATCTCCAGCGCAGCTGAGCCGGGCATTCCCCGGAGGCTGTTTGTGCTGCTGCTCCGTGCCCCGAGCGCGGCTGGGACCCCGCCAGGGCTGGCACCCGGCCCGGGAGAGCGGAGCCCCCGGGAGCGGGGCTGGAGCTCCGCCACCTCTCCGGAGGAGAGCCCGGAGCTGGGATCTCTCCTGCAGGGCTCACCGGGGCCGTGAGGCACGAACTGAGCTGTGCTTCAGCGCTGCTCCCCTTCTGCTGGGTCCCTGCAGGTGCCTGAGCAGGAGGGACCTGGCCAGGGCTGGGCCCCCAGCACGTCCCCCGGGAGGCTGGAGGAGGATGCTCCGTGGTTTTATGCAAAGAAAAGGTCTGTGTGGATCCTTTACACTGTAAATATTTACTTCCCTGAGCCCCAAAATTAAAATTTGGCCTTGAATTGTATTAAATGTGCCGTAGGAATTAAAACCTTTCATGTCAGTGATCTGGAGAGAACAAGTGGTCACAGTTGCTTGGCTAGCAGCAAACCCCTCTTTTTTTCCAAGCCCAGTCATTCCCAGAAGCCCACCATTCCTTATTACAGCATTATTTGGTTTAACCACTTCTTTACTTCCTTTTCCTCCTTGCCTGCATCCTGTCCTGCTGGGCTCCCAGAGAGGCAGCTCCCACCAACATTTGTCTTCTGCCTCAATATTTTTATCTAGAGAAACTTCTGCATCCAGGAAAACCCTCCCCTAACTCAGAAATGTTAATCCCAGAGATCCTCCAGCACCTTTTAGTGATTTTCCCACTTCTTCCACGGCCTAAGCTGCCTTCCCTGAACAGTTATAAACTTTCATTGCCAGAACACCACTTAAGCAAAAGCCCCGAGTCACCTGCAGGGCCCTGTGTTTTCCAGATTTCCCAGGGACCCGCTTGGTTATGTGAAGGTCAAACGTGTTCCCCAAGGTTTTATTCCACGGATTTCTTCACGTGCTGCAGTCAGGCTTCACTGCACAGACGTTTGTGCCTGGATTGATCCCAGAGCAGAAACCTCTGGAGCTGAAGCCTGGCTGAGTTGCTTTGCCTCAGGGAAGCTGCCAGGCTGAAAGTTACTGCAGGGACTGGCCACCAGCTCTGAAATCTCCTTCCGAGGTCAAAAGACTCCCAACACTAATGGTAGGTCAGCCTGGAGATGAATTTCTAATTTGGTCAATGGCCTCAACAAAAAAAACCCCACTTTGGTTCCACTGAAAATCATCTTGGTTATTAAACCCCCAAAATGCCTCAGAACAACCTTTGATGCTCAAACAGCTTCCACTGAAGTTTTTGCCATAGTAGAAAAAGCAATTTTCTTTTCACATGTGCAAATTGACAACAGGACTTTTAGAAGGACCAGATACTCAAATTCCCATTGCTGAGGACGTGCAAATTGACCAACAGTGAAATCTGGGAGTTCCAGCTGTAGCAGCACCTCGGCCAAAAGTCCTCAGAAAAGTGAAAAGAAAAGAAAACAGAAGGATTCTGATCCTCTCACTGCCCAGGCTGCCCTGGCAAGGCTCCAGCGTGGGGATGGCTGAAAACAGACTGGGAACCACGAGAGCCCTGCTGCTCTGGGGCAGCCTCAGCCTCGCAGGCAGCTCCTGAGTGCGAGCTGCTGGCAAGGGCAGGGCTTGCATCCACTTTCCTCAGTGTTTATCTGCTTTTCTCTCAAGCACTGGAAGCAGAAGCATCAGCAAAATCGTCACTATATGGAAGCAGAGAATCCCAGGATCACTGAGGCTGGAAAAGCCCTCCCAGCCCATCAAAGTCCAAACTGAGATCCCCACCTTGTCCCCAGCCCAGAGCACCGAGTGCCACCTCCAGGCCTTCCTTGGACCCCTCCAGGGTTGGGAACTCCAAACCTCCCTGGGCAGCCCCTTCTGGTGCTGGACATCAGTGACCATGTTCAGGGAAGCCCCCAGGCATCCACCACAGGCACTGCTGCTATTGAAGCAGGATGAAAAAAACACAATTTAAATGAAAAATCTCCTGGTAAAGTCCCTTGAACACGAGTGTCCCAGCTGTAATCAGGTCTGTGTGTGTGACAGGGGGTCATCCTCTGCCTTTCTGCCTCAGACACCTTTGGGCTTCACTGCTCTTCTCACTTCCCACCAGCGGTTTTAAAAGTCAGTGCAGTGAAGCCTGACTGCAGCACGTGAAGAAATCCCGATATAAAACCTTGGGGAACACCGTGGCACTCTTCCACACCCCCTTCCCAAGGGCTTTGAAGAATCTGTATCCATCTTTCCCAAAAATACCACCCACTTAACACAAGATGGCACCGCTGACCACCTCAGGGCTGAAGGCGAGCCCAGGTACCCGGGACAGGTTCAGATCTGTTTATTTAACTCATTTCATGGCTCCCGAAAAGCCTCTCCCGGTGCTTCTCCTGCCCACTCCTCGCTGTGCTTTGTCACAGACTCCAATCTGTCCTCTTGCTTCATCTTCCAACAACCCCTTGGTCCAAGCAAGCTAAAATCTTCCCCAAGAATTTATAATTCCCTAATTAAGGCTGGCAGTAGCCTGATTAATAAATGTGGAGAAAAGGGGTTGTGACAGAGCAAAGATTTGCTGTGTGCCTCACCCAGAGAGAGAGTTTGTACTCACCAGCTGTGCCTTGGTGGGGGGGGAACAGTGTCCCACAGAGCCCCCTGTGCCCCACAGAGCCCCCTGTGCCCCACAGAGACCCCTGTGCCCCACAGAGACTCCCATGCCCCACAGAGCCCCCTGTGCCCCACAGAGCCTCCTGTGCCCCACAGAGCCCCCTGTGCCCCACAGAGCCTCCTGTGCCCCACAGAGCCCCCTGTGCCCCACAGAGCCTCCTGTGCCCCACAGAGCCCCCTGTGCCCCACAGAGCCTCCTGTGCCCCACAGAGCCCCCTGTGCCCCACAGAGCCTCCTGTGCCCCACAGAGCCCCCTGTGCCCCACAGAGCCTCCTGTGCCCCACAGAGCCCCCTGTGCCCCACAGAGCCTCCTGTGCCCCACAGAGCCCCCTGTGCCCCACAGAGCCTCCTGTGCCCCACAGAGCCCCCTGTGCCCCACAGAGCCTCCTGTNTGGGTGCAGCCCCTCCTGACCCGTGGCACAGCACCCCGGTGGGTGCAGCCCCTCCTGACCCGTGGCACAGCACCCCGGTGGGTGCAGCCCCTCCTGACCCGTGGCACAGCACCCCGGTGGGTGCAGCCCCTCCTGACCCATGGCACAGCGCCCTTCTGACAGCAGAGCCTTTCAGCCACCACCGGTCTGGACCCCACTGCTAAAGGGGAGAACAAAAATAGGTTGATTTGATATTAGCATTTCTCTGGAGTCCCTGGGAAGCAGAAAGACTGGGGGAAGGGTGAATTCCTTCCCTATACAACTGAGAATTACATCCTTTCTCTGGAATGTTTAAGCTAATTTGGAGAATTTAACAGATATTAATGTTCTTGCTGCAGAGTCATACACACCAGTCCACAGCCTGAGATGAATTACTTGTGAATCTTGTTCTATTTCCATAGTTCTCTCTTGAAACAAGGCATGTTTTGTAGCACTTTATACTTTTTTTTAAAGTAGATTCCCCAAATCATTGCCCTTCTGTGAAGTCCATGGCATTCCTTAAGCTGTTTTATACCTAGGCAGGGCTGAGATCTCCAGACCCCACTCAAAGACAGATTCTCCTGGTTTCTCATTTGAGGATACACAGGCAGAACTTGCCCCGTGTGCATTCCCCAGGCTCACATCTTCCAGTTCCTCCCCTCCCCTTAAAGCTTCAAAGTGCTTCTGCAAGGAATCCAAACCCACAGGCCAAACTCCTGTGGTTCCCACAAAACATCCCCCAGTCACAAGGGAACAGCCAGAGGCTCTTCTGGGCTCAGATCTCACCCTCAGCCACAGAGCAGCTCCTGGGGTTGCAGGAGGAGCTCAGGCATTGCCCAGCTTTGCCACCTCAGAGCTGCTGGAATGGAACAAACCTTCCACAAATCCTCCTCCAAGACTGTGCCTTTCCAAAAACGTGGTCAACTCCAGAGTTACAGAATCATGCCAGAAGGGTTTGGGCTGGAAGGACCTTAAAGCTCACCCATCCCAACCCTGCCATGGCAGGGACACCTCCCACTGTCCCAGGCTGTTCCCAACCCCAATGTCCAGCTGGGCCTTGGGCACTGCCAGGGCTGGAGCAGCCTCTTTTGCCCTCACTAACACGTGAACACATCTAAACCACAACTCTGATAGAAACCCAGTGGTTCATAAAACTCACAACTTATCCAGTATCAAGTGATTCATCACATTTTTTTATTACATGCACAGAGCTTTGCTGTTCAGGCAGTGCCCCAGCAGGGAAACCTGCAGCATTCCTCACATCCTGGTGCTAAGGAGCATCAAGCATCCAGTGCTGTGGGAGAACATGCTCACAGTGCAAATGTTCGTGGCTAAAACACCAGCAAAGCATCTCTTAAGAAGTGCATTTGTCCTCAAAATCAAATTTAATCTCTTTTTAAATGAGCATTTTTGGGATGTTTTCACCAGGACAGCAACACAAATAGAGTCAAAAGATTTTTCCTGTTAAAAGGAATTCAGGTGTAACTCCAAACTGCAAATTGATGCCGAATCCAAGCTCTGTGGTTGCGTTTGGTGCAGGCTGTGTGCTCCAGCGGTACCCCTGGCTCCCAGGCAGCAGCAGCAGCAGGGGTGACCCGTTCCCTGGCTGGGGTGACCATTCCCTGGCAGGGGTGACCATTCCCTGGCTGGGGTGACCATTCCCTGGCTGGGGTGACCCGTTCCCTGGCTGGGGTGACCATTCCCTGGCAGGGGCAGCCGTTCTGTTTCCATCACAATGCAAAAGCTCCTCTCCGAGAGGGTGAGCGGGCACCGGGCCAGGAGCAGAATGCCTCTGCTTTGCAGTCATCCCTGAGCCAAGGTATTAGCTTCACTTTTCAAAGCATGAGTGGCCAGAAAGCCCAGCCTGGAAATTGAAACCATCCTCCAGGCACCTCGGCTCGGGGCAGGGGAGCTGCAAAGCCCGTGGCTTACACGGCTCACGCAGCGAGGGGACTGCAGCTGCCCGATCAATAACGCTCTCAGCTTATATTTCTCATTTGCACCTCGCTGCTTTTCCTGCCCTGCTTTTCCACCAAGCGAGACCAGGGCTGTGGGTCCCTGCAAGGAGCCCTGATCCACGTGCTGAGGAGCTCACTGCACAGCCCATCCCCAGCTCCATCGCCCCGGAGCAGCTGCTCCTGGTCCATCCTCCCTCCCAAGGGTCCTGAGCAGCCCCTGGGATCCGTGGGGCAGCACCTGGGGGGTGGGACAGCCCCAGGCCTCGGTGCTCACAGCAGCCCGTGCCACGCTGGGGTTTGCTGACACTTTCCCAGCTATCCAGGGCTTGCTTTCCTCTCAGGAGCAGCCTGAAGTATTTTTCAAGCTGTAGCATTTCTGGTTTATGGCTGTCCAAATGCTGCAATGTTCTGCTGGTATTACTACAAAAAAAAAAAAAAAAACGGGGGGAAAGCTTAAGCTGAATTAATTTGGTGCAGATTGTGATTCTCCATGGGTTAACTCAGTTCTTAGTGCTGACTCAATCCAGTTTGGCCCCTTCTGCCTGCAGACTCTGGGTTACAGCCCCACTGGCAGGCACTGGGGCTGATTTTTAGGGTAATTTATGAGGAGGGATAAAACATAGGCAGCGCATCTCGCTCTGCTTTTCAAACCCTAGGAGGGTCCCTCGTGCTCAGGACGGGCTCCACTCGAACCCTTCCTGCTGCCCACAGTTAACTGGGACCCCACAGTGACTACTGCTGGCTGGAAATGGGAATTTTGGTGAAACTCACAGGATTTCATATGCAGAGGCTCTGATGCCACGGCCTCTCTCCCTTGGCAAGGCAGCCTGGACACTGAACCTGGCTGGGAATCAACTAAAACTGCAGTCTGGGGTGGGGGCTGCCAGGAGGGAGCTGGGATCCCTCCCCAGGGGCTGCAGGCTCTAGCAGCATCCCCTCCACTCATTCTGTTATCACAGCCTCCTGCACATCCCCAAGACCATGAACCTGATGATCCAACCCACAACTGAGCATTTCCTTCCATTTCTGCAGAGTGCCTTGTGCAGCCCTCAGGCACTGCATGGGGCTTTTCCCTTTGCCCTAAAAACCAGAATAAAATCCCATGGACCTTGACCAAGTCAGAACACCCCATCCCAGCAGATCTGAAGGAAAGCAAGCTAGAATAGGCCAGAAATTGCACAGAATAAGACATGGCTACTTTTAGACAATCCCAGAGCTGGATAGACAATATTGTTTCAGCCTGCTCCTGCTCCTGCTCCTGCTCCTGCTCCTGCTCCTGCTCCTGCTCCTGCTCCTGCACAATCACTGCCAAAAAACGTTTTTGGTGTAGGTTCTGATCCTCTGTGCCCCTGACTTGCACCCACACCCAGCCAGGGATCAGCTGGCAGTGAAGAAGCAGCCCAGGATGGAGTTTACAGACCAGGAGTACAGCGTGGTCAGTGCCTGTTCCCTGCCCAGGACCTGGGCTCTGTCTCTAGGGCTCCCAGCTCTGGCTCAAGGGGTTCCCACTGTTCAGCACAACTGAACCCACCCAGACCCCTGTGCCTGCAGCCAGGCCAGTCCTTCACATGCTCCAAAGCCCCACACACAGTGGAGCACCACCAGCATGTTCCACCAGGCTGTTTAATGCCCTGGCACCATCAGGGTAGTGCAAATCTATGAACTTTGGTCCTCCCAGGACCTGAAGAGGCTGACAAAAACCATAGAGAGAAACAATTTATCAGGGCTGGAGGGACAGGACAAGGGGGAATAAATTCAAACTGCCAGAGGGCAGGGTTAGAAGGGATGATGAGACCCTGGCCCAGGGTGCCCAGAGCAGCTGGGGCTGCCCCTGGATCCCTGGCAGTGCCCAAGGCCAGGCTGGACATTGGGGCTGGGAGCAGCCTGGGACGGTGGGAGGTGTCCCTGCCATGGCAGGGGTGGGATGAAACGATTTTTAAGGTCCTTCTGTGATTAGCTGTGGCCCCATGGGGCAAGGCTCATGTTCCCTGCCTCACCTGAGCTCACAGAGGCAGGTACAGCCCTCAGCACCTTGTCTAAGCAGGAGCACGAGGTTTGCTGTGGGCTGCAGGACCTAAACTGGCACCACTGACATTTCATGGTGCTGTTGATCTTCCTGGCCATCCTGACTCACAGCGAGATTTCCTCTCAAGCAGGTGGAAGGTTTACTCCCAGCCGTGGGGAACAAAGCAAGGTCTGAGTTCCCCCCTCCCAACCCAAAGGCAGCACAGACACTCGACAGCAGCCATACAACAAACTCGGGATGCTCACAACAGGTGGCAGCTGCTTCCAGGGACGTGGAAGGGGCCCCACATGCTGCTGCTAATGAAATAATCTGAGGTCAAACCAATATTTGTGTGGAACCGCTGTGTTTATCTCCATACGTCAAGATAGCACACACAAATATTTATCTTCCCTGAAAGCATTTTAAACAGAGTATTCCTCCCGACTGGAGTGCTGCCGAAATATTCAGCGGTCACTGCCTGGAGCATCCTGCAGCTCCCGGGACAGTTTTGCCTCTGTTTGGCGCTGGATGGAGCCGGGAGCTGCCCCCAGCCCCTCCGGCTGTCCCCCAGGGGCTCTCAGCACACCTCCAGCTGGTATTACCGGGGTGCCCAGGGCTCAGGGCAGCTCGGGGTGGCCGCATTCAGAGGCTCCCGCTGGAATGGCCTCAGGTTCCCGGGCTTTGACGGCGTTTGGGTGGCACAGTGACAGGCAGGTGCCCGCCAGCACAGGAGGCAGAGCAAGGCTGGAACACAGGGAATTCCGGAGGGGTTTTCCCACTGACTCCCACCCTTCTTCAGTGCGTTTTGTTGCGGATCAGGACTGGGAATTGCTCTCGTGTGTGGTGTGAGCAGTGCTGAACATCAGGGACTCGGGCACAGCATCCCAGACGGGACAGAGCGAGGAGGGTGAGCTCTGCAGGAGGAGCGGGTCCTATGGCCACTCATCACCACAGAACACAGCACATCTTCCAAAACCACTCAGCTGCTCAAGTGGGTGTCAGGTACTCGTGAAGCTCCCAGCAACTGATGCCTTAAGAGGCCACCTGAAAACACAGCCCAGACAGGAGGAAGGGAATAAAGGTGGGGATTTATTTGAAGGGCCTTCAAGGTACCCCTGGGGAGCCAGAGGTGCTGCCCAGATGGGCCCCAAGATGGACCCTGAGAGGCCACGAGTTCTTCACACCTTTATAGGTTGGGTTCATTTGCATAGCCAGGGTTAATTCTCAGATTAAAACTTCAGTTAATGAGGTAATTTCCCCTCAGCTTGCCCCCCTTTCAGAGGCTTTTGGTTTATACTTTTTGGGCCCAGGACGGGCTGGGTGTCCTTGAAGAGCAGCCCCGGAGAGGCTTTGCTATGACTACTCAGCATGAGAGAGCAGAAATGAACAGGCCACAAGAAACCTCAGAGTTACACACTAAGCAGTACAGAATTTTGAAAAATATAAAAGTTAAAACCTAAGGCAGCAGAACAGCCCCAGGCACTGACAAACACATTCAGTAACATTTGTCCCTCAGCAGTCCCTGCACGGCCGGGGGGATTTGCAGTGCTGTTTCACTGTGCACAAACACTAATGCACAGCTCTGTTGTGTATCATCATGTACAGGTGTTGGGAACATCAAAGCACTGGGAACCTGGCAGGGGTAACCTGGCAACTCCCATCAAAAGCTGAAATGAGTCTGCAGCATTTCTAAATTAACCTGTTGCCATCTGCAAAGCAAGGTGGGTGTAACATTAAAACTCAAATTTGCCTCCCCAACCCCCTTGTCTTCCCCCCACATTCAGGATGCTGAGCATTTAAGGTTAGGATTGAAAAGGATGGGACAGCCAAAAACTGACTGCAGTGACCTCTGGAGTATTTCTGCTGTCAGAGACCAGCAGCCAAATGTCCTCAAGAGAGGAAGATGCAGACACTCCTTGGTTGTGTGCAGAGACATCAGCAAGTACCAGGCTTCTGCATCTCCCCAGGTGAGAGGGGATCATGCTCAGAGCAGGTCAGTGGAAAACAGACATCTCCACAGAACCCCACCCAAGTAACTCCAGAGATGCTGGGGACAGCCAAAGCACTTGGTACCCAGCAATAGGTTACATAGGATAGAATAGGTTGTAACCAACAGGTTGTAACCAATAGGTTATAAAATAGCTTTAAATGTGACATTGGGCTTTACTCAGCCCAGTGTCACAGTGAGTGTCCTTGTAGATGGTTCTGTTCGTCCTCCTCACTGAGCTGAGTATGTCCATGATTTATCTTGGTTTTCTTTTTGAATTCCAAAATCCCTTTAAAAGCAATTTTCACACCATCATCCTTACTTGTGAGAGACCAGCAAGTGTGTGTGGGGAATTCACTTTACAACACACCTGGTAGATGAGGCCTTTGTTTTCAAGACCCTCCAAGAAAAATCAGATTTTTTTCAGCTAAACCATCACTTTGTTGTTGCTCCACCCTAGGACACCATCCCTCCATAACAAGTGTGGGTAGATGCCCCAGGCTGGCTGAGCAGAGTCCCTGGGTGTGAGCCCTCCAGGGCCAGCAGTTCCTGCTGGAGAATCCACGGGAGGTGCAGGAAGGCAGGAAGAGCCCTGGGACACAGCCCTGGGACACAGCCCTGGGTACAGGATCTCCTGCCCTGGGAGCTGAACGAGCTCCACAAGCACCAAGTCCTTGTTTTCCTCAGGGAGATCCCAGGGGAGCAGCCGGGGGATCCATCCCAAGCCCGGATCGGGCTGAAAACCTCTGGTTACACCCAGGGATGGTTCAGCACCAAGGCAGGAGCAGGGGGGACCCTGAGCCAGGGGAGGGAGGCTCTGTGTGCCAGTGTCACATTTTATAAATCTCTGGGTGCCTTTCCTTGCTCGACCTGCTGTGCAGGGGCTCGTGGATTAAACACCAGCTTGCACATTCCACAGAGAAGTTTGGGGGTTTTTTTCCTGCTTTCTGGGCTGTCAGAAAGAATTTGGATGAGGTCAGTCTCTGCACACAGAACATTAAGTCTCCACTGAAGGAAGGACACAAAAGCTCCGTCTCCACTGTACAGCACTGCATATTGTGCATATCAGTTTGAGCTGTTTTATTACCAACAATTACCAGCTCCAGGCAGGGTGACCTGCTGAACGAGCTGTCTGACACAGTCATTAGTCACAGCTCAGCAGACACCAGGACAGAGGGGGATTTGGATGCTGTAAAGCAACAGGCACTTATCAAACAGTTGAAAAACCATAGACTAAGCACAAGCAGCACCGTGGCTGCCACGGGGGGAAGAAACCTCCTGAAATCTGGAATGTGTTTCTACTTACTGTCCATCCTAGTAAAATAAAATGATCTCTCATTTGAGCATATGGTTCTGCTTAGACAAGAAACTGTATATATTGGTCTAAATCCAGAATAGCCCTTCTGACATATTACTCAGTATTAGAAAATCGCTACAACCTGCATGCTCTGCAGCAGTTCCTAATGCTGAGTGCAACAAACCTTCAGTGAGCTTCCTCTTCCCTGTCTCCTCCCCAGCTTTCTGTCCTGCACCCATTTCATTCTTCTTTCCTCAGCCTGACACCTTTTCTGTATCCTTGTCCTTCCTTTTCTCCATCCTGACATGCGTCTCTTTAAGAAGGGGTTGTGACTTCTCTGCATGAAAAGACTTCCAGCAACATCCCAGAGCTCCCAGTTTGTGTGGCAACCTCCTGATGGCAGAGAGACTGAGCTTTCAGATGGCCAGCACCTCATGGATAACCTGCAGATGTGTTTTTAAGGCCTCTATGCATTTTAACAAATTGCTCAGCTTTTATTTGAGCACAGTCAGACGGACAGAGGAAGCTTTGGGGATGCTCAGGTGACAATGGAGATAGAGTCTCCAATTCCCAAAGCAGATTTCTCTGAGAATGAAGGAGGCTTTGCAGATCCTGGACACTGAATGGGCTCTCTCTGAAGAGAAGCTGGCTGACATTTCTCTGCCTGTATTTCCCAGCTGAGAATGTATTTTAGGCATGATCCAATATTTCCAGGGGAGCGTACTGACTTTCAGAAAATGGCATTGCAAAAGAAATATTGAACTGAAACATTTCAGTGAGATCAAAACATTTGAATGGGGAAAGCTCACGATGTAAGAATGGATACGGATGGGAAAGGAGCCTTTGCCAGAAAACCACGCAGCCAACTGGGCCTGGGCTGGATCCAGCTCTGTCAGAGGTGGATTCATTCCTGCCACAGCTCCCAGAGCCCAGCAGCCTCGGGAGGAGGGGGCAGCTCCAGGGCACCTGGGCTGGGATGAAATGAGCTCAGTGCCCCAAGTCCCTGAGCTGTGTCTGCAGCAAAACCTTCCTGGAGTGAGCTGGGAGAGCCCTGCAAGCACTGGCACTAAACACAGCCCAGAGCTGCCCCATGGCCAGCACAGAGAGAAATTCTGACCCCAGCAGGGGCAGAAAATACCAGTGGCAAGGGGCTGCTCCAGTATGGCTCCTGACTCCTCCACTTCTAAGACTGAGATTGAAAAGGAGAGTTTTTCCATGAAAAATCAGCTTCTTAGCTGAGTAACTGAACATTTACACACATGAGCAACAGGTAAACACAACTGCATAAAGAAAAGTGCAAAAATAATTCTCTGGAGTTTTTTAAAAACAGAGTTATTTTGGCAAAGCATTGGGATGGCAAAATCCCTCCCATTTCTCATAAGGGATTCCCTTGGGACCATGTTCACCTCTGTGGACTAAGATTTTTGTTGAATTTCCTCCCAGCTCTTAACTCCTGTTTTATTTGCCCCCCACCAATTCAAGCCACAGCGTCAGAGGAAATGGGCAAAATCTCTCAGAAGGGTAAAAGCTCCAACCATTTCAGGACACAGAAGAGAGGGAAGGTGATCTCTTGGGATACCACACCACAAGGTTGGAGTCCTTTGTGCACTCCAGTCTGTGCCAACAGAACTGATTCTTCCTGCATAGAAAAGATTCCCACAGGCTTCAGCCAGGACAAGGATTTGTGCCAGGGATGGAGGAGCCTCTGTTATTTGTGTAATCCTGCTGGAACAAGCTTCAGCTACTGACGAGGCTTTCACAGGGCTGAGCTTACAGTGAATGGCTTCATAACTTCTCAAATAGGGTAAAAAGGGGGTTTTGTGGAGTAGGCACCTTCATCTAAGGAGGGGTAAGACCCAAACCTCCCAGGGAGCACTGCTGGGATCAGGCAGGTGCATCTCACTCCAGGCAGGGAGCACAGCCTGTGGGGGACCTGCTGGAGCAGCTCTGCAGGGAGGCACCTGGGGGTAAAAAGAACCCCATCACATCACATCCCATTGTGATAAATAGAGGTTGGAATATTGGCTTTCTGCAAATGCTAAAATAAGTAATGTTAAAAGTAGTGGCTTTGTCACAAATAAATGTTATATATATATATTTATATATATATATTAGCTTTATTTCAAAATAGATGCTACTTAAGGTAGCTTGGTTGTGAAGATGGGGGTTTTAATACTTTTTTATTCAACCAGAAACTTAGAAATAGCTCTGCTTATGAACTATTTGCTGGGATCAGCAAATAAGATAATATTCATCTCCAAGAGACCTATCTCCACAGCGATTGCTGATTTTGGGAAGAGGAGAACTGTTCCTGGAAAGGGTGTTGAATATGTATAATTGTTTATGAATATGAAATAAGTCGATGTGTATGTAAAGGGAGTCCTCAGGATAGCAGGTGTGCTCTTGGCAGAGCCCCAAAGCACCCAGCGCTGTGACTTTTGCTTTATTATCTCTGTCCCTTATTGTCCTTTATTAAACTTTTCAATCCTAACAGGAGAGTGAACTTTGTTCTTCACACCATCACATCACATCCCATCCCATCACCTTCACATCCAATGGGATGGGATGAGATTTCCATCAGTGAATGCCAGTGCTTTCTGTGGGCTTTGTCAAAATAATTGCTCTGGTTTGTTTTGGTGAGATGAAGTTAATTTAGGCAAACTGTACAGCAAAAAACAACCAGCACCAGCTGAGGGCTTTTTCACCAGGCAAGGCTGAGCTAAGCCCTTCTTTCTCAGTGGAAGAGCAGAGGCACCCTGTGGTTGCTGGCCAGGGCTCTTTCCCCTCGGAGCAGCTCTGTGCCAGGGGCCAAAGCCTCGCCCGGCTCTGAACCCCCAAGGTGCTGCATCCACTCACAACCCCAGTGCAGAAACCAAACACACCCCAGGCCCCTGGCACTCCAGACCTGTCCCTGACACCTGCTTGGATTGCTCGGGGCTGTGCCCTGGCCGTGGGCCAGGTGTGAGCTCAGCCCCTGCAGCTGGAGCCCCAGCACATCACAGATGCTGGCAGGGCACGCACTGAACCCGCCAGATGCTCTCACTGCTGCTCCTCCATCCATCCATCAGCAGGGGAAAGGCACAGAACCAGCCAGCTGAGGAGAAAAGGCAATGGCACAGCCTGGGACAGAGTGGGAAGGTGCCAGCAGAGGCACAGGGCACAGGGTGGGCTCACAGAGCAAGGGGCAACCCAAGAGCACCCAGGACACCTCCTGGCCAGGGAGAGAACTGGGGTGGCAAAGCCGGGAAGGAGGAGGCCAAAGGAAAGGAGCAGGGGAGGAGGGAAAAGAGCAGAGCTGCCCCTGAGCACAGCCCTGGCTCCCACAGAGCAGATCCCGAGCCTGAGCATCACCCTCCTGCCACGGGAGGGAGGCGCAGGGCAGGGCAGGGCAGGGCACTGCTTCCTCTGGCAGGCACGGTGTCATCCTTTGGGAATGACCTGGGGATATCTGTAGGGTGGCAACAAATCCAACCTTCCTGTGACAACAGACAGCGCTTGGGCAGGGACACCGGGGGGTCAGGAAGGTGTGGGGAACCCGAGGAGGTGTTTCCCCTTTCGTGATGGAAGCCAACTGAGGCTGAGCATCCACGGCAGACACGGGGTGGGTGTGAAAGCTCCTGCAGCAGCCAGCGTGAGACCTGGGCCACTGTGCCACTGTCCCACTGTGCCACTGGGCCACTGTCCCACTGTCCCACTGTCCCGCTGCCCCACTGTCCCACTGTCCCACTGTGCCACTGTCCCACTGTCCCACGGTGCCACTGTCCCACTGTCCCACTGCCCCACTGTGCCACTGTCCCACTGTCCCACTGTCCCACTGCCCCACTGTCCCACTGTCCCACTGTCCCACGGTGCCACTGTTCCACTGTCCCACTGTCCCACTGTCCCACGGTGCCACTGTTCCACTGTCCCACTGTCCCACTGTCCCACTGTCCCACGGTGCCACTGTTCCACTGTCCCACTGTCCCACGGTCCCACGGTGCCACTGTTCCACTGTCCCACTGTCCCACTGTCCCACTGTCCCACTGTTCCACTGTCCCACTGTGCCACTGTGCCACTGTTCCACTGTCCCACTGTTCCACTGTGCCACTGTCCCCCTGTGCCAACAGGCGTGGCAGAGAGCCCTGAGTGACAGGTAATGGCTGAAACAAATCCAAGGTAAAATCAAGTTTAATTGTTACGTACTGCCCTGGTTTTATAAAGCTGTCGTGCTAACAGGGCTTTAATAGAATAAAAGATATTCAAAAAGCCAAAATAATTTATTTTAAGGCAAAGCCTGATGGTTTCAATAGAGAATGCTGTTATGTGCTCACTTCCACAGCAAAGGACTGGGCTTGAGGGATTTGGGAAGCCATTTAATCTTATCTTGCACATTACTGAAAACATAGCAGAGAAAATTGCACAAATAGAGAAGGTTCTCTAGTTGGGAAAAATACCACAGCACCCCACTCTCCTCAAAAAAATCCCACACCTAAACAAAAGAAAAACAACCCCAAAAACCCCACAACTTATCCCAAAAAAGCCACCCCTTCCCTGGCACATCTGTGCTCAGACACTGACAGGCCCCTCTGTTCAAGCTGCACATTAAATAAATAAATAAACAAACCAGCAGGAATTCTGTGCTGCTGATTTGTATGAACAGCAAAAGGAGAGCAGAGAAACGGGAACTTGCCTGGCAGCAGGAAAACAGCAATCCTGGGAAAAAGCCTGGTCTGTGACATCCCCACCCCTGGCTGGCTCTGACAGAGTCCCAAACACCATCACACCCCAACACAGACCTCAGCACACCTGCCCTGTTCAGAGCCTCCAAGGTGTCTTTGCTCCTGCAACCCAAATTTATTTTGTCTTTCCCCTTCACAGGCAAACCCCACCATAAAGATGAGGACAATGTGCAAAACTCTGGATGGGGGGATGCAGCCAAATCAGCACAAATCCATTCAGTGTGAGACAAAAGCCATGTGTGAGCCCATCCTGCCTGGATCAGAAGCACAGGGAACTCACTGATGAGCCAGAACGTTCAAAAGTGGCTTTTCCCCATGTTTCAGAGTCTCCTGTTACACAGCAAGGAGCAGGAGCTGTGGGGAAGCTGTGGGTGCCACCCCCCTGCAGGCACCTCACTCCTCATCCCTTGGCTTTGCACAGGAGAGGAGGAGGAGGAAGACAACACAGAATCATGGTCTATCCCTTCTTATTTGGCTTAAAAGCAGAAAGAACCTGAGTTTCTGAAAATCACTGGGCCTGATCTCACAAATCAGGGTCGGTGCAGCCTCCTCACCTCCAGCAACCACAATGAATGAGAGCAGGGGAGTGGTTGATTCAAAGGAAAACACGGATGGATTAAGAACATCAGGAACCTGGAAAGCCTTTGCCAGTCAAAGTCTCACCAGCTACCAGAATACAACCAAATCTATGTTTAATGTGTTAATTTTGAATGTTAATCAGGGTGCTTGGCATTAGGGGGAAAAAAATCACTTGCTGCATTTGTCTGAAGTAAAAAGAAAAAAGAAAAACAGGAGAAAAATTACTTGGGAAGGGAATTACATTACATTGCATGCAGAAATTGGAGAGCATTTAGAGCTGAGAAAATAGCAAGTGTTAAATAGGGGGAGCCCAAAAAAAATTCCCTTCTGTAATCCTCAAACCAGGCCCCTGCACTTTGCCACGTTAGAGCATCACCAGTGCTCTGTGCAGGCATCTCAGCAAGTGCCACGGAGGGGAGAAGTAGGAGGAAATACTCACCATAAATACACTTATTACGTTAGTTCATTTGATTTTTATTGAAGCATTATATATGTATGTATATACAGTATCGTCAAAGAAGAAATTACAATGGGAATGCAGTGATGTTCTAGCCATTTTCTATCTGTGTTTCTTGAAAAAGCTGCTATTAATGAGATATTTTCTTTCAGTTGTTTCAGATTCTTCCTCCTCCTGGAACCTCACTCAGGATGTCTGTTTGATTTTCCTCGTTTTGGTAATTCTGCAGAAACATGGCCAAAGCACCTTCAGACGTCAGCCAGGTCTGTGTTTGGCAGCTCTGTGAGGCTGCAGCATTCAGAGGATGTCTGGTATCCCATGGCAACTGCTCACAGTTATTAACTGCTCTGCAAAGTTGCTGATTCCCAGTCTAATTAAGAAGAAAGGAGCTGGGAGTTGGGAGGTGAAGATGCTTCATTTTCTGACCTCTGTCCTTCAAGTGTTCCATAAAATTATCCTGCCACTTGTGGAGGTTACATACTGACTTTGCTGGGATGTGCCCCCAGTTCCACCTGATCCCAGAACTGCCCTCGATGGAGGCACTGCTCCCACCCAGCCAGCCCCACCCCACCCACCCTGCCCAAAGCTCACAGCTCAGAAAATGACAACCAGAGTCTGAATTTTATGAAGAGAAGCAGAGCAAACGATTGTCAAGGTGAAAGTAGACAGGGATCCTCTCTGGAATTACAGAGCTGGGAGGTGAGGTTGCCACACCTGAAGGATGGGGCCATCCAGAGAAACCTGGGAAAGCTCAGAACAGAAATTTCATGAGGTTAAACAAGAGCAAGTGCAAGGTGCTGCACCTGTGTCAGGGCAACCCTCCGAGGAATAGATTCCTCCAGGGCACAAGAGGTGATAGCAGCAAAGGCTTATCAAAGAAATGAGAACAAGGGAATCAATGTCCATGGATATTTCAGTGCACTGTTGGTATGGGAATAGCTCTGGAGCTCACTGTGAGCTCTGGGCACTGGCTGTACCCTCTCCTAACACCAAAAAACCCCACTGCTCTAAGTACAGTGCAGGAGTCCAGCAAACTGAGTCTTAAATTCAAGGAAAAACAACCATTGATTAGTGACCTGGGATCCTCCCATCAATCATATATTTCTAGCATAAGATGGGAAAAGATTGAGAAACTAAAAAAGTCTTTGTAAAATAAATGATACAATTGTATAAGCACAGGATGGTTTGGGTAGGAAGGGACCTTAAAAATCATCTTATTCTACTCCTTGCCATAGCAGGGACACTTGTCCCAGGCTGCTCCCAGCCCCAGTGTCCAGCCTGGCCTTGGGCACTGCCAGGGATCCAGGGGCAGCCCCAGCTCCTGGCCTTGCTAAACCTCAAGAGATTCCCTTGGCCCTTCCTGGAGCTTGTCCAGCTCCCTCTGGGTGTTACAGCTGTGTGCATTCTGCAGATATTCTATATGTGTGCATTCTGCAGATATTCTATATGTGTACATTCAATAGATATTCTGTATGTGTTCATTCTGCAGATATTCTGTATGTGTGCATTCTGCAGATATTCTATATATGTGCATTCTATAGATATTCTGTATGTGTGCATTCTATAGATATTCTATATATGTGTACATTCTATAGATATTCTGTATGTGTACATTCTATAGATATTCTGTATGTGTGCATTCTGCAGATATTCTATATGTGTACATTCTATAGATATTCTATATATGTGCATTCTATAGATATTCTATATGTGTGTATTCTATAGATATTCTGTATGTATGCATTCTGTAGGTGCTGTATCTGTGTGTTCCCTGTAGGTGCTCCTCCCAAACCCTGAATTATGGGATGTCCCCACCACCTCTGTGACCATCTCCTAAAGGACATATTTTACACAGAGGCCTCTCCATAACCCACACACACAGTGTGGCCCCAGGTCCCAACACACATCACACAGCACACAGTGCACAACCCTACAGTGACCCTTGGAACAGCTATGGAAATATTATAATGCAATAATTACTATTAATTACTAGCACTTTGTATATACACTGAATGAGTGGATTTATTCCCTTTACAATTCCTTGGAAGAGTTGCACCCTGAGGGGGCACAGCATTAAATGGAGCTGGATCCCTAGGGAGCTGTTGGGGTTCTCTCCCTAGAACACAAAGTGTCCCCAGAGCAGTCCCTCTGCCTCATTTCACATCTTTATTCACCAGAATATTCTTGAGTTTAACGGCCTGAACTGCTCCCTCTCCACTTAGCCCCTCAGATCCTCCATTTGTGCAGCAGCTTTGTCCCTCCAAACCCCCCCAGCCCCAGACTTCCCTGCTCCCTGCACGCTTTGGAGCTCTATTTTCACTCACAATTAACTTTAACAACTTATCACTCATCCACATTGGGCTTAAAGTTTTATGTTTAGTTTTATGTAAAGTTATATTCACTGCCCCCCGAGCCAACTCCAGCACCTCTTTAAAGTTTAGCCAATTTTCCTTCATAGGCCATTTTCTAATAAACAGTGCCAGTCTACTGCACTTAATCTGTTCTGCAGTTTATCTGATTGGAGGCTTTTGAAGCTTAATTCACCTGTTTTTACATCAAACCTCCTACCACGGCCGAAACGTGAAACAGCAACCCCTCCCTACCTTCAGTGGGTCACACAATGTCCTTCCAACATAGAAAATCCAAACATTCTCTTCAGTATCTTTACCCACTGTTTGCAATATTACAGTCCTGACACACTAAATAAAGGGAATTTATTTACATTTATAGCATACTAAGAAGCTGTGTGTAAATGCAGTGCAAACCACGCAAAGGTAGCAACCTCATCGAGTCACCATGCTGGATTCCTGCAAGCTACCAGCTCCAGGCAAGTAATTTTCCATAAAAAAACATCATTGCCCCAGAAATCTCCGATTAAACAATGAATTACCCAGACAGGATGCACCACCCAACAGTCAATCCTTATTTTTCATTTCCATCCCTCTGTGTTCTACAAGGTCTGGCTGAAGTTTGCTGAGCACCAGTCCTGCCCTGGGATGCCCTTTGCTCCCTGCTGTGCTGTGGGGAGAAGTCAGAGAATCCCAGAGTCACTGAGGCTGGAAAAGACCTCCAGGAGCATCGAGTCCAAGCTGTCCAACCCAAAATCAGTGCAGCCAGGAGGGGCTTCACTCGGCTTCTTTGTTCACCTGAAGGTGAATGCAGGAGGGTCTTAGGGACTGTTCAAGCTGTGATGGTGTTTATTTTGAGGAAAGGTTACTGCTGGCACTTCTGGGGGCAATTTTTGTAGAAGTAAAGTGTATTTTCCAGAGCAAATGGAACAATGCTACATTACCCAGCAGAGAAACTCCACTGCAGGCACCAATGCTGCACCATTTTAGCAGGGACACTGCAAATGCACCTGCTGCCAGAGCTAATCTGATGTGCTCCCTGTACCCGGGGGTCCATCAGCCTCGGGGGGCTGCAGAGGGAGCAGAGATGTGCTCCCAGATGTGCTCCCAGATGTGCTCCCAGGTGTGCTCCTTGCCTCTCCTTCCTGCCTCTGCATTGCCACCTGCACCAGCCACGAGCAGCATTCCCAACTTCCCTGCCTGCAGATCCCACGGCCCCTGCCAGCCCTGAAGACTCAGGGGCTGCTCCTCACCTCACCCCTCGCTGTGCTGACCCTCAGGAACGGGGTGAGAGCAGCAGGCTGAGAGGGAATTTATGACATTTTGTTGGAAAATCTTAATTCCAGTGTTGCAGACAGCAATGCAGAGATGGAAAACAGGCTGTGTGGGTCATCCCAGACCTCTCCCATCACAATGCCAGCAGGCACAGGCCCAGAATGCCCAGTTTTCCCCCAATTTCTCCCCACAAGCCCATCAGCATCACCTGTGGTGAGCACATGAACGCACAGCAGGGCTGAACTGAGATCTGGGATTCCTCCCCCTGGACATCCCTTCCCTGGGTGTAACCCGGGGTTGGAATGGCCCAGGTGTGACCCTGCCCATGGCCCAAGCCTGCACTCCAAGGTGGCCCAGGGGCTCTGGGGAGGGAATGCCAGCAGCCAAGCACATCCCTGTGCCATGGCAAGCCCTGCCTGGCACCAGGAGCAGAGCTGGCACACAGGAAAGGGAAAGCCCACCAAGGGTTTGGGAAGGAGGAACAGCTCTGGCCCCTGTGGTGTCCCTGCTCCCCCTGGCCAGGTCCTCCCTTTGTTGCCAGGCTCGGGTACCTCCTGCAGGGCGTAGGTGCCCGGCACTTATTGACATCAATTAGCCAGCTTCGTTTCCATTTCCACATCCAGCCGTGTCAGGAGCTTTCCAAGAGTCTGCTTCTTCTCAGGGCCTTTTTCCCTCAGCATGTTTTTAATTATGGCCAATGCTAATTTTAACGAGTTGTCTGCCTTCAGTTCTGCGTGACTGTAATGTTCTCCAGCTGATTTTCAAAAATCAGAAGGTTTTAACTTTTCAAGCTGCCTTTTCAACAAAAACAGCCGCCTGCTAAATGGCCTGGCAGCCGGCCCTGCTCTGCAAACTGCAGCACTCTGCATTCCAGGCAGGAGAATTCCTGAGCCCTCTGCACCCCAGGATGGATCCCTGAGCCCTCTGCATCCCAGGATGGATCCCTGAGCCCTTTGCACCCCGGGGTGGATCCCTGAGCCCTCTGCACCCCGTGATGAATCCCTGAGCCCTCTGCACCCCGGGATGCATCCAGGCATCGCTGCAGAAATGCTCCAGGGCATCAAACACTCCTCTGCACCGACACAAACATCCCTGAGCTTCACAGCACTGCATTTATCACCTGCATTTTCTGACTCAGGTTCATTAGGGGGTTGCAACATTTCCAAGCTATAGGAAGCATTAATAGATTTTAAAGCCAAAAAGGAAAACTTATGATCATCCGTGGAAGGGAGTTGGGATTAAGTGATCATTAAGGTCACTTCCAACTCAAACCATCCTGTGATTTTTATGATCTAACTATCTGCACAGCACAGCCTTCAGGATTTCATGCATGATTCACACTGCAGGCCAAATCTGCTTGGTTCAGATAAGATGTGTTTTCAGAAAAAGGTTAAGTCTTCATCATAATCACCCAAGTTATGAAGAAATGTCTTGGCAATTTTTCATCAAGGATTCAGTATCTCTAATAAAACACTGATAAATTAAATGGAGAATCCTCGTCTCTTCCAAGAGCAGAGGGTAGAGTTTACCTTGGGAATCAAACTGTGCAACTCTGACTCTCACTGATCACCTGGCCAGATTTTCCCACTTCCAAATCGAGTACAGCACGTGCAATCTCCTGCAATCTCCATCCTGGGCCAGCTCCCCACTGACTCAAATTGTCTCTGCTTGCTTTGGGTTTGGGCCCCTCTCAGCCGGGGCTCCTCTCGAGGCTGAGCAGCCCCAGCTCCCTCAGCCTGTCCTGGGCATGGGGATGCTCCAGGCCCTTCCTCAGCCTCCGCCAGCCCCGCTCCAGGAGCTCCAGGTGCTTCTCTGCCCAAACACCCACATTCCATCTAACACTGACACTCCAAGGTCTGCTTGTCACAAGGATCACTGGAGAAGAGCACCAACGTTTTCAAACCCTTCATAGCCAGTTGTGAGTGGACCCAAATGACAGAGCCTTTGTGAAACCCTTCCTGGGCTGAGGAGCACAAGAGACTTTGATCCCCAGAGACGACAATTCCCAAAATTATTTTGAAAGAAAATTTCCCAGTTTTCCACTGAGCGAGTACACAGCTCGGGTTTATAAAAGAGAAATACTGAATTAGAAACCTATCTGTTCATAGAACCATAGAATTAATCAGAGGGTGGCTTGGGTTGGAAGAGACCTTAAAGATCCTCTAGTTCCCCTGCCATGGCAGGGACACCTCCCACTGTCCCAGGCTGCTCCCAGCCCCAGTGTCCAGCGTGGCCTTGGGCACTGCCGGGGAGCCAGGGGCAGCCACAGCTGCTCTGGGCACCCTGTGCTAGGGCCTGCCCACCCCACAGGGGAGAATTTTTTTTCTAATCTGTGCTCTAAACCCACTCTCTTTCAGCCTGAGGCCATCCCCCTTGTCCTGTCACTGTAAACTCCTGTAAATAGTCTCTCCATCCTTACAAAGGAGAGGAAGGAGCTCAAAAGGGAATCCCATTGGATTTAACCAGAGTTGAAACAGATTCTGTGTCTGCAGTCAGTTCTTGTCCCTCCCTATGAACAGGGAGCAGCCACCAAACTCATCCTCCCCGTGCCATCGTGGCTCAGACATCGCGAGGGGAAGCTGCAGCATTACAAATTAATGAATGATTTATTGGCTTGTCATTATTCATGGCTATAAAACATTATCATGCTCTAAATAAGTAAAAACATTTTTGCAGCTGCTGCAGACGTTTCATTCCCAGAGCACGGGGCCCTGTGCCTCAGCGCCAAGTCCACAGTGAAGTAATTAGCACGTTAAAAAAACACACCCAGTGCTCTCACAGGAGCAGTGCTGATAACTCCCCACAAACACCAACGTGTCCCAGGCTGCTCCCTGGCAGACAGGTAACCCTATCCCTCATCCCAAAGGTGTGGAGGAGCAGGGATGAAGTGTTATGGAATGGGAGCGACGTCGCACATCACAGATGTGTAAAACAGCTGGGCAAATGATGTCATTAGAAATACTCTGCCACCTCTGCTACTTGCTCTTGTTATTAAAAGCAGACATCAAGTTTCTTTACCCAGTCACTCTGTGTGAACCTGTTGTGTCAAGTGCTCGAGCCCGTTCTGCTCCCAATTACCAGAGACAACACGCAGCTGCTCCTCAGAAACTCCTCCCCTGGCTTTGAACTCGCCGTGCTGCGGCACAGATGGGCTTTGCTCCCAAAATGCACGTTTCTATCTGGGGAGCAGAGGCATCTGAAGAACCCAGAGGTGCTCCACTCCAAACTCAATGCCCGTGGAGCACGCACGGACCACAGCGGAGCATTAAATGGAAATAAAACATAAACACTTTATTTCCATCTCTGAGTCACAAACACAGAGAAAACTTCCAGGTCCAGTCTGCAGGCTGCTCCATTTCTCGTGCTGGAATCAACCAAACCTCCATGGAGCTTCTTGGAACTCCTAAAAACCAACAACAATATCCCAGTGGCTTTCAAAACACACCTTCTGTTAATAAAGAGCAAACTAAGAACATCCTTAGGAGCCTCAAGTATTGGCCTTGTCTTAGGTTCTGAGTGTCACCTCCCCAGTGCAGGAAGTCTGAACTCTCCTGGGAGCCCACCAAGATCAGCTGCCCTGTCTAGTCCCTGCTTGCCTTTAAATGGCCTTTGGAAAGGATGAGAGACAGAAACATCTCTACGAAAATGCCAAGAATGGCTTTTTGGTGGGTTGCTTTCCTCTGTTTTCAGGGAGAAACCCTTTTAACTTGCAGTTTGTGGTCAGCTGGACAGCAGGACAGCAGCTCCTCTGGTCACGGGAAATAAGTCAGTGCTCTTGGAAGGCTGGGGCTGCTGCTGAGCATCCAAACCCAGCAACATCCTCAGTGACAGCCCAGCTCAGAGGGCTGAACTCCTACGTGAGCAGGGAGTGAGAGTCTCCTGGCCTGGTTTGGATAACCCCTGAAACATTCAGATGCTGCTCCAAATCCCCTTGGCTTGGAAACCAGGCTGGCAAACTCTCCTGAGCAGTCTGATTTTTTTTTTCCCCTCCTTGGCAAGTTTTCCAAAGCTCCCCGGTTTTGGCTGGGAGGGCAATCCCACAAGAATGGTCTTCCTGGTGTATTCCAGAAGTTTTGCTTCCAGCCCCACCTCAGGCTGGGGTGTGGTGGAGCAGGAGGAAGAGGCAAAATGCGAGGCACTGCTTGATCCCACAGGAGCCTGGATGCTGTCCCTGCACTCCCTGGCTGGAGGAGCCTGGATGCTATCCCTGCAATCCCTCAATCCCATAGAGAGCAGCCTCTCCCAACAGCCCTGGCTGGAAGCATTCATTCGAGCACACAGCCCTACATTTATAATATTGCCATCATTAAGGTGTCTGAGATCATTACAGACAAACTGAGTTGTCTCAAAAAGACCTTCCTGTTTGATTGGGGGTTTTAGACTTAGAAGGTTCTGATTTGCCCTCTCTCCTCTCCTCAGTGAAAGTCCCACTACAACCTAAGGACACCTCCTGCAGTGGTATTTACAGGGGTGCACTGCCCCTGTGGATAGAACCTGCAGAATTTCCCTTAGTCATTAAAAAACCTGTCCCTCACAGACAGCCCCAGCCCCTCTGCCCTGCCCAGGACCTGCAGGAAGAGCTGGGGAGTGCAGCTGAGCTTCTGTCGGTGCTGTGAGAACCCAGGCTCTGCCAGGGCTGGATAGTGTCAGGAACCAGAGTCCTGGGTGCTGCAGTCACTGGATGAATGGCAACAATCGCCCTGCAGCCCCCAGATGTGTCACATTTACCCGGGGAAGGTTCATTTTATGCTTTTCCATTGTTTTATTCATGTCACAGTAATTACAGCGTCGATTATTGCAGTGCCCACCCTCCCTCCTCAAGGCCTTCTCTGCAGGGTACAGACTGGAGCTCAGCTATTTCAATAATCACAGATATTAACAGGGCCCAGGGGCCTCCCATGGTCCGTGGGACCAGAGCACCAAGGAGATCCCAGACAGCACTTCTGCATTCCCAGGGCACGGAGAGGGGGATTCTGCCCCTCTGCCCCACTCAGGTGAGACCTGCTGGAGCCACTGGCTGAGTGAAGCACTTCACTGCAAGGAGGGTGTGCAAAAATTCCCAAAATATTTCTCCACTCAAATCTGCCTATGCTCTCCATAGCAGCTTTTTGCTTTTTCAAAATTTTCGTTCAAAAGCTTCTCACCATGACACACAAATATGTCATAGGACTTCTGTTCATACAGTAAAGTATGGGGTTTGTCCCTTTTTAATGTGTTTTATTTTTATTATTTCAGTCAGTGGAGATCATTATCAGCTCCTCGCTGATGCTGGCAATCTGTAATACGTTCTCATCATATTCACATTTATTTCTGAGTGCCAGAAAAGGCATTCTTCCCACCAACTGAAAAACACACCATGTGTTCCCCTCTCTCAGTAGCACATGAGAACTTGTTAAAAAAACCTGCCAGCACTGGGGACTCTGACTGCAGAAGTGATAAGAAGTTCTTCAAATTCCTTCTCTATATTTCTCAAATGTGGGAAATTTGGCAAGCCCCAGAAACTGTTCTCAAAACTTCACAGATTTCCTCACTGACCCCAACAGTTGTTCTTTATCTTTCGGAATTGGCCTTTAGGTTTCTGCAAAGGCATAATTCATGGAGTGATAAGAGAAATGATATAAATTGAGGAATCACTCAAAGCAGCACAAGCAAATGAGCAGAGCTGATTTTGGGGGATGGTCCTGTTTATCTCAGAGCAGAGACGGAATATTTGACATCACATTTACAAACATTTCATTTCTTCTTTCTGGCTGGCTTGGAACACAAAGCCCAGAGGTTCAGCAGGAATAAAGGCACACTGCGAGGGATGCACAGCGATTTCACAAGCCCTTCAACATGTGCTTTAACTTCCAACATGTGTTCAAAGCCCCCGGTCTCTGCGGGGCTGAAGGACACGCTTAAGAGCTTTGCAGAGCAGGGAATAGTTATGGGATTACACATCCATTTAGGGCTGGTGTGTGTGCTCCAGTGCCTCCCAGCACAGACAGCAGATAAAGAGCCCGACAGCTCAAACAATCGAAGTGCTTAAGTTCTGTGTTCAGAAATATTTTCCATAATACCTGGCATTACAGAGAGGATGTAGGTCTTAATCTGTTCTCATTTTTCCCCAGCCATCTGTTGCTTCTTGGGTTTACAACGTTTAAAACAGACTGACAAATTAAGGAAATTCCTGTCTAATTAACATTAAGGCTTTCAGCCTTATCTGTGGCTTTTCGCTGCTGTTAGCACAAGAAAGACATTCCCACTATCTAAATAAGCTCACTTTTCCCAGCCATTGCCGTGTCCTTTGAACACTCACTTTAGACCGCTGAGAGCTGGGGGAAAAGATTTAACAAAGCACTTTAAAAGCCAGGCTGAGCTTCTGCGAGGACACAGGGACACGGTTTGTTGGTCTGGGGTTTTTTGGGGGGCTTTTTCCTTGGAAAGCAATTCAGGGTAACACAAAAGATGCAGGAGCAGAGCCCTTCTTCTCAGGCACTCAGGGAGTAAAAGGAAAAGTTCAGGGAATTTCCTGTCCCGGTTCCCTCCCTGCTGCACGGAGCCATCGGGACAGCCCCTTCCCCAGCCCCGCTCCCTGCCCTGGACACGCTCCCGCCCCTCAAGGGCTTTCCTCAAGTGAGGAACAAGTTCGGAAGGAAACATTTCCACAAAGCCTCACCTGACTCTATCAAACAACAATTAATAAATCTGCCTCCAGGTTCCTCACAGTGTTCTACTGGCAGAAATACTTAAGGGAATTAAGAAACAAGAACACTGCTGTGTGTCCATAGAAAGGGGATTTTACGTTCCCAATGGTGTTTGTGTCACAAATTTGTTTGAGAATTACGTTCTTAGCAGTAAACAAAAATATGTTCAATCAGTCATGCATCTTGAATAACCCAAAGAAAGGACTCTAAAGAACTGGTAGACCAAATATTATCATACAAATCAGTGAGAGAATTTAAATTTGTACTTATCTGAAGCAATTAAACTTTTCTAATTTAATTCTAATGTATACAGCAGAGAAAAAAAAAATGTGCTTTTCACTGCAGGAACAAATAGTGCACTGAAAAGAATAACAGCAAAATTTTCTGAAGTGCCCTCGTGACCTTAGAATCAAAACTGATGTTTCAAGTAAAATTATACTTCCCTCATCTCTGTCAACTGAAAAATAAGACTTTGATTCTTAAGTAATTTCAAAGTTATTATTTAATCTGCCCTAAAGCCTCTTCGAAAAGTCAGAAGAAAACACCAACTAAACTGTATCCAGTGTTTTTCCCTGTACAAAACCGGTGACTAAAGGCAAGGCAACCCAAGCTGGGCCCGTTTGCGTCTCCCCTGGACCTGAGCAGCCCTGGGCTGCCCCTTCCCGGTTACAGCGGGACAGGATCCAGCTGCGGCTGCACATCCCAGCTGCAATGGGGTAACCTGGCACTGCCCAACCTATTTCCTTCCTAGTCCCACATCCCAGATAAGTGACTGCCCGTGCTTTTCATGGAATAATGAAATAGGGCAAAAAATTCACATCTCAGTTATCCTCAAAAAAAGATGAGGGATTTCAGGGCGTTTGTCTACATATAAAGAATAAAAATGACAGATCTCCTCTGGCCACATCTATGCTCAGATTTCTGCCTGTTTCTGCAGTTTTGGTCACTCCACGTCAAAACAGAAAGATGGAAAGAAAAACAAAGTGTCAGAGGGTCTGGTGTATATTAAAGGCACTTCAGTCAATGAATGGAGCAGCAGGACATGACAGATTTGCATAAGTAACAAAGGGGAAATGCCATTCAGAGGAGCGAAGCCAAAGCTGGGCTATTTTAAAGTGCCACAGGGCTGGGAAGGGGCATTCAGTGCAGCAGAGACTGGGAGAGGATTCCTGGCAGAGACACAAATTACGGGTGTTGACAAGAAGGTCAGCGAGGGGTAAATGCTGGGCTGGAAACTGCCCGAGGCTCAAAAACAAACTCCCCGCTGTGGTTTGCTCCTGATAGTGCTGGGACAATGACAATTTTTAATGAATTGCAAAGAAAGCAAGTTCCCAAAGGAGCCCTGAGAGCTCGAAGCCCAGTCAGGAAGGGTTATTTTGGTGACTCTGTGCTGGCTGTGTAAGGAAACACAGCAGCGCTCACTGGAGCTGTCCCTCAGTCCAGGAACAACCAGCAGTGCACACACACTGGGAGTCATTCCCATGCTGAAGTTCCCTGGCAGAAACAAAATCAGCCCAGGCTCTGTAGGCAGAGATCGTTTTTAGATCATTTTGGTGATATTGGTTACAGAGGGAAGTGTGAGTTTCCCAACAAACACTATTTTTTTGCCAAGTGATCCCTTGACCAGCGAGGTGATCAAGCAGTTGTTATTTAAACCGTGGTAAAGCTGAATATCCCAAGCTGAGACCTCACCATACATCAGTGTCTACTGAGTTTGTCTCACAGATCATGCAGGGTGGGCTGGGGGAAAGGCACAAGTGGAGAGATGAGCACTGTAACCTGGTTGTGCCCATTGAGCCCCTCGCTGGCAATGCAACCAGCCAAGACCTGCACACTAAGGGTTAAAGCACAGCCCTGGCAGCCCACTGAGCCTCCCACTCTCCCCTGTCCTGCCGGAACTGCTGGAACTCTCACACCCGGCTGCTGAGCTTTCTCCTCTTGTGCTTTTCCTCGGCACGAGCTGCTTTCCCCTTGGCTGCCCCCTCTTTACAGATCTGACCACAGGGTCAGAGCCAGAAAAGCTCCTGGCTGCACCTGGTGGCTCGTGGTCCCTCACCCTGCAGAGCTCTTTGCTGCTCTGAAGGGCTGGAGCTGCTGCTGCCCTGCTGCTCGCTGCATTTCATCAGAGAACCTCCCTGACCTGCTCCTTTGGCTGCCCCCTGCCCCATTCACCCACCTGCTCTCCCACTCGTGGAGTGAAAACAGGAAGGCTGAGGAAAGTACTTTACTTTTCATACAATTTTACTTAATTGGCAACTTCTCCCAGATGATTTATCCAGACTAATGCACAGCAGCCAAACTAACAATTGTATTTAGGGATTTTAAAAGAAACCAACCTAACCTCTCGAGGCAGCAGCCCTGCAGGGTCAAGTTCTCCTGCAGCTTCTCACACGTTGGGGTGAGCGCAGGGTGCCCCGTCCCCATCTCACAATTCCCACAAGCAGGAATGATGGTGAGCCCTGGAACACAGCCCCAGGGCTGCATTTCAGCCCAACAGGCTCCTAGGGAGGAAAGCAGCTCAGTTTGTTTCTGAGCTCTTGCACCACTGGTTTCCAGGGCAGGGTATTTTCTGACTCTGCTGAACTGCAGAGTCATGAGCAGCCACCTCTCAGCTGATTTACTGTGGGAAAAGAGCCACTGAGCAGAAAACCAATCAGCTTCTAACTGCAAATTAGGCATCTGGAGAGTCACTGCGAGGAAAATTAAGTAGTTACTACTCGGTTTCATGATTATGTGTTCAAGGACTCTGGCAAGTGCTGCTTCTGCACTGAAACACAATGTGTTTCTGCTTTTTACACTCTGTCTTTTTTTTAAGCTCCCAATGTCCTTTTAATTAGACAAACTTTCACTGAGCAGAGAGAAACTGGATGACACATTAATTCCAGAAGATCTATTAGTAGTGGCTGCAACTTCTTCTCATTAAGCAGATGTTGTTTCCAAAGTTTCTCTCCCTTTTGTCTTCTGCAGCTCCCACCACAGACTCAACTGGCTCTGAGTGATCACCAGACGAGTTCACTTTGCCCCTTGCAAAACACACAGTGGGTGTATTCCAGACCCTGAGCAGCTGGGAGCAGACACACAGCTCCGAGATGCTGCCTCTGCAGCGTGTTTGTGCTCTGTGTTTCCATCAGCAGCCACTGCATTTGTCAGGGCTCCTCAGCAGCCACACGTTATTCCATAAAGCCCTGGCAGGCTCCTTAGAGGAGCTGGGTCCTTCACAGCAGATAATGTAAGCTCCAGCCTGCCTGGAGCAGGTCGCTTTTGGAAGTCTCCAAACTCACTTCAAAATATTTCCTTGCTGTGCCAGAAGCTGCTTTTGAAGTGCTGTGCCCAAGCCACAGGCACTGGGGTGCCAGGATGCTGCAGCAGCCCCGAGCAGGAAGCGTGTCAGCACTATCTGCCCAAAAACAGGGTGGGGAGGAGCAGGGAGTGCTGCAGACACCCCAGTGGAAAATCAGCTGACACGGCCCAGCTCTAGGAGCAGATCGGGGATGGGTCAAATGACATCCATTCAACTCTGGAGATCAAACAAGGCTTTATTCTTTCATATTCTTGGCCCTGCATGTGAGAGCATGCTGCAATATCGTGCTTTTTAAAGTGCAATATGCAGGAAATCATATTTGAAGGGCCTGGCATTTACGGTATTTTTACGAAGTTCTCTTTCCCCTTTGGCTTTTCATCTGTTTTCTACCTTTTTTTTCAGCACGCTTTTCCTTCTGATTTATTGTTTTGTTTTTCTATTTTTAAAACAAGAAATATTTCCACTTCAGAGTTTCTAATGTAATGCACATGAAAATTAGCAATGGACTAACCTCAAGCTCTTTAGAGGTCTGATCTGGCTGGGGAGAAGCATCCAGAAGTTCGGAGGCTTATCCAAAGCTAATCTGAAAATTTCCAAACCTCTTCAGTCTAGACAGAGCTATAGGAACCCACTGGCTCAGGACCCACCACGGGCTGGGCTTGCCTCTCGCTGGCTGCTCCCTCCCCAAGCATCCAGGAGGAACTTTGAACAATTCCTTACTGGAGAGCACACAAGGTGTGCAAACACACCCTTTTCTCCAGGCAGAACCCAGGCTCTTGGGATGCTGTTCCACAAAACAACAAACACATGTTTGGTTCCACTGGAAATGGCTTAAAACATCTGCCTGAGGCATTTGCTTACCAGAAATGCTTTGGCAGATTTAAGCTCCACAGTGTGATTAAAATTTATCATCACCCTTCATCGGAATCACAGAATCACAGGATGGTTTGGCTTGGAAGGGGCCTTAAAGCTGATCTTGTTCCCTGCCATGGCAGGGACACCTCCCACTGTCCCAGGCTGCTCCCAGCCCCAGTGTCCAACCTGGCCTTGGGCACTGCCAGGGATCCAGGGGCAGCCACAGCTGCTCTGGGCACCCTGTGCCAGGGCCTGCCCACCATCCTCACAGCCAAGAATTCCTTCCCAATATCTGATCTGAACCTGCTTGGTCAGTTTGAAGCCATTCCCTGTGTCCTGTCCCTCCATCCCCTGTAAATTTTCTCTCTCCATGTTTCTTTTTGTCTCCTTCAGGCTCTGCAAGGCCTCAGTGAGGTCTCCCCAAAGCTTCTCCTCTCCAGGTGAACAATCCCAGCTCTCCCAGCCTTTCCTCCCAGCAGAGCTGCTCCAAATCCCTCTGCTCATCCTGGAGCCTCCGCTGGCCTGGCTGCAGCAGCTCCAGGTCCTCCCTGTGCTGGGCCCAGGGCTGGGGCAGCTCTGCAGGTGGGGTCTCACCTGAGGGGGCTCAGGGGCAGAATCCCCCCTCCCCTGCTGCCCACGCTGGGGATCTGACCAGGACAGGGGGGTTCAGGTCCAGCTCTCACCCCCAGCACCCCCAGGTCCTGGTGCCAGGGCTGCCCCAGCTGCTCCTCCCCAGCCAGGATTCACCCCGGGGTTCAGCTCTGGGGTGCACTGAGGGGACATTTCCAGCCTGAACACACCTCTGCACACACAGCATCCAACCCAGCAAACCCAGAGCAAGGCACAGCCCCAGGCTGTTTCCTCTCATCCCACCACAGCTGGGAGGCACCCAGAGAAACCAGCAGGGAACAGAATCCCTGCTGGAAGTGCTGTTTGTAGGAGACATTTTACAGTGAGTCCTTCACCTGGTGGGGAAGCCAGGCCAGGCGGGTGAGGATGGGGAAGGACTCACCTGGAACAGGCACAGGCAAGGTGACACAGCTCACAGCTCAAATTCCACAATGATAATGAGGTTTTACTTAAATATTCTGCTGTAGGCAACATTTACTTCAAAACTCCTCAAGCTCATAGTGCTGAATGTATTAAAACACCTCAGTGAGCTCCAGAGCTGACGAGCCTTTAAAATTAGGACCCATTATACCCCAAATAACCTACAATTAATCACCAGAATGGCATCCAGCAGGCATCCCATGGCTGGGTTCTGAAATGGGGCTGGGGTTCTTTGAGCTTTGGCAATATTTCTGGTTATGCACTAAAGCACAAGGACCTTTTACCACCTGGGTTCAAAGGTTGCCCCAGAGGCTTTGGTTAGAGTTTTTAGTTAGGCTGGGGAAGAAGAGGGGCTGAAATGAGAATGTGTTTTTCTTAAGGCTTTTACCTCCTCCTCCATGTTCATTTATTAACAATGCTCACCAGCCAGCTGCCAGGCCTGTGAGACCAGTAAGACAAAAATCTCTGAGTCTTGCTCCAGTAATTCAGAAAAATGCCATCTATTGGATTATCCAATAGCCTAACATCTCAAATCTGCTTCAACAGACCATAAATAAGACTGCTCCTGAATTCATTTCCATCCACTCAAATTCAGACCAAGGGACTGGTGTGACAGACACATGAAATTATTTTTATTTCAGAAAAAACCCTATGACTTAGAAGAGCACAGGGCTGGAATCCCAACCCTTCTGCTCATGCTGTCACCCGGAAAGCACACTTCCTCCTCACTCCTGGCCAAATTCCCTTTATCAAAGGGATTTGCTCAAGCTTTCCTTGGAAAAGAACTCAACCTCTAAAAGGTTTTTGGTTGTATTTTGGCAGTTTAACCCGAAGAATTTGATATTCAATGTCAAAAAAGGAGATCCTTCGGTAGATTGAGATGTTTGCCCACAGGGAGATAATGAGATACTGGAAATGGCAGAATTGATTTCAGTTGTGTTCTGATCACTTAAAAAAACAAACAAATCCACAGAGCTTGCTACTGTCCATCTTAGAGGTTTTTTTCTGCCCTGTCTCTTACAAGCCCCTATTTTTGGCCATGACCTCTTCAAAAAGCCAGTCCATGCATCCATTTCCCAGGTCAGCTGCAGTGGTGCTGTCAGTGAATCCAGTGCTGGTTCACTCCCTCCCCTGGGCACATAAACTCTCTGTCCAGCTCCAAGTGTGCTCTGGGCTGGCACGAGGTGAGCTTTAGGAAATGCAGAGTGTCCCAGTCGTTGCATGTGCAGGGGGTGCCATGCACAGAGCCCCAGGCGTGGCTGCAGTTCCCAGGATCATGTGGGGATTCATTCATTCTCAGACGTTCTGGAAGAGAAGCCTCTGAGACTGGCCAGAAGCCCAGTGGAATTCACTGAGGGTTTGGGTTTGCTGGGTTTTTTTCCCCCCAAAAAAAGTATTTCAAACATTTTTCCTTTTTCTAAATATCAACTCAGCTCCCCCCCTCCTTTTTCAAGTCTTTTCCTCTGAAGTGGATAACAGCATTATGTCTGATCCTGAAATTCCAAACTGAGCTACACACCCAGGACACGGCTGCCCAGAACGGCAACTGGAAGAGCCCTTGGCCTCATCAGGAAGAGGCAATTGGGATGTCTGGGTGTGTTTTGGAGCACATCAGTGCAGTCCCTGCAGCACTGCCTGTCCAGCCACGCTCCAGGGATCCCTTTGGAAATAGCAGTGAGAGGGTTCCTGCCATGGACAGAGACCCTGCTCCCCATGGAGGCAGGCAGGAATCACCAGCTCCCAAATCTTCAGCTGAAAACACACACAGCCCCTGCCTGGGGATGAAGCAGCTCCCCCCACCCTGAGACAAGCCCTCTGCTTCTCTGAGTAGTGAAAGCACCATTCCAAATGCTATAAAACAGGGAAAAACATCCTTTTTTGGTTGGGTTTTTTGTGGGATGTGACTCCTCTCCAGCCCCACCTTGCAGGACTCTTCCAGGTGCCTCCTGCTCCCAGCACAGGGGTGGCTCTGCCAGGGACACTGGGGACATTTGTGCCCCAGGAGAGGCTGAGGGAGCTGGGAAAGGGGCTCAGCCTGGAGCAAAGGAGGCTCAGGGGGGACCTTGTGGCTCTGCACAGCTCCCTGACAGGAGGGGGCAGCCGGGGGGGGGTCGGGCTCTGCTGCCAGGGAACAGGGACAGGAGGAGAGGGAACGGCCTCAGGCTGGGCCAGGGGAGGCTCAGGGTGGGCAGCAGCACGAATTTCCCCATGGAAAGGGTGCTCAGGCCTTGGAACTGCCCAGGGAGGTGGTAGCCTTGAGCCGTGGGCAGTGTCTGTTGTCAGAGGGCTCTGGGGTGGGTAATAACATTTCTTTTCCTTGTACCCTCTGCCATTAGCAGTGCTGCTGTGATTTTCCATTTTCTTATCTCCGTGCAGCATCCAGTAAATCGTTTTTATCTCAACCCCTGATCATTGCCCTTTGTGCCTCCCTTCTCCTCTCCATCCCAGCACTGTGCTTTGCACTTTCAGTGGAAGCCCCAAACTGGGGGGGACCATTCCTAAACCACAACAAGCAGCTGCACCAGAAGTGTGGAAATAATGTCCACAAAAACTGCCATGGAACTAAAATATCCCAGAACAGAGCTCAGCATCAGGCTGTGGGGGGTTGTGAAGAGTTAAGGGCCCAAACTGAGTATCATGGGCTCAGAGGCAGGGGACAGGCAATGAAATAATTTCCTGGGTACTGAGGCCTTTGCAGAATACACTGGCCAATACATGGAGTAGGACTGGTAGGCTCCAAGAACTGCTGAATACACAGCAAAGGTTTTCAGCTTGTTCTTTGCAGACCTCCAGGGCTGTACTTTCAGATCAGAACTGTGATTTCCATGCAGTTTTAAGGTTTGTGCCTTTCCCTTGCCCTGTGAAGTGTTAAATGATTGTTCTTCCACATCCACTTAAAAATATTCAAACTGGCAGAAAAGCAGTTTGCAGAGAGAAAACCAGTGAGATGAGGTGAATTAACAGCACCAGAGGTATTCACAACCTCCACAGGTACAAAATACCCTTACACAATCTGCCCATTGTCTTTAAAACTAAACTGGTATCTTCCTGATTGATCCCAGATGGAAAAAAGCCCACATTAATCTACATCTGGTACAAGGCTGTTCAACCAAGTATCGATGAGGAAGAGCTTTTCCTGTGCCTCGAGAGCACAATGAAAGTGTGATTGTAAGCAAGGAAATGTGGTACATCCCATGAACACATGGTGGGTTTGTGATGGATTGTGTGAGACACTAATCCCCCAACACAGCACTCAGGCCGTGCACCAGGCACTGGAGGGGAGCAGAAAAGGAAACCAGGAGAACCTCTGTGGTGCACTGAAATCACAGGCTTTTCACATAATCTTGCAATTTGCTACCTTCTCAAGTTCCCCCCACTCCCTTGCCAAGACAAATGAGAGAAGATCCCCGGGACCTGAGCCTGCAGCAGCGAGCTGGGGTGTTCTTCCTAAAGGGGAAATTCACTGATCTCCGGGGGCATTCTGGGTCCTGGCTCTTGAGAACTCTGGAGTGGATTCTCTCCAAACTGGAATCCATGCTGCATGTCTGGAGTCTAATCCAGCTTCCCAGAGAGGTGCAGGGGGCGATTGTTCTCTGTAAAGCCAAGGCAGAAATGCAGCACAAAGTCACGTGTAAAAAAGGCTTCATCAGACACAAAACACAAGTTTTGGGGAATGATTTCCAAAGCAGATTTTAATCCACCATTTGGATTTTGGTGTTTTAAATTCTCATCCTCCCTGATGTATTTTGGCTCTCAAACAGTTCAGAGCAGACCCTCAGCCTTCTGCCATTTCTGCCCAGGCTGTTGGAACACAGGATGTTGTTCTGACCTGCATCACTTGCTCTGTCATCTTCAGCCCCAGCCTTATATCACAATTCTCCACTTTGGTATTTTCCACAATGCCCTCAAATTATTCCAGAAAACCAAAAAA
>VXAC01008014.1:79060-131199 GCA_013399225.1 Rhipidura dahli | reverse complement strand
TTTTTTTTTTTTTTGAGGAGCTAGTTTCCAGATGAAAGCAAATTATTAATAAAAAATTTTCTGCTGATCTGCTCAATAATTATTATTCAGAATTTCAAAAAGAAAGGAACTAATTTCAAAACAGACAGATGGACATCCTGATGTCTCAGGATTTGGCATCACATGAAGAGAGACTTTTTACAAGGGCCTGGAGTGACAGGACAAGGGGAAATGGCTTCAAACTGAGAGAAAGTGGGGTAAATGGGATATTGGGCAGGAATTGTTCCCTGTGAGGGTGGGCAGGCCCTGGCACAGGGTGCCCAGAGCAGCTGTGGCTGCCCCTGGATCCCTGGCAGTGCCCAAGGCCAGGGTGGGACAGGGAAGAAGTCTGGTTTATTAACTTCCTAAAAAGCACAAAAATGTAGCTTATATAAATGACTCCAAGTGATGTTTTGTTCTCCCAGTGATCAAAATGCCTTTTCCAAGTGGCAGAACGAGCTTTTGGCCAAAGCTCATCAAAGCATCCGGAGATGCAGGAGCTCTGCTCTCGGTTCTTTGCTGATTACAAACTTTGGCTTATTCATTTACCTCCTCTGGGCCTCAGCTGCCCACGTTTCAGGTGTAAATGCCATCACCCCATTCTCCTGCCCTTTTCAGTGAGACTGGAGGCTCTTCCAGGCAGCCACTGTCCCATTCTGGACGTTGTCTTCTGCCACCTGTACAATGGCAACGAATCCCAGGGGGATTTCAAGGCACTTCTGCTGCAGAAATAAATCCCAGCTCTCCGTGCTCTCAGTTGATTAAATGCTTTCTTTTCAGCAAACTTGAAACCCCATTCATTTTAATTAAGCATTTGGACTTTATTTGGTGCTTCTTCAGTTTGCCTCTTTTGAAGCAACTCCCCCCCAAATTTCTATGAAGAGTCCTACCCAGCTGAAGGCACAGTGAGTTCTTTATTCCCCTCAGCAGAGCACAGTGACATAAAGGAATCCTGTGAGGAAAGGCATCCACAGTAGGAAAAAGAGAGGTTCTTGTAAAGCACTTCTCCAACTTTCCTAAAGACTTCATATTTGTGACTTATAGCCCAGGGAGGTTTGTTCCACGGGGGCCCTGCCAAGGAGGCTGCGTTGCGGTGAGGAGCCCACGGTGACACAACGTCTTCGTGGCATTTGCACAGAATTTCCTGCATCCATCTTGCCCCAGTGCTGGGGGATGTCATAAAGCTGCTACAACCACTGGCTGTGGGACAGCTGGGGGTGCCCTCAGCTGAGAAACCTCGGGGCTTTTGCTCAAAATTGAGGCTGAGCTTGAGCCTGGTGCTTTGCAGCATGGTCCTTGTTTTCATCCACGTGGAAGAGCTTTATTTGTAGCAGCAAATTCCACCCGGTGCCTGCCCAAGCCAGAGAGAGCCACTGAGATCAGGAGCATCTCCTGCAGACATAAAAAGTGCTCCAGAGTTGTAGTGCACAGTGGGGGCTCAGCTTCAGCAGGTGAAGGAAGGTGTGCTGTGCTTCAGAGGAGAGAAAATCCTCCAGTTGTATAAAAAATTACAGAAAGCATCCTCATTTCTTTTGGTTATTTGCACCACCATGGGCTGATATTACAGAAATGCAATTCCTCCCAGGAAAGCTGGGCTGGCAGAGCCACTCTGATACCCTGGCAAGAGCTGCAGCCAAGGTGTCTCTAACTCAGAGTATTTCACTTCATTATTTCATTTCATTTCATTTTCGTGTCTAACACCAAGATATTAGGCACATTCTTACTACTCTTCCAGCTTGTGTTTTTATATATAGGATAGACACATATGGATCTCCTCTTGGTTGATGGAGATATCCATCATCCTCCCTCCTAAAAATCTGTGCTAATCCTATTTTTACTGCAGAACCCCAGCACATTTTTTTGCTCAAAGCATGAGCTGCAAATTCAAACAGTGGTCACTTCTCCCCACTTGTATTCCTGAGAAGGTTTCTACAGGAATGAGACTCGAGCTAGCTTTGACAGGACTGCATCTAAGGGAGGCAGAGAGCTTCCCCAGCCTGGGCACAGACACCGTTTCTCTCGTGAAATCCTCCTGTTTCAGAGCACTTTCACCACTGGCTCACAAATGAAGCAGCAGCAGTTAAACATCAGCTTCCCATGAGCCCAGCCTGCTGAAAATGCCTTCACCCTCACAGCCAAACTTGTGCTGCAGGTTTCTCTCCATGTTACCTGTGCTCCCTGCAAGCTCAGGTGCAACTGGGGGGCTTGAGTATTAAAGCATTAAAGAATTGGAGATGTTTTTCTCCAGGGATACTCTGCAGCACTGTGGACAGTTCAGAGGATGGTTAATCTGCCTTACTCCCACAGCCTGAGTCCTTCACTCAGTGTCAGTACTCTGGAAACCCCAGTGCTGCTCACATCAACAGCTGGGAGGCTCAGAAGGAATGGAGGATGAAGAAAAGATGTTTGAACAGTTTTAGACAAGCAAAATCCAATCCTGTCAAAATGTTCAGAGGGATCTTACAGTATTCAGCTGAAATGACATTTTTACAGAACAATCCTTGATATCTGGTGTAGAAAGACACACAGATTTCTTCAGAATTTTCTTGTACTCTCTGGGGTAACAATGTCTTAAATCAGACCTCCTCCTGTGTAGTGGTTCAATGAAAACAACAGGATTTTCTTACAGTCACAGTTCAGTATGAGATTCAACATCCCAAACCAGAAAAGGCTTGGCAGAACAACAGAAAGACAGTCTGTAAACTTCACTGAGATCCTGGACTACCAAAAATACACCAGCATGGCATCGAGAGTAAGCCAGACAAACATCTGGATGATCAAGTCATAGAAGAAAGTGTCAAAGCTGCATTTTTCCCTGAGGAACACCAAAGCTGCCTGTCAGCATCAGGAGACATCAGGGATATTGCAGCGAGGGCTGCAGCAGAACAGGGGTGATGTAATAAACAGGGAGGGGGTACCTGGGGGCCCTGGCTGATGCCAGGTGAACTCGAGTCAGCAGAGCCTGGAGCCAGGAGGGACATCCCTGTCCTGGGGACACCAGGCTGGGCCAGAGAGGGATTGTCCAGCTCTGCTCTGGACTGGAGCAGCCTCACCTCCAGTGCTGGGGCACTTTGGGTGCCCCAACATCAGAGAGATCCAAAGCTGTTCCAGAGTGTCCAAAGGAGGGACCCAGGGCTGGGGAAGGGTCTGGAGAGCAATGGGCTGGTCCAGCTGCAGCAGAGGAGCTGAGGGCAAAGCTCAGGGAAGGAGGGAATGGCTGGAGGGGAAGGTTTGGGATGGAGATCAGGGAAAGGTTCTGCTTCCCCAGAGGCTGCTGGACACTGTCCAGGCTCCCCAGAGGGCGCTGGACATGGCCCCGAGGCTGCCAGAGCTGCCAGGGATACACGGGGTGGGATTGCTGGGGGATCTGTGCAGGGCCAGGAGCTGGATTGAATGATTCCTGCGGGTCCCTTCCAGCTCAGGATATTCTGTGATTCCCAGCAGTTTTGCTCCCCTGCCCATTCACACTGCAGTGGTGCAGCCCTCACTCTCCCATCGCCAAACCAGAGTCTGGAGCTGCAGCCTGGTTTGGGGGCAACTCTGTCAACATGGAGCAGTTTGGGAGTGCTAACCTAAAACTCACATCTGCCAGCAATTACATTTGCTCACTGAAGCACAAAAGAATTCTGCTTATTCGTATTAAGCTATAAATGCAATATGGCACTGGCTTTCCAGTGCAGAGAGATAAGCCTGTCACTGCCTGAGCTGAACTCTGCACATGAGAAAAAAAGACAAGCATGGCAATATTCCTATTTCCAAACTTTAATCTGGATGAGCATTGTTTGCTGTCTCTTAAGACTTATTACTGCAATTAAGAGATCCACTCCTAGAACCTCGTGTTCCTTCTAATAAACACAATCTTACACTCCTGACACCTGAGGATTCTCCCAAGCTTAACAGGCAGAGTTCTCAGGCTGAAAGCAATCTACTGGTGAAGGACAAAGAGAAAGAGAGAGAGCTCATTATGTAGGAAAATAAACACATCCAACTCTGCCATCAGCTTTAATTGGACATGGATTTCATGGAAGACTCTGAACATCTCTTAACACTGAGGAGAGCTGAGGTGGCTGCCACATCCATGTCCATTGTAAGCTACAGAAATGTGTGCTATTCATGTACAGTGTGTATTACAAATGTGCTGTTGCTCACAAAGGACACACTGACCAGCACTCCAGTGCTTACCTGGGATATTTTGTGGCCTTTGTGGGCAGGTCCTGAATTATCCCTCTCAGATTTTAGTTCATGGAGACTGGAGTAACCCAAAGAAATGTTGAGGACATTGCAGGTGACACTGGCTGAACTGTGATTCATGTTTGGGATCTGCTCACTGGAGATTTCTCCTAAAGGGGGGATGCACCCAGCCCTGGGGGCAGCTCTGCAGTGCCCTGTCCAGCTCTGGCTCCTCAGCACAGCAGAGCCAGGGAGCTGCTGGAGCTGAGGAAGGGCCTGGAGCATCCCCGTGCCCAGGACAGGCTGAGGGAGCTGGGGCTGCTCAGCCTCGAGAGGAGCCCTGCCAGGAGGCACAGCTGCTGCCCTGGGCAGTGCCCAGCCCTGAGCAGGTTGTGCAGAGAGGCTGGGCAGTGCCCTCCCTGGGGCTATGGCAGAGCTGTGTGGGCACTGCTGTGCCCTGAGCTCTGGGATGGCCCTGCTGGGGCAGGGAGGTGGCACCTGAGGACCCAACCCAACCCCTTTGGTGATTCTGGGATTCTGTAAAGCTCAGATGCCAAGAGAGTCTTCTGGAGTCAGGATCATTCTGGAGGCTCTCAGGATGGGTAATTCTGCTGTGGGAATGAAACCTGACATCCTCATCAGGCAGAGCAGCAGTGCTGGCCAAAAACCCCAGCCAGTGTGCCACAGCCACAGAGCTGGTGCTTAGGATGGAGCTTTTAAATGGTTTTGAGGGACATGAAAAATGCCACAATTAGGGAACTGTATATTCCTTAGGCAAATATTTTTATATGTCCTCCCATACTGGGAGGCATTTGATTTTCAGTTTGTTTTCTTAGGGAAACAAGGTTTCAGCAACCACAAAATCTGCTTGCTCCACCCAACAGGCTGTGTCACTCCTTGCTGCATGTCTGTCACACGTGTTTCAAACTGGCTGTCCTGCAGAAGTCAGGAAAGCACAAAGTCACAGAGAAAGGAGAGATTATTTTTGGGACAGAGGGATGAACCCCCAGTGCAGCCTTCATTACATCCCACTCACAGTTCATTCTGACAAAGCAGAGATTCCAGCTCTTGGAGACAAATCCACCTCACAGGGTGCCCAGAGCAGCTGGGGCTGCCCCTGGATCCCTGGCAGTGCCCAAGGCCAGGCTGGACATTGGGGCTGGGAGCAGCCTGGGACAGTGGGAGGTGTCCCTGCCCATAGCAGGACTTTAAGGTCCCTTCCAGCCCTGACCATTCTACCATTTTGTGCTCCTGTGACTCTGTGAGTCCATGATTGTTACACACCCCTGGCTGGAAGTCTGGTTTCCCCACAGGTCATTACCAAAGGATTCTTCCTCACTGAACCCCCTCAGTCCAGGGAATCGCCCTGCACTGGTACCAGGGGGAGAGTGAAGGAATTACAGCTCACTGCTCTCCCTCCTTGCAGCAGACAGGGCAGGACTGAGCCCCAAACCTGATCCTGGGGCTGCTGTGTGACAGGCCAGGCAATGAGAAGCACATGTGCTCAGGGAGCAGGGTGACATCATTGGCGTGTTCCAGACGTGAGCAAAGCAAGACACTGACTGTGAGATTAAATTACAAACGTGTCGGGGTCGTGGGAGGGCTGAGGGCAACGAGGCAGAAACTGCTGGCAAGATGGAGAGAAGACACATCACGTAAGAAAATACTTTTTAAAGAGTGGGTGGGACAGATTTTTAAGAACAGCAGGTTTTGAGGTGGAAGCTGAGAGTGGCTGAAACACCTGAAGTGCAGACAGGGAACTGCATTAGATGTAAAACATGACAGCACAGAGAAAACTGAGGCAGGCCTTGGATCTGCTTGTTCCGTGGGTAGAAGCCCAGAGAGTGTTCTGGGCTTCCTGCTTGGATAAAACCCAGACACAGCAATGAAGATTTGGGTGAAAATCCTGCAGGGTAAGCACAGGGAATGGCTGTGATGCACCAGGACAGAGTAATAAAAAAAAAAAAAGACAAGGAAGCACTGTCTGAGAGGGGAATGGGGGAGAAAAGGAAGGTGTGTGCATTTCTGTGGAACAGAATCTGTATGGGGTCTACCCAGGCAGATGCTCTTATACACAAACTGGGTAATGATGTTAAATCTGTGTAAAATACTAATTTGCTATCACTAAGTGCAAGAGAACAGCCTTACAGGCCCCACTGCACACAGAGAATGGAAGTTCTGGGGCTCCATGGCTCCAGCAGATGCACTCAGAATCCTGGCTGCACCAGCCCCGTGCAGCCTCCTGTCCCCTGCAGGCACCGAGTGAAGGGGAGGGTTCCTCAGCACAGAGGGGCAGGGGCTGCCCACCATCGGGCTCTGCACTGCACTGGAAATAACAAAACTTCTGCAGTGCCCCTGCACACAAAGCACCAGGGCCTGAAGGTGCTGGCACTGTCCTGGGGGCTGCCCTGGCAGCCTGAGGTGACAGTGCAAGACCTGGGCTGCACCTGCTCCACTCACAGGACGGGCTGGGGCTGGCAGGTCCCCACACACCTCCTGGGGATGCCCCTGGGCTGCTCCCACCTGGCACTGCTCTGCTTGGAAAACAAAAAACCCAAGCATTTTCAAAACAGCTGGTGCCCTATACCTCGACATCCAGACTCTGCCCTCTGCTTCCTCTCCAGTTTGAGGCAGCTCTCCTGGACTTACAAAAGCCCCACTGAAGAGAGGAAGGATTGTGGTTTGGCATGGAGTGCTGTCTGATGAGACAAGACTGCTACTGTCCCCAAAGCTTACAGATGCTTAATTGTCTTCTATCATTTGCCAATGTTTTGTCTTTGAGCTTCTGTTTTCCTGAAGCCACTGTCCTGCTAAGAGACCATTGGTTTTCCTTCGAAGCACACAGCAGAATGGCCTCATGTCCATGGAGAGGCAAAGGTATTTTGTCAGACACAAGACCCAGTTCTTTTCCTCCTGCCCCCTCTCCTATCTCACGTTTCTTTGTAGTTCCCCAGGGGGAGGTCAGAGCACTCCCTGCTCTCCCCAGCACCCACCTGGAGGCAGGAAAGGGATCCAACCCAGGCAGGGTTTTCCCTCAGGCAAGAGCAGGGTGTGATGGCTGATGCCTTTCATCAGAATGCAAATCCAGCTCCAAGAGACTCGTGATGAAACTGTGAGAACTGGCAATAGCAGGAGGAAGGAGTATCACAGGAGATCCCATAGTCAGAGTAGTTTTGGACTGGTTAATCAGAGAGATAAGGACAAGGAGCTTCACTAGAAGACAAATAAATTCATCCCAGTTGTGCAATGCTTTTGCTGCTGTGAACCAGGAGCAATTGGCAGTGGGCAGTACCTGAAACATGAACACAGCTGGGTGACCCCGGTGTAACGTGAGATGGAGCTTTGAATTTTTCTGAATACAGAGAAACAGCTGCACAAGTTAAAACTCACAGTAATCCCCCTCAGAGAAGCCTTTGGCCCAAAAAAGGAGTTTATAAACTCACAGGCTTTGTGCATCATTTCTTATCCACGCTATCCAGGCCTGCTGCCTCTCAGCACACCCAGCAGCACATCCAGGAAGGAACAGCAGATTTAACAAAAGGATACAACTCGGGAGTGCTTCAGACATTCCCATCAACCCTGCCTGACACAGCAGGTGGCCCTTCAAAGCACCTGCAGGTTATTTGTCACTGAGATAACCTAGGAGGTCCAACCTGAGAAATTAGGGGAGTGTCAAGCATGGAATCACATCAGAAAGGGAACCAGAGCCCATCCATGTAAAAGCACTCGAGTGCTTCAGGTTCCAGGCTGTCAGAGGAGCTCCCTGATGCCCTGCACTGAAGCTGTGAGGAGGCTCAGAGGGTGATGCTCACTGGCCAAGTGCCCTCCTGGTGCTCTGATATCAATTGCTGCCAGCAAGGCAGTGAAAAAGTGCGTTTTCTAAATGTTCTACATGTTTCTGTAACATTTTCAGGGCTGGGCCTCGAAGAGCAGAAAATGTGTCAGGTTCCTTTGGGGGAGGAAAGGCAGGGAGCCCGAGGGGAACCTGCCTCGTGCTGTCTGAGCCTCCTTGCTGAAGGCTGCTCTTGTGCTCTCTGGGTCCAGCACTGGCAGCTCTGAATTACTCTTGGCAACACTTTGTGATTGGAATGAAACCCGGGGGCTCAGGGTCTGTGCTGGCCAGGGACCCCTCAGCCTGAGAGGTGCAGCTTGGCTTCAGCACCAATTGCTCCTCCTGCTCCTCCACACAACGTGAGAGCTCCTAAAGGCTCTTCAAAGGAGAGAACATTGTGTGTCTGGTCCTTTCACGTCCAAGAGAAATTTATCACTGCCCTTTACAGGCACTATCAAAATCTGGATTTAAGCCTCAAGAGTGGCACACTCATTGTTCTTGTTTAGCATATTTGGGGCTACTCTCAGCTTTGCCTGAGTTAATACCTTGCAGTGGTTGCTCTGTTCTGGCCTCTCCCCCCACACTGTGCTGGTCACTGAGGCTTTTACCAGGCACTTGCTTCAAGCAATTGGATTGTAGGTGTTGGGAAAAAATCAAAAGAGCAGCTCGAGAGGGCACATTTGCTGGGTCAGAGCTCTGAGAGGTGTTACAGAGACCTCCTGACACTGAAACAGTTTCAGGCAGTTGGGAACAGGCTTAATTTGGGTAATTGAGTCTGACATGGCTGTGAGTGAACAGGGCTGAAATCTACTTTAGAGCCCCTAGAACAAGAAGATAAGTCAAATCTACCACTTGAAAATTATTTCTTTCATATCTTTCACTGGCAATACCATGAACTTGTAGTTAATGACTTGGCAGCTGCAAAATGTCCAGGTCACAGCAGCAATTTGGGGAAACAGGCAGGAGTTTAATTTGTCACCAGACAAGCCAAGACTCTGAGCTGTTGTTCCCTTTGTCAGCCCATTCCTGCACCAGACATTCCCTCAGAGCATCCAGCAAGGACTGGGGCTCCTGGAGCTGCCTCTGGGGCAAGGGGAGCTCTGCTGCTTGGGAATTCGGGATGTGCAATGAGGCAAATTGCTTTTTATTAACAAATTGCTTTTAATTAAGCCCCAGCAGGAGATGAAGGGGCCTTTTCCAAGGCACCCAAATGGAGTTGGGTGTCACACTCCTATGGAAAAACCAAAGTATTTCGTAGTGAACTCCTCCCTGGCACTGTGGAGGAGCAGAATAGACCCAAAACAACCCAAAGTCAGACATCCTGAGCTTCTGACCATGAAGTTTTTTGGATGCCTGACACAGATGGCATTGACAAGAGCATCACCTGCTCATGGTGCTCCTCTGTTACACGGGGTGACCTCTGAGAGTCACTCTGAGGGACAGAATTACCCACCAAGGATTCAGGGCTTACTGATGCACCAGACACCCCAGCAGACCTTTGTTCATTATTCTTCCCATTACCAGAGACACCATTCATTCATATAAAAGAGAAAAATTATGAAAAGGATATAAAATGAGTTACCACTCAGCAGAGGACCCTCCTCTCTGCTGCACCACTCATGACAAAGGTTACAGGAGCACCAGTTGTGAAAATTTCTTCATTTGGTTTTAGCCAAGGATCCCAAACCCACACAGATCACCAGTTCAGTTGGTAAGAAGGTGGTGTCATTGTAGCCTCATTTGGGATTATAACACACTTTGACCTTAAAATTCCATAAAATTCCAGTTTATTCAGTCCCAAAAGACTCTGTGGGAGATGCCAAGTCCTTTTATTCTGTTTTTATTTGGCAGGGAAATTAAGAATTTAATTATAAATTATCTATCTTTACACTCTGAAGCTGCATGGTTTCATTACATGCACACATCTCCAAAATTCCTGTAACCCAGAAACAGCTCCATCATCCCTGTGTTTAATTACAAATTACCTTCACTTGCACCAAAAATCTCTCATGAATTGGATGCAGACTGTCTGGCAGAACTGTTTGGTTGTTTTCTGTGCCCTCTTTTCAAGGCTCTCCATCTCTTCCAGAGCCCTGAGTGAAACAAGATGCTCAAACTCCTTTAAAGCTCTTCCATGCTTTTGCTCAGAACAGCTCCTGATTTGGTGTGGAAAGAAGAGTCCATCACTGACTCCAGTGCAGGCAGCCCTGGGCCTGGGGTGCCCCTCTCTGAGGAAGACAATGCACAGTGTGAAGTGGCAGGATTTATTAAAAACCTGATTTATGAAAAAACCACGGGCAGTTCATCTGACCAAGCAGGGTCTCGCTCTCCTGCAGGCCACCCACCACACCAGAGATCAGAGAAGCAGTCTTCAAAATCCCTCACTGAGTTCTACCTGAGCTGCTGGACACAAGAGATACAAAGAGATACAAAAAGCTGGGCTGGTTTAGCAGAGTGATGCTCTGAGGTATTTTCCTTGTCTGTCTCTCTATGAGTAATTAACTGGCCTAATTCACTTTTCCTTCTAGGTGAGGAAGTTGAGAGATGAGAGCTCTGTAAGGCTCCTGCTGGCACTGAACCTTGGCAGAGGAATCAGGGAATGGCACACGGGAAGAAAGCTGCTCCTGCTCTGGAGTGCCCTGCCCGTGGTGCTGTTGGGTTTCTCACCCTACAGGAAGCAGATGTCCCAAATGTCCCCTCAGACCTGGAGAATGGCACAGGGCGTGGGGGCAGCAGCAGCAGCACAGGAAGCACGGCAGCCTTGTCACCTCGGGGGCTGTGCCTGCATTAAAATTAACCTCTCCCAGCCCCTCTCTGTGCCCAGCTCAGGAACTAACAAGGTAAAACCCCATGTTCCTTAAATACTGAATATAAACATATTATAAATAGATAAATTATATGATGAATATGTAAATTATATTATAAATATGTAAACTGTGTTATAAATATGTAAATTATATTATAGCTATGTAAATTATATTTTATAGCTCTATATATATATATATACAAATATATAGAGAGGGTGCTGGGCACTGCCCAGGCTCCCCAGGGAATGGGCACGGCCCCGAGGCTGCCAGAGCTGCCAGGAATGCACGGGGTGGGATTCTTGGGGGTCTGTGCAGGGCCAGGAGCTGGATTGAATGATTCCTGTGAGTCCCTTTCAACTTGGGGTATTCCGTGATTCTATGATTTATTCTGAAATTACAAAAAAAAAAAAAAAAAAAACAAAAAAAAAAGAAGGAGTTGTTGTGAAAAACAAACGGGATCAGAGGCAAATCCAGAACAACCAAAAAGCCAAGGTAGATGTTAAACTGGACCCGATTCTGGGCTATGTTTATTTGACTTGCTTCCCTTTCCAGCTGACCACTTCTCCCTAAGGCTGATTTGCACCTGGAAGGGGCATCTTGAAGGCGACACAAACGGGAGCAGGGAGAAGCTGGGAAACTGACGGACGTCACTGCAGAGGTGAAATTTCCAAACGGAGACAGAAAGGAGCGAGAAGGCTCAGGGCTGTTGTAAAGCACATTCGGGGAAAGGTGGGAGGGGGGTACGAGGGAGGTGTCGGAGGAAGCAGGGAGGATTGGCCGGGCTCGAGGGGGCTTCAAAGCAGCAGGATGGGCTGGAACCCCGGGACGGATCCCCGGGATGGATCCCCGGCCTGGATCTCCAAGATGGATCCCCGGGATGGGTCCCGGGGCTGGAACCCCGGGCTGGAACCCCGGGATGGGTCCCCGGGCTGGATCCTGGGATGGATCCTGGAATGGATCCCCCAGCTGGGTCCCTGGGATGGATCCCCGGGATGGATCCCCGGGCTGGATCCTGGACTGGATCCCCCAGCTGGGTCCCCGGGATGGATCCCCGGGATGGATCCCCAGGCTGGATCCTGGACTGGATCCCCGAGGTGGATCCCCGGGATGGATCCTGGGATGGATCCTGGAATGGATCCCCCAGCTAGGTCCCCGGGATGGATCCCCGGGCTGGATCCTGGACTGGATCCCCGAGGTGGGTCCCCGGGATGGATCCTGGGATGGATCCCCGGGATGGATCCCGGGCTGGAACCCCGGGATGGATCCCCGGGATGGATCCCCAGGCTGGATCCCAGAATGGATCCCCGGGAAGGATCCCCAGGATGGACCCCCGGGATGGGTCCCCGGGATAGATCCCCGGGATGGGTCCCCGGGCTGGATCCCAGGCTGGATCCCCGGGATAGGTCCCCGGGATGGACCCCCGGGATGGATCCCCGGGCTGGATCCCAGGCTGGGTCCCCGGGATGGGTCCCCGGGGTGGATCCTGGGCTGGATCCGGGGCTGTTTGCGTTGGCAGCGCCTCCTCCGCAGCACAATCTGCAGCAGCTGCCCGGGGCTGCGGGGCCGGGCACAGAGCGCATCCATCCCAGGCTGCGAGGCTGCCCCGCCCTGGCGAAACAAGAGGCGTGATCCGCTTCCTGGGCTCGCTGCAGCCAAGGGCAAGAGGTGCCGAGCACCTGAATATCCCATGTGTGGGGTTCGCTGTTTGGGGGAGAAAAAAAAAAAAAACCCAGACAATAAAAACAATTTTACTGCCAAATAAAAGCGTCCCCGACGCTTTTCCTGTAGAGAAACAATGACATCCAGCGGTGAGTTCATTCATCACAGCGATTTACGTGAGCCCCGAGCTCGGGAAATCCCAGCTCATACCTGTCCCAGGAAGGGTTCCACTGCTGTCCCCACTACCCACGTGCTATTCCAGCCCTGGCAGGCTCCAAAATCGTCATTGTTGGCCGATAATCTTAAAAATGAACCCATCTGCCACCACAAGGTCCCCATTAGAGGAGGGAGTGCAGGTTACCTGTTGGGTTAGCAGGAGGCACATTAGAAGACAACAGGAATTGTTGGTGTATAAGTTCTTGGGGTAAAAACACCCACCTGATAGACTTTTCAAAAGAAGCTGGTGAATCCTGACTGGATTTTGTCATGCAGGTACTTTCAAAAATCTCATCAGATACACAAAGTCATTGTTAAATGTCTCAACAGCCCCAAGACTGCCCCAGCTGTTTCTGTCAAAGCCACAGCAAAATCTGTGCTAGGTCAGGTCCTGAGGAAGAGCCTGATTTTTGGACTGAAGCCTGTTGAGTGAATTGCTGTAAAATCCCTCAGTTAGGGCTGGTTCTGGTCCGTAATTCCCAGAGTGGGTGAGGCTGAGGGTCCCCAGGGGCTGCCCAGGTGCCACCTCCCTGCCCCAGCAGGGCCATCCCAGAGCTCAGGGCACAGCAGTGCCCACACAGCTCTGCCATAGCCCCAGGGAGGGCACTGCCCAGCCTCTCTGCACAACCTGCTCAGGGCTGGGCACTGCCCAGGGCAGCAGCTGTGCCTCCTGGCAGGGCTCCTCTCGAGGCTGAGCAGCCCCAGCTCCCTCAGCCTGTCCTGGGCACGGGGATGCTCCAGGCCCTTCCTCAGCTCCAGCAGCTCCCTGGCCCTGCTGTGCTGAGGAGCCCCATTCATTTATAACCCTCTCAGGCAACTCACACAGAGGGAAAACTGCTTAGGGGCACACAGCAGAGTCTCAAACTCAGTGGCAGTTCTGTCAAATCAAGCTGTTTGTACCAGTTCTTGTCTCTGCCTTTGGGGATCAGGACTTCTAAGCAGCCCAGTTAAATGGTCCGTGATAAAATAATTTCCGTTTCATTTTTTGCTAACTGACCCCTTGCTCTCATATGAGGGAGGAAAGTTAACTTGAGGAGTGGATTAGTTTTCACAGTACCTTTCTTAAACACCTCACTCACATACCCTCCAACCCTTTTTTCTTCCAAACTAAACAATTCTCACTTTTGCACTCTATCCTCAGATGTAAACCCCACCCAGTCTTCCAACCATCTCATGACATGCTTTTGGTGGACTTCCAAACCAGAGAGGTTTCCAAACTGAACCTCCAAAATGTTTGAGGTTTCCCCATCTCTGCTCAGCCTTTTCCAAGAGCACACTCCCATTGATCCTGGAGGCAGCCTCGGATCCAAACAAACCATAACGCAGTCAGGAACAAGTCTGGCTGCTTTTTAATGAGCAAATATGCTCTTGGGAAGTATCCTGCAGTGATGGGCAAACCTCAAACACGTTGGAGGCTCTGCTTAGGAACCTCTTTGATGTAGAAGTCTCAGCCAGTGGCACAGCCCTGCTGGTTCTGCATGCCCAGCAGAGAGCTGTCCCTGCTCTGGGCAGGGCAGCACAGTCCCCCTGCACACCCCTGCGGCTGGCCTGGAGCAGCGCTGAGCTTTAGCGAGGAAAGAACATTTCATTACCAAGAATCAAAGAGAAAATAGCCCAGGAGTCTGCAATTCAAGTTACCAGCCAGCCCTCCCCGCCCCAGCAAGTCCCACTGCAGTCGTATCAGAGCCAGACCTGCCGCTGCTCTCAGAGCTGCAGCTGCACAGCTCCCTGGCCAAGGCAGCCTCAGATGAGGATGGAGCTTTAACTGCTGGCTGTTCCACAACGACAGAGAAATCAGGCTCTGCTGGGATGCAGAAATCTGCTGCACTTTTATTAATCAGAGCTCAAATACTTGAACTGTGAAAGAACAAATTTTGCTTTTGGTGCATGTCACAGCTCCTCTGCCCCAGGGACAAGTCCATGAACAGCCAAAGTCATTAAAGGCTCGGCTTCAGGGCTGGCTTTTCATTTCCAGCTGCAGACTCCCATTGTCTACACCCGAGCCCTGTTGTTTTAGGTGCGTGGTGACCAATGCTGCAGAGAACTCTGGAACCAAGCTGGGGTAAAGAACAGACCAAGGGCCTCTCCCAGGGTGGGCCTGCCACCCTCTGCCTCTTCCCAGAGAGCGAGGGCACGGGGGATTTCCATCCAGGCAGAGATGGAAAAATCATCTTCATTTTGCTGATGGGAGTTGTGGAGCAAAGACTCTTTTTGTGCTACAAACAGTATTTAAACTTCAGTACTTGCTCTTCTCTACACCATTTATTTGTTTGTTGTGCTGGACAACTCCACAGGGCACCAGGCTCTGCTGCTTGGCTTCCCCAGGCTCCTCGTCCCCTTTCTTTACATCCCTGTCCCCAAGGAGATGTAAGTAACATATACATTAGAGGTTCATCAAAGCACTATTATAAAAGCTTTCATGTAAAAATTAAACTCCCTCTTGCTTCTTTCAAGCCCAAGGAGAGCCAGCATTGCTGTTCCCAGTGACAGACCCCGTGCTGTGAGGTCCTGAATCAGCAGGGCTGTGACAGCTCAGAGCAGGGCCGGGTTCCTGCAGCCCTGGGAAGGAGGGGAGAGAGCCCTGAACCTGTCAGAACCATCCCACACAAGCGTGAGCCACTGCTCTCATTGTGATGTCCAACCGAGCAAGATCTGATTTCTAATTTTAATATTCAAAAGGAACTTTTTGTTTGGCCTGGCTGGGCCAGAGCTCCACTGGCAGCTGCCTGTGGCTCAAAGGCTGCTATGTCAGGAATTCAGGCTGGCACCCTGATCCGGCAGGGAGGAGTTGATTCTCAGGGAGCTCTCTCTTCCCAGGGATGTGTGGGGAGGTGCTGATTCTCAGGGAGCTCTGCCTCCCCTCTGCTCTGCTGTCAGGTCCAGGAGCCACCAAGAGAGACTCATGTGGGTCAAGTTCCAATTCTTTTCCAATTCTTTTGTCTCCCTCACCTGCTTACATCAAGGCTCCTCAATACCCTCAGCTCCTTTGTACCTCCCATCTATTTGGGATGCACACAGCTGAACACAGCATCCCAAATCCCATACTGACAGTGCCATTTCAGCAAAATGCTTAATTATCTGCTTAATATCTCATTTGCTCTCTCCCTGTAGCTCCCAGGTCAAGTCCAACAACACTGCTTCCCAAGTGCCTCTGTTTGATTAAGCACTTGCAGTTTCCTTTAGACATATTAGCTGCATTTTTCTAAACTGAATCATGTTTGTTTTCTTCTTATAATAGCACTGATCTCTTGAGGCTTCTTTTGTACAAGTGGATGGAAAGATTTTTTTTTTTACCCCTTATTATTGCACAAGAGGGTTTCATGTCTTCGGATGTGTCATAATAAAATGGTTTTGGTAGCAGCAAACCTAATTCCTGTTGTTATTAAACCATAACACAGTTCAGGAGAACTTAGTCATTGTGGAATAACAGTGAGCACCACATCTACCTGCAGGAAGTGCTGAACTCAGAGGAAGTGGGCTGGAGGAGACGAGGAGGAAGGCTCTACAGGCTGAGTAAGACATTAAATTCAGCTTCTCTTAATGAATTAGCTGAGAAAATAAATAAACCACTAATCACTAACAGCTAAACTTTTTTTTTGTTACTCAAAACATTTTGCAGTGATTCCCTTTCCCACAGCTGAAGGACAGCAAAGACCATGGGAGGATAAACTCGATTCTTAATTGTATATATAAGTTTTTGCTGAAATACATAATCCAGCCTTTGGCTGAGGATGGGAGCAGTAGTGCTCCTACAGACCTGCTGGGGCACGTGCCCTGTAAAGAGGTTGCTCTTCCCTTGACTTATTTGTGGTCAATGTAATTGGTGTGTAAAGATGGGCTTTGAGGGGTTTATAGCCAGTTACGGAACTTTTATTCTGCATTTCCTCCGCATCCAAAGCTGGCCTTCCCTCCCAGGCACTCAGTCCTCCTGCCATGTCAATTAACTGCTTGTCTAATTAGAGCTCATTGTGGTGGGAATATTGGCCTTGGCCAGGGGCAGCTCTCACCCTGATGGGCTGTCCCTGCTCCCACACTTCTCTGGAATTAAAATTCTCTATCTGAAGGCAATCCCAGATCAAATCAACTAGTCTGGTCCCCTCAGACCTCACTGGCAGAGCAGAAGGGGCAGCACCCACAGCTTACCCAGAGAATGGAAGGCTGGGTGGCCCAAGCTCACTGCAAACCCAGCCCCTCTGGCTGAGCTGAGAGGGCAGAGAGGGAAGGGACCTGCAAATTCCCAGGTCCATTACACCTTCCTCATTCCAGAGCCTGGGTCAGGGCACAGCTCCACTGAGGAAGTTTTGTGTTTGTCCCTCTCAGGTGCTCTGGGTTTACAGCAGCTGGGGGCAGCTGGATGTGTTCATGCAGAGAGCCAAGTGGGCACCCTCAGCTTCTCCAGGCACCCTGTGCCAGTGCCTCACCACCCCCCCAGGGAAGGGTTTCTTCCCAAGCCATGGTCCCACAGCCTGGGCTGGGAGAGCATGGAAGGGCCAGTAAAGAAGGAGCAGGGGAGAGAAGGATGTGGGAGGAAGGGTGGGAGGAATTAACTGGGCCCAGGGAAGTGGATCAGGAGCAAACAAAATCAACAAACTGAGGAAGGAAACAAAGGAGAGAGAGACAAAAATCCTCCCTTCACAGTTAATAGCAACAAGTCCTGGGAGAGCTCTCAGAGTCTGCACCCCTTGGAAACAAGGCCATTAATAGAGCAGACCTGGAAAAGCATCCCCACTCCTGGGCTTGAACAGTAAGGATCCAGGAAATATTAAATCCATCTGCTGTGGAGAGAAAGTTTTATCAACAACAAAAACCCCATTTGATTTATTCTCTAGACACTGGGCCCAGCCCCAGTCACCGAGCTGTGCTATCTAATGTGGTCAGACAACTTCTAGGGAACCAACCTCGTGTTGCCATTACTCACAGTGTTTGCTTTTCCCCTATTGCCTTACTCATCTGATTCCTGCCTTCTTATTATGGCTCTGGTTGGGTTGATAGCTCATAATTTATCCTCCAGGCTGAGGCTTTCATGCCTTTGTCAGTAACTTGAGCCAGGGAAGTGAGTTATTCTTGCCTTTCTGTGTTCCTCTGTCTCCCTCCTGCTCCGGCTGGGAGTTTACCTGGACGTGGAACACACAAACTCCGTAGCACTGCCCATCAGGAGAGAGGCTGGCTGGATATCCCTCCAGTTCCAGTTACCCTGGGTGTCTGTGCACAGCTCTGGATGAGGTTTTTGCTGGATACCAGGTGGTTAATCAGAGCCTGCAGTGACACTGCACCGTCAGTCCCCGGCTGCTTCCCAAAACTGAAATCCATGCACTCCAGCTGTCCTTGCTGACACTGAAACAGAAGCAGCACTGGACAGGAGCTGGCACACAAGAGGCACTTCCCCTGCACTGTGGGCTTTGTCTCAGGCACCAAATCCAGCCCAGCACGTGAGAAAGCATCTCAGCCACCTTTGGTGCTGGTGCAGGACAGCCAAAAAGCTGCTCCTGTGGGGCCAAAACCCAGAGCCTGGGTTACACTCATTTCACTACCCAGAGCCTGGGTTACACTCACTTTACTACCCAGAGCCTGGGTTACACTCACTTTACACTCACACTCCACAGAGGGCACAGACTAAACCTCGCCCTGCCATGGAGCCCAGGTGTTTTCCCTCAGCCAGGTACCCCCAGCATGGTTGTTCCCCATCCTGGCGGGCAGGGCTCCCAGAGCAGCCTCCTTTCCTGCCCCCAGCCACGGGCACGGGCTCTGCTCAGCCGCAGCCGCGCTCGGGTTCCTCCTCACGGTGGGAAACAGCTCGCAGTAAATTGCCAATACCTTCAGCTCCTTCTCCTGTGATTAAAAAATCGAGTAGAAGTGGGGACAGGTCCAACAATGGCTGCTGCCCTCCTAATCTGTGTTGTCACACCCACCAAAATGCTGGCTCTCAAATGGCATGAACGTGCCCAGGTCGCTTACTGGGGGGGAGAGAAGGAGAAGAAATCCCATGGGGTGAAAATACCCATCCCATCTGAGCTTTGCATTCCTCATCTTCAAAATGAGCTTTCCGTGACAGATGAGGGAGGCTCTACCTCCTCTGAGTGTTTTCTTATTAGAATTTAGGACATTCTCTGCATCTTCCAGGATCAGGAGTTCAGGATGTTCCTCACCTGCAGCAGCCAGTTCCTACCTAGGTGACATCAGGAGAAAACCCCGAGGATTCACTGAGGGAAGGAATCGTCAGGTGGCCACTTGAGATACATCAAATTTCTTCCCAGAAATGGTTCAGAATTTGAGCTCACCTGCCAGTTTTTTCAATCACCAAGGCCTTAAAACACAACACCCAAACCCAGAGCTGGCCCATTAAAATCCACTTCACCTGCTTCCCACAGCCCTGGTGGTGTTTGGGATTGGAGCAGCCATTCCCAATTCCCAGCAGCTGCCAAGTGCAGGGATCATTGTCATGCCCTGCAGCGGGGGAGCCTGGACATGAAAAGCACATTAATACAATATTATTGCTGCTGGTACTATTATTTCTCTGGCCTTTTGCCTCCCTCTCTGGTGGAGCACAAAACAGGAGTATTCCCAACCAGCCCCAGCCCTGCCTTCAGTCAGGCCTCGTCTTTAGCACTGCAGACCTTCAGATATAATTTTTTCCCATCCTCTCAGTTCACAGAGCCACAGACCACGTTTCTTGACTTGGTATTAACTTCAAAGTATTTCTCCTTTTAAAATACAAATCAATGTTATTTGTGAAATGAGTGTTTTGAACTTGGATCCAATATTTTTAGTGAAATAAAAAAGAAAAGAAAAAGAAGTTTTGTGTTGTTTTTTAACTGGAAGGAATCCAAACTATCCACAGCTTTTTTAAACCAACTTCCTTATGAGTCAGGACATTTATTGCCAGAAAAATATTATTTTAACTTTATTAGTGCAATATAGCAGTGACATCTAGTGGCTTCCATCAGTGTCATGATGGGCGAGGGGAAGGTGGGACTGGCAGGATGTGGGAATGGATCCAGGTCTGGGGTTGTTACTCCATTGTTGAGAGTCAGTGGAAACTGGACAAACTCTTCCATAGAGTTTATCAAAAGTAGAAAATTCTGATAATATAATGAAAATGCACTCTAAGACTTGGGAATCTCATCAGGTAACACCCATGGGGGAATTCTTCAGTTCATGTTGTAAGGTGAAATTCCTGACTTTCTTTATCCTGGTGGAAATATTGTTCCCATTGGGAGCTCCTGCCCCAGGAACCACAGAAACAGTTATTCCCAACCTTCTGCATCAAAATTCAGTCTGAGGCCATCTACAGCCCACGTCACCCAAATGCCATGGGCACTACTTCCTTTGGAGAAAGCAGGACTTGTCACCCAGTTTTGCATGAAGCAAGATCATGTCTTCAGTGCTGTTTTTTCCAGAGCTGAGGCCCCTCCTCAGGCCTTCCACCAGGACACTTTTCCACACAGGCTTCAATTTCCGGGCAGGAATGCCAGGGAGTTCAGGGCTGGTGGCAGGACTGGAGCAGGGCAGTCACTGGCAGAGGCAGGGGCTGCTCAGGGGGAAAGCTGACCCCAGGGTTTGGTAAAGGCAACACTCCTGGTGTTGGCACCAGTTTGCTGTCAGCCTTGTAGCTGAAAATAGCAGCTTTTTGTTATTTGTGCACTGATGTTCCAGCAACGTGTGCCTTCCCTGGCTTCCTCTCCGAGCCTGCCGGCAAAATTCAGCTGGGCACAGAAGCCTTTTGCCCGTTGTTGTCTGAAGACAAAGCTGATTCTGCTTGTCTGGCAAGGCCTTGGGAGGCTCATAAACCTTCCTGGGATTCCAAACTCTGCCACCGACTGACACCTCGTTCTGCCCCTTTGGCTCAAGAAGTTCTTCACTGGTTGGTCAAACTATGGAGCCAGGCTGGGAGAGCTGGGAATGTTGAGCCTGGAGGAGGGAAGGTTGTGTGGAGACCTCGGAGCCCCTGCCAGGGTCTGAAGGGGCTGCAAGGAGCCTGGAGAAGGACTCTGCATCAGGAATTGGACCCCCAGTGCCAGAGGGCAGGGCTGGATGGGATTTTGGGCAGGAATTGTTCCCTGGGAGGGTGGGCAGGCCCTGGCACAGGGTGCCCAGAGCAGCTGGGGCTGCCCCTGGATCCCTGGCAGTGCCCAAGGCCAGGCTGGACATTGGGGCTGGGAGCAGCCTGGGACAGTGGGAGGTGTCCCTGCCCATGGTAGGGGTGGCACTGGATCAGCTTTAAGGTCCCTTCCAACCCAAACCATTGATTTATTTAGCTTTGGACACTCCAGCTGCACAGAAGGGGAGATGAAATATGGGGAGAGCATTTCGTGGAAGCACATCAGCCTGTGCTGGCTGGCTGCAGCTTAGACAAACCCCCCGCGCACAGAAACCTTCCAGGAGCTTTGTGGGCCAGGCTGTGCCGGGCTCTGGCCGTGCAGGGCTGTGCCTGGGCTGGGGCTGTGCTTTATTGGAAGGGATTTACTCCTCGTGGGCAGCAGTGACAGCAGCCGGGGGAGGCAGGGCTGAGTCTCTCAGGACTGTGGTGCTGCATTTGCGCTCCGTGTCCCCTCCCTGTCCCCTCGGTGTCCCCTCGGTGTCCCCGAGCCAGCCGCTGCTCTGCCCCCGTGCGCGGCGTTGCCGGCGGGGCTCGGACATCAAACGGAGCGAGGGGCTTTGAAGTCCGGGGCTCAGCACTGAGCCGCATTTTCCACCTTGGCAGGGAAGCTGCAGCCTCCTTTGGAGGATGCCAGGCCGAGGAAACAAACGCTCAGCTCCACATCTGCCTGCAGCCCCTCCGTGGGTCACCCCAGCGCTCCCAGCCCGGGGGCAGCTTCACCCAGCCCTGCTTGGCCCCAGGGCCTGGAGGAGCGAAGAGCTGGGGCTGTCCTGGGCACAACCCCTTTGCTGGGGCTGCCCAGGGCTGCAGGAGGTGCCAGCTCCAGGCTGGGAGAGCAGCTCCCCCCAGGGCAGCATTCCCTGGGAAGGGGTGAGTCAGAGCAGCGGCTTCGGGGAGACTTCAAATACTGCAGCAGGTCTGGCAGGGATATTTATCCACCTGCGTGTTCTAACATGCTCTGCTTTCTCACTTTATAAATACAGGGGAGCCCTCTGAACGGTGGCCCCGCAGAGCCAAGCGTGCCCCTCTTGCTTTGATGAACCAGCTGTTTTCCTGGCCCCTTCACATAAACATATTTGTGTGTGTTGATTTTGTAGTTTATAGGGGAAAAGGAGCAGATGCCGGGTCGTGCGTGCGTTTCTGTTCTGTGTAGGATGCCACGAGAGCACTCCCCAGCCAGTTCCCTGCTTGCTGTGCAGGAAGGGGAGCAGCACAGAGGGGGCTCAGGGGTGCTTTGCTGATGGTTTCTGACCAAACAGGTGCAGAATCAGCTCACACTGAGGAGAGCTTGCAGGGGCTCTGCTTGCAGATCCAAGTGTCCACGTGGGACCAGGATGCAGCCTGGACAGCAAATCCCCCACACCCCCTCCTTTGGGTCTGGCTTCCACACCCCATTTCCCTGTTGTGTAACCTGGCACTGGCATTCCAGACTCAGCCCAGGTTTTTCAAGGAGCTCTGACAGCCCTTTGTGGCACCAAAATGCCATTTTCATGCCAGTTTTGTTCTTGCTTACCTACAGGATGCATTTATTCATATTTTGCTCTATTTCTGGTTGTCTCTGGGCCCAAAGGGTAGAAGTTGAAGCCCTACCAAATGCCCATCCTGGTAATCCTTTGTGTTCCACCAGCTGCTTGAAACCATCCCAGGATGGTTTTACACCTCTCTGCCCCTTCTGCTTCACCAGCAACCCCCCTGAAATCTGTGTTTGGGGCAACAACTGAAATTTTATTTTTGCGTGTGTGATTTGATTATGTGATTTCTCTGCCAGGCCAAAAGGGAAACAACAAGTTAGCAACAAAATCCCATTTCCCAAAAGGGATGTTTTTATCCATGGTCCCCTCAGGGTATGCTCCAGCAGCTCGGGGTGTGCTCCAGCCGAGGAGGTGAAGCCTCAATCTGAACAATATCAGTGAGCTGTGAGGATTTATTCATTCTGAAGAACAATCCAATGGTTTTTGCTTCCTTTGGACTTTTCAGAGCTTTGCCTTTCCCTGTGGAAGGCTGGGAGCAGCGTTACCTGCCCGGGAAGGGGGGTTGGTGGCAGGGCAGGGCACGGTGGTGGCACCGATGTGTCCCTCCCAGGGGACAGGGGCTTCTCTGGGAGAGGGGACATGGTTGTGCCTGCCCTGCCCCATATTCCCCACTCCCTGCAGGGCACACGCAGCCCCTTTGCCCCCTCTGTCCCCCCTCCTGCCCCCCTGCTGTGGCTGCTGCCCAGCACCAGGGCTGCAGCTCAATGTGGTTTGATCACGTTGTTGTGTGAAGGGAAGTGTGAGAGGGTAATAAAAGATGTCATGAGTCAGAATTTCAAACCCAGGAAGGTAATAAAAGATGGCATAAGTCAGAATTTCAAACCCAAGAAGGTAATAAAAGATGGCATAAGTAAAAATTTCAAAACCAGCTAATCATTTTTAACATTTTTATTCTGGCTTCAGCTGCTTGAAATTCAGTATCTGGGTTGCAAAGTAGTTCAACAATGCTTCTAAATTAGTCTTTGACCACTGTGATTTCCAAAATCATGTGACATTTTCCAAAATCTTTGCCCACAAATTTAAAGTGAGGACAAAGAGCCCCATCTATTGCAGGAGGCTGGGAATGTTTATCCCCAGGCACGTTTGGAGGAGGCTGCTTTGGCAGGTGCTCCCAAACCCTTTACAAGCTGTGGGTGGTGGATGTTGCTACGAGGAGCTGGGTGATGAGCAGGGCTACTCGTGGTGGTAAAAGCTGAGTGCAGAGGGGCTGTGGGTGCAGAGGGAGCAGCCTCAGCTCTCTGTGTGCTGCTGCACCACAGCCCAAAGTTGGTGTTTCCTGTGCCACACCTGACAGTTCAGAGCTGTCCCCAGCCCTCCCTGGACCACACAGCAGGGCAGCACCAGCCCCGTGTGACAGCCCCCAGCTGAGGACAATTCCCAGTGCCACTTCCAGCCAGCCCTGCTCCCACTGGTGACTGGGTTATTGGGAATGGGGCTGAATTTGTGCTGAACTCCTCTCAGGGATGGGGAAAGAAAGCTCCTGGTGTGGCACAGGTGACCTGGAATTGTCTCAGAGTAAGCTAAATTAAAGCTTGCCTTAGGTTTGTTTGCCTCTGCCTCTGGTGGCCCTGTGGCTCCCAGGAATTCTGTGCTCTCCTCACACCACACCACAGCTCTGGCTGAGGAAAAGGACACACGTCCAGTCCATGATGTTCCTGAAAATGTTGATTTTCCTTAAGAAGGAAAATCATCTGGATGCCTGTTGTGGCTGCAGGAGCTGGGAAGGAGCATGGCCCTGTTTGGGTTGTGTCACATGGGACAAGTTAAACCCTCAGCAATGGGCTGGGAGCTGCCAGGATGTCACACAGGCGCTGCAAGAAGTGAGAGTCTCGCCAGCTCTCACATGAATGTGTGCTGGCTCTGGAATTCCTGCTGGAAGTCCAAGTGGCAACTTGAATTTCCTCATTTCTCTGCTCTTGTTTCAGTTCTCTGGTCATGGAGAGAAAAAGCAAAACAAGAGAAGAGCACCCAAGGTACATCATTAATCACCCTCAGCAAATAGCCAAGGGCAAGTCACGGCAAATAATTCAGTAGCACTCGGAGAGGGAAGCTCACTGGGCTGGGGTGTTGAGCCAGTTCTGACCAGCAGTCTCCTAGAAATGAGTGTTTGCAGGAAACCATCCACAGAAAATCTCGCTGTTTGTTACTGGCATCTTTTCCAGTCCTGTTATTTGCCTAATATGGCAAAACATGTTCAGGATGAAGCAGGAGGTGCAAACAAACAGGGCTGTGCTCACCAAAAACCAGCTGGGTGTGAGGATTGGAGAAAGGAAGGCTGTGTGACCTCACAGCCCCTGCCAGGTGTCTGAAGGGGCTGCAGGGAACCTGGAGAGGGACAGTTCCTCAGAAACTGGAGTGCCAGGACAAGGGGCAATGGGTTCCAACTGAAAGAGAGTAGGTTGAGACTATTGAGGAAGAAATTCCCTCTGTGAGGGTGGGCAGGCCCTGGCACAGGGTGCCCAGAGCAGCTGGGGCTGCCCCTGGATCCCTGGCAGTGCCCAAGGCCAGGCTGGACATTGGGGCTGGGAGCAGCCTGGGACAGTGGGCGGTGTCCCTGCCCATGGCAGGGATGGCGCTGGGTGGGTTTGAGGTCCCTTCCAAAGGAGCCACGTGGGATGTGCAGGCTGGAAACTGCACAGGGGCTGTGCATCCCAGCAGCCTCAGGGCAGCACTCAGGGGACACCTTGTCTCTTTTCCTGCCCAGGAACAAGACCAGGAATGTTTCTCCTACAGAAGTGAAGCAGATGTGTGTTTCCCCTTCTCCCTCTCTCCTGGAAGGCCCACGAGCTGCTCACTGAGGCTTCCCAAAATGATTCCAGAGCACCAGGGGCTGTGAGGGGGCACCAAGGTGGGCACACACCTGCGTGGGCAGCATCCCTGTGCTGTTCACAGGGTCAGAACGAGCTCAGGCCCCTGTAACCCCTCCTTGCTGCTGACCCAGGCCCTGCCAGCCCCACTCTGAAGGGAAAGTTAATTTATTCTCCAGCCTCTCTGTGCTGGTCACACAGAGTTGATCTGGGTCTTGCTTTCCCTGCTGCCCTTGCCCTGCATATGTGATTTTTCTCCCTCTATTCCAATTTTCTTTGCAGCCCTTGTCAAGACAACAGGTGCAGGCATTTCTGGCCTCTCCATTTGCTGAAATGGGATCTGTACAAAGCAAAGTTTGGCCTCCCCTGCCTTTGGAGCAGCACAGGTTCCTCTTGCACACCCCTGGCACTGGGCACACGCTCCCACAGCAGGGAGGGTGCTGCTGGTGAAAAGACAACATTCCTTCCAGGAGGAACAAGCACAGTGGGGCACAGCCCACTCTGTGCCAGGGGGACTGCAAGGTCAGAGCAGGGAAGCCGAGGCCAGGCACCCCCAGCAAGAGCCTCCAGCTGCAGTGCAGCCTCTCCTTTTTGTTTTAACAGGTAAACACAGAGATCCCTCAGCCCCAGGGCCTAGCCTGGCACTCTGATTCACCACATGCTTGCCTGACAAAAAAATTCTCCCATGGGAACACAACCACTTCCCCAACAGCTCCTTCCAAGGGCTGCTGGTCAGTAATTTCCCGGACATGACATCACCGAGCCCCGGGGTCCTTTCCCAGCCTGGCAGGCAGGAGCTGCCACCAGGAACTTGGCAGATGCTGAGCTGACCCAGCTGTGTGAGCTCTGTGAGCTCTGCCCGGCTCTGGAGCTGCTCCCTGTTTCCCTGAGCCTTCCCAAGGCTCGGAAAGATGCCCCAGGGCTGAGGCTGTGGCAGATCCCTGAGGATCTCGCTCCATTTGTCTCCCCCCCAGATCCAGGCAGTTTGCCCTTCCTCAGCAAATTTAAAATACTCTGTTGTGCAAAGGAACAGGGACCAGGAGCTTTTCCCTCCCCACACCTCCCCAGGCTTCCCCTCCACTTTTCATTTGCATTTGGGCTTTTCCTTGGTGAACTTGCAGAATTTTGCCAGGTTTTGACAGGAGCAGCAAAAAGGGGCAAACCCAGATGGAGGCAGTGTGGGGGCACTCGTGGAAAGCATCAGCTTTGCTTTAAATCTGTGGCTGAAACCCCCAATAATTCAGCCTGGGCTGGGCCCTCTGAAGGAAAACCTTGAGCAGTAACTCAGGGCAGGGGTCCAGCTCAGCTGGATGAGCTTCAGTGTCCCTTCCAACCCAAACCATTCTGGGATTCTGGGACGGTGCCTCCTCTCTGCCTTTGGCCTTACCTGCTCACTGGTCATTCAGGTACAAACACTTCTTTCTTTTAAACTCTGTTTCTCCAGCAGATGCAGACTCAGCGTTTGTTACATTTTCAGGATACCACATATCAAGTTTTTCTAAAACAAAAGATTTGGAATCCACAGCTTTACCGAGATAGACCAAAAAAATCAAGCTACCCCCAGGCTGGAATGACCTCACCACCTGAAGCCATGTAAACCAACATGGCAACACAGCAGGAAGCCTTGGGAGGGTGGTAAAATTAAATTTTTCCCAAGCAAAACATTTTTATTAATTTGATAACCACCAGCATTTTATTTTGACACCAAGATCCCAGTGCAGATAATGGGAAATGGCAGCTTTCTGTTAAAAGCTTTTTTTTTACAACACCATTCAAAGGGCTTAGAAGCATTTGCTCCGTTTCTGTTGGAGAATTTCACCTACAAGCAGCCCTATATGTTATGTGTTTTAAAAAATATTTCCATATGCTAAAGGAATGCGACCGGCTGCCAAGGAAAGTGGCTGTTACAGCAGCAGGCTGGGGCTGTTTTTCAAGGAAAAACTGCTGCAGAAACGAGGTATCCACAGAGGTGCACTAAAGCAACACTAACTGCAGTGACCTTGAGATGACCTAGACCTCCTCATATTACAAAAATGAAAAGGGAGTTAGAAAATCTGAGGCCAATTAGGTGCTTTTTTTTTTTTCCTGGAGACATGATGAAATTTCCTGAAACAAAAACTTTAGCAAATTCTATAAAATACTTCTAGCTTTGGTGGAAAAATAAATTATTGCCTTTTTATCTCCTCATTCCTGAGGCACAGAACTGGCCCACTTCTGTTTGTGCAGATGGATTGGAGGGAAAACACCCAGAGAAGGGCCAAGTGGTGAGATTCTTGGCACGAGCAATTAAGTGTGAAGTTATTCTCAGGGCTGCCTATTTGTTATTGCAGCAGGAATCATTAAGATTATATGGAAAGATATTGTCTGGGAAAAAGCGTGAAGTCAGGATTATGTGTCCCGAGGTGTGGCTGGGGCAGAGCATCGCCCGTGCCCGGCGGGGCTCTCGGAGCGGCAGCCGGGGGTGGCCGCGCTCCCTTCGGGGACACAGCCGGGAGGAGCCGGGGCAGAGCCGCCCCGAGAGAAGGGAGTCCCCTCGGCCCGGGGCTCCATCCCGCTGGGGGCTGGCAGCGAAGAGCTCCTGAGGGGCTGCGGAGCCTCGGGGAGCAGCCGGACCCGGGCGGTTTGTGCTTCCCCTCCTCGCAGCCGGCTGCGGGGCCGGCTCCGCATCCCGGGCCGGCTCCGCATCCCGGGCCGGCTCCGCATCCCGAGCCGGCTCCGCATCCCGGGCTGTCTCTCTCGGGGAGGGCGGGACCTGCCCGGGTTGTCCCCATCACTGTTCCCTTCGTCACCCGGAAGGTGCTGAGCAAGAGCCGCGTTGACCTCGCCAAGAAATTGGTGCCATCAGGACGGGGGAGGCCCCTCTGTGAGGGACAGGGGGACCTTCCCTGCCACCAGCCCCTGCCTCAGCCTCAGAGCGGCCGTGCTGCTCCTCCCATCCCTCCCTGCATCCCCTCTGCATCCATCCCCTGCCCAGCCGTGGGCTCTGCAGCCAGGATCGGAGGGACAGGGGGCAGAGAGAGGGGTGGCCCTGCCAAGGAGCGGGGGTATGCGGGCTGGGGAGTACGGGCAGGGGTCAGACAGAGCAGGCACTCGCCCATCTGTGCCTCCTTCTCTCTAAAGCCGAGGCTCCACATCCGGAACACGGAGCGATTTTCTCTCCCTCCCAAGGGAAAGGTTTGGGGCAAGAGCCCCTGGCCGCCTCCCTGCGCCGCTCTTCTCTTCCTCACCCCGAGCAACCCCGCTCTAGAGGGAAAGGTTTGAACCAAATGCCGGTGGTTCGGGCCTTTCCTTGCGCAGCTCGAGTCCCGGGGCAGCTGCTGGGACGTGGGACAGGGTTAGGAGCAGCCGGGAGTGCGTCCCGGGGTCCAGGGGAGCCCCCGGGCACGAGGAAGGGGCCAGCGGGATGTCCCTGCAGGATGTCCCTGCCTGCTGCCAAAGCAGCCCCGGCAGCACCCAGGTGGCTGCAGAGCACTCCCGGCGCCTTTTCCACTCAATCCAGCCCCAGGAGCTGCAGGGTGGGCAGCGCAGGACCCGCAGAGTTCATCAGGGGCGAGACAGACCCGCGAGAGCAGCGGGGGCACCCGCGGGCGCGGAGCCTCCCTGCGCTGATCCAGAAATCCCGCAGCCCATCCCTGAATTCCTCTGCCACGGGGGATTATCCAGCCAGGGGCTGCTCCGGGCCCAGCCGCGGGCAGGCGGTGGGAAAGAGGAGACGGGAGGGAGGGTGGTCCCTGCAAACCTCTCCAGAGGCAGCCGTAACCAATTACGGCTCCCAATTACGGCTCTCAATTACGGTTCCCAATCACCGCTCCCACAGCGCCGATGGTGCTCAGGGAAGGCAGCGGGGCCGTTCCCAAAGGAAGACAAAAGGTGCCCATCTCTGGCGCCCGGCTGGATACATCCAGCTCCTGTGCAGAGATGTACAAAGCACAAGGAAAATTCTTTGGTTCAGTTGTGATTTTGATTTGTTAAATTAGTATTTACAACATTAAAAAAAAAAACAAACAAACAAAAAAAAACCCAACAAAACTCAATCCTAAACCAAAATCTTGTAAGAATAAAAATGACCCATTTCAGTCAGTGCTCCCAGATTTCAGAGGGCACGTTCTGCGTGTTCAGTGATGATGGAAACAGCCGGGGAAACGGAGCGAACTCAGGCAGCTGGGACCACAGAGGCCTCGACTCCCTTCAGCCCCTCATCCTGCTGCCATGCCCGGAGGTGCCCCCAGAGGATGGTACCTACAGGGTAATCAGGATGGTTTTTGCCATCTCCTGCCCTGAATTCAGTTCTAGTGCAGAACAAAAAGCCTTTTTGCAGAGGGCACAGAGCTCTGCACTGGAGCCCCCGGCGCCCAGAGCAGGTTCTGTCCTGGTGTGTGGGTGACCAGCAACTGACTCGAGTCCTGTGGCAGCACCACAGAGCATCGCACAGATGTTTTTAAAGTATCCAGGGAGAAGCTGGAGCTTGGAGAAGCCAAAGCTGGCTCCATCCCCCTCCCTGCCAAGCAGCAGAAGCCGGGGGCTGTGGGGCAGGGCAGCCCCAAATGCTGTCACTGTCACAGAGCACGGGCTGAGCTCGGCACAGGGGCACAGGGACAGCCCCAAATGCTGTCACTGTCACAGAGCACGGGCTGTGCTCAGCCCAGGGGCACAGGGACAGCCCATCCAGACACCACGCAGAGCCTGGGTGCCGGATTACTCCAGGATGGGTGGGAGCACCCAGTGGGCTCCACAGCTTCCCTGGGAAGTTCTCTGGTGGGAGGGAACAGCCAACTGCTAAAGCTGCAACTGCAAGGGAAACCCACAGAGAACCGAACCCAAAGGCCACCCAGGTGAGGTGGAATGTTAAAGCCTGACCTCAAGGTTTACACTGCAGATCCATCCCAGAGCTTTTGTGAGTTATTTGGATAATGATACCCAGCAAGGCCTCAGGGACCCCTGTGAGGAGCTCAGCCAAGCTGCACTTGCACAGAGCACGGCTGGCACCAAACAGAGGGGTCTGCACTCACTGTGCCCCTCCAAGGGGCAACGCTGCCCCACCACTCTGACCCAGGACCAGGAGTGGGGCAAGGAGAGCAAGAAGCCATCTGCACTGGAGATGTTCTGAGGCCTGGCTTTGCCAGGCCTGAGCCAGAACTGCTCATTAGCTTAGCACAGAGTTTATGGCACCTTCAAAACCATCTCAGGTCAGTGCCTCCCACACCCCCACCAAACCCAAACACCGAGCAAGCCATTGCACAGCAGCTGAAGAAAGCCCAAGGAAAGCTTTTCCTGAGTCAGAGCAAGCTCTGGAAGACTCTGCATAGCTCAAGACATGGAGGTCGTTTCAACAAACCAGGAGATGGGTAACATTTAAAAAATTCTACCTGCACTCTTGGTGAAGTAAGAAAAAATCCCTGTGATGCTGCTGCAGAGGCAGTGGGGCTCAGACCTCTGTGATGGGTGAGCTCAGCTCCAGTTCTCACTGCCCCAGGAAAGGGAAGGGTGGAAGAGCAGCTGCCACCACCACGTCAGAGCAGGGGCTGGGCCCTGGGCCTGTGCCTGCCCCGGGGCTGGGCTGGAAGGGCATTTACGGGGCAGGGACCCCTCCCATCAGCCCATCCTTAACTCACCCCGGCACCCAGCTCTGCCGAGGTGACACCACTCATCCGTTCATGTGACAAATTAAGTTCAAACTTTTTTTATTAAGCACATTCCACAGTACAAAGCTTTAGATCATGAACGATATCTGTACAATTTAACAGTTTCAAGAAGCTGTTCATACACCAACTTTCCAAACAGATAACTGGCAAACATAATTACAAGTTAGAATTAGACTATCCCAGTGCTTTGAAACATTAATATCGCAGTAATGTACAGTTGCTCAATTATAGTTAGCAAAACAAAGTCCAGAGTGCAGCCAGGATCACTACCATGAATCCCAGGAGTCGAGTTCCTTGGGTGCCAATCACAAAAGTCCACTGCTATGGTACACGAAGCACAAAGAAGTTTAGACTGCATGTTCAAATACCATTATCTCCCAAGGAAAAACAGGAATTTAAATCTTACACATGCATTTTTAAAAAAAGGACTCCGCTCTTCAGAAACAAAGAACCTTTTTCTTCAGGGCTGCGAAAGATGTCTCATTTTTAAACAGTTTAATATTAAAGCTATTAGATGAGAAGGGTAAAGTAAGACACTTGCACGAACTACTGTCAAGCTTACCAAAAAGTGACCTCATGGACGCTCAGGAGCGAGTTTACTCTTCTGGACTTCACCACATTGGCTCATCTCGATGAATAAATAGCTGCAGTAACACAGGGACGGGAGCTGGGCTCCCTGGGAGGGGTGGGAGGGGAGCCCCTGCAGAGCCCCCCAGGAGGGGCTGCTCTGGTGACACCCGGGGCTCCCCCCGCTGTCCCCGGCACCGCTCAGGGAAAGGCAACAACCCGACAGAGCCACCAGTGCTGCCAGCACACAACAGGACACAGGACGGACACAGGCAGGGAGGGCAGCACAGCCCTGCTGGCCGTGCCCTCCCGGGACAGGCGGGGCAGGGCCCAGTTCCACGCACGGGGACAGCAAAGCCACGGGGCTGGTGCCGGTGGGGAACTCGCTCTGCATTGCTGCACGTCTCCTCCTGACCTAAGGACAGCACAGGGAGGGTGTGACCGCACAGGGGAAGGGGACACTGTGAGAACTGAAGCAGCAGCTATGGAGGCTCCCTAAGGAAAGCCCAGAGGAGCCAGGACACGGCAGCCGATCCTCCTGGGACCCAGCGCGGGCACGGGAAGCACAGCGGTGACTGGAAGGGGCTCCTCTCCACTGTCACAGGAAGTGTCATCAAACATAAATAAATGGAACTTTGGCCCATGGTTCTTCTCCACTGAGCAGCCACAGCAATGCTACCGAGGACATCCCAGGGGCTGCGAGGCCCCGCTGGCATTAGAGACACACAGCTGCACATCCCGCGGCACAAAAATGTAACATACAGAACATAAATTAAACAGTTTTTAATTTTTAAAAAGTTTAGAAATTACATTTTAAAATATGTAGTTCCCATTAAAAAAAAAAAAAAACAAAACAAAAAAAAAACCAACCAAAAACAAACCCAACTAATGAATACTGAAAACCTCCTCTTGCAGAGACAATGTCTAGGTAATCATGTCACCACCAGTGCCAGGCTCAGGACGTCCTGCTGCCAAGTGCCACCACGCTGAGTGTTAGTGTGTAGTGTCAGGACATCCCGAGGCTGGCAGCAGAGGCTCTGCTGTATGTACAAGGTATCTACATGCTTACACAGTATCTGAGATGAGGGAAGCACACAGGGAACCAGGGGGGACTACAGCAAACATCGGGAAGCGCAGGACGGCAAGTACAGAGCACAGGGCAAAGGAACTAGCTCAGATACCCTAGCCTGAATTACAGGGAATCTTTAATTTAAAAGAAATTATTGGTGCAGAAACAAGTAAACTGTAGTCCAAAAATATTACTGAGCAATTCAGAAATATTTCTAAGAGTCCAACGTACACCTATGGAACAGAATGGGCTCTGAACCTGCCATGGGGAATGCCTAAAGGACAGTGGTGACTGGAAAGCAAAGCTCTGTACATTCTGGGCATGTGTTTGGCACCCAAATTTCATTGGAGAATGTTTTTTTTTTCTTTAAAGTCAGACAAAAGTGCAAAGCAATATAAATTAGGCCAAGTCCTTTCTTGACTTCTGATTTATATCTGAAAAGCCATCAGAGTTCAGTTTTACGGACAATTTACATGTGAAGCTTTGGATTTCTCACAGCAGGGAAGGATAGGCTTCTGAAATTCATCTACTCCAAGTCAGTGAATTTGTAGCAAATTCAAAGACGACCACTGAGAGCAGGAAAGATTAAGAAATTTAGATATAGAATTGTGCTGCTTTGCATCTACACAGCATCTAGAACCAATTCTGACTTTAGCTGTCAATCATCTTCAGGCATGTAGTAGCCAAAAATCCAGTAGTTCAAGACTGTGGAACCCTGAAAAAGACAAAAGACAAGTGAACTGAGAGGAGGCACAGAGCAAACAGCATCCAGAGGTGCTCAGGCCCAGAGCAGCCTTTGCATCCAGGCTGAGAGGGAAGCGCAGAGCACGAGAGCAGGAGGTGACACTGCTGGCCAGAACTCCCCACTGCAGCCCTTCCTGCCAGGGAGCTGCCCCCAGGGGCTCCACAGCAGCAGGAGCCAGGCTCTCCACAGCCCTGGGCCTTGGCAGTGACCCACAGGCAGCTCCCTGCCACAGGGGCAGAGTCACAGCCCTGCTGGGCACAGCCAGGGACCCTCCAGCTCAGCCCCCCAAACCCTGGTGTTGTTTACAGCAGCAGTGACTATGGGGAGTGTCCTTTATTGTCCACTGCAGCAGTGACCATGGAGAGTGTCCTTTATTCCTCACACTGCAGAGCACAAGTTCTGCACAAGAGGCAAGTCCAGCTGCTTTAAAACATGAGCAGCTTTTAGGAAAACAGACAAAAACCTCAAATACTTTGATACTCCCATGACCTTTTCCAGCTCAGTGACTCCATTATCAGCTTGGAGGCAGTGTAAGGTCTGAGTGTAATTAAATCTGAGCTGTGATTTTACCTGCCACTTCCCAAAACCATCTTTATGGACTAGGGAGAACTTCCCTCTTCTGATATGAAATTCCCATGAAAGGTTAAAACATCCTGAGGCACTTCCCCTTGACTTCCCGTCCCTCAGCCCAAGGCCTAATGCTTAATACCAGAATATTAGACTGTCATATGGGAACAATTTTTATCATGTTACAATAAACAACAGGAATTCAACAGAAAGCAATAAAACTCTCACAGCCAACTGCCAGGACTGTCAAAAATGATCCACTTTGAAGAGCCTCACATTGCAAAGCCTGTAAAAACGTGTGCAGGGCTGCTTCAAAATCCACAAGACTGTGATATTTGAAAGCTTACAGAACTGTTTCATTAAATGTCATGATGAAATATTAGCTATTTGACCAAAATTTTATATAGATTTAGGGTTTTTGGATTCTGAAGTCAGACAAACCTGTCAAGAAGTGACATCACAGCATCTCTGCAGTATGGAAAATACTGTTCGGGGACTGTCACCACCAACACCAACAGCTCCCAGGATGAGGGGCTGCGTGGTGTCAGCTGTGCCTCCCAGGCCAGGCAGACTGAGCTGTGCAGGATGTGAGCAGCAGGACCCTCTGCCAAAGGCATCTCACACTGCCCTGGCACAGCCCAAAGACAGGAGCCCTGAGCGCCACGTGGCCAAGTGAGACACCAGCACAGTGCTGGGCAGGAATTGATGGGAATTTTATAAAACTCCTGAGTTCCTGACCTGAGGGAGCAGCTGGAACTGGGCCAGGGCAGGCTCAGGCTGGAGAGCAGGGAAAGGTTCTGCTCCCCCAGAGGGTGCTGGGCACTGCCCAGGCTGCCCAGGGAATGGGCACAGCCCCGAGGCTGCCAGGGATGCACGGGGTGGGATTGTTGGGTCTGTGCAGGGCCAGGAGCTGGATTGATGATCCTGTGGGTCCCTTCCAGCTCAGGATATTCTGTGATTCTGTGTTTCTACTGTGCTTAAAGCACGCTATGTGTGCCTTTTATATGAATCAAAACTAATAAAAGAAGCCTGCCCAATCTGTAATTTAAAACCAGAATTTGTTCATCCAAAATATCATTTTAGTTAACAGAACCAAGCACTGATGCATGACTGGAAGGTAGATGGAGACTGTTTATAAAATGCAGCCTGTTCTACCTGCCTGAAAAGGAAAGAAAAATAAAAACCAGAATTACTCAGAAAGGAAGAAAAGAAGTTTTCCAGTGAGAGGGAAAACCATTCAGGTTCAACAAGCCTTGGAGGCCCCAGAGCAGCAGCTCACTTAGGTCTGGATCCAGTGGCACAAAGCCCATGCCAGGAGCAGGACATGGTCCCTGGGGATGTATCAGTGACAGCATCCAGCTTTCCACATGGATGCAGTTACCTCCTCTGGGATCAAACACACAAGGCAGGCAGTGCTGGAGGCCCTGGCTCCTTGGGGAGTTTAGGAATTATGTCCCATGGAGTTGTTTTTAGCCACTCCCACCCTGTATACCAGCATCCTCAGCAGCTGAGCCTTTCCAGGTGTGCCTGTCCTGCCCCAGGCAGGACAAGCCAGTCCCTGAGTTTCACTAAGCCACCCCTGCAGCAGTGCTCTTAAAACCTGCTGTGAGGGGAAGGTTTAAGTGGGATTCTGCACATGGCTCATGTTCACAGCAGCAGAGCTCTTCCTTATTCCAGGGGCTGATCACAGGAATGCTGAGAGGCAGTTCAGCCTGGCAATGGCCAACTGCTGGCTCAGAGCCTCCCTGAAAGCTGTGTGCCAACAGATGTCAGTGTCAGATCCAGAGAGGGCACTGCCCTGGCGTTTTAAAATGAGTTCAGTAGCAGGGAAGGCAGCCAACACTTCCTGAGGTGAAAGAAAACTCTTCTTTAAGCAGGAGCACCTCAAAGCTTGTCGGCACAGGGGAAGGGATTTCCTAGCCAGATGCAGAGATCCTGCAGGAGTGCAAAAACCTGAGGAGCACATTGCCACAGCAGGGACAAAGGAAGCCACAGCGATAATGAAAATCCCTTCTTACAGGAAGGCTTTCCACACCATGTTTAAGCAAAGTATTCATTATCTACTTCAAATAAAATAAACCCTTCCTGTTGGGGCAATGTCACTCCCAGCTCCTCTTGTTGTGGTGTCTCCAGGTCCTTGGAAGCAGTGGCAGAGGCTGCTGTGCTTTGGAAGGGCAGTGCCTGTGTTCCCAAGTCCCAGCACAAACAGGTGTAGTTTGAAGTGCAACTGTTGTCAGCAATGGAGAGGAAAAGAACCCACACTCCCAACAAAGGGCTTTGAGCAGTGACTGGGACAGGGAACCACACCATAGTGAGTTCCTGGGCTCTGTTTAATTCAGCTCTGAGCTGTGCTGGTGAGATCTGAGAGCTTCCCCTGCCACTTGTGCTTCTCAGGGAGCTGCTGCTCCTGCCCGAGGCTCAGATCCCTGCAGAGGCCCTGCACTGCTCCTCCCACAGCCAGCAGGTAGAGGGAGAGCTCTGAACAGCTCCAGTGTCATGGACAGCTGGGATGCTGTGCCATACACCAAGTCTCCCCCACTCCCAGGAATGCTGTGAACACCTGACAGCTCTCTAACGTGCCTCAACACCCACTTATAATCAGGAGGGATTACAGAAGGGGGAAGCCAACAGGACATGCTGGAGCATGACCACACAACGACTAGATAGGGAAAGGAGTGGCATAAAAAGGTTTTATTTTCTTAAGGAAACCCTCAGCTTGTTTGACTAAGCCAAGCTGCGGGCAGAGGGAACATTTCAGACATTTCCCAGACCCAACAAACGAGGGAGCCTTACCTTCTGAGGGCAGTAAAGTGCAGACTGTTATCTGGAGATGTAGGTGTATGTTCTAGATGGAGAGCGGGTCTCGTTCTGGGCACTCGGTGGCACATTTAAGAAATCCCAAATCAGAATTGTATCATCATGGGAACTACTAATGATCTGAAATTCATCAAACTGCAACCTAAAGACACGTCCTGAATGCTCCTGTGGGCAAGAGGCAAGCAGTCAGCAAGGCAAGAGGGAAACACTGCAGAGCACTGGTATCACACAGGTATCTGGACACACAAAGTGGGTTCAAACTGACTAAAAAACCCTTCATAATTACACACAGATTAAAGGAAAGATACTTTTGTATGTGAATTCTTTGCAGAAAGCACACAGCTCCCAAAGCCAGTGTATCCTGAGCTTCCCTCAGTGGGGCCAGCCCAGCCACAGGCTGAGATTATTCCAGACAGAAGCTCCCTGTCCACCAAGGAGCAGCAAATTTTGCCCCTGGCTGGCACTGATTCTCTGCCAGGGCTCCTTCTCCTGCAGAATTCTCTGCTGATTCTGGTTTTGTGCAGCTCCAAAAGAGCACATCACTGTTCCACCCTGCTGAGAGGATCCTCAGGGCTCCCAACACCAGCCAGGAATTCAAACACTGCTGTAAGAAGGGGAGTACCTGCTCCAGCAGCTCTTCAACAGATCTCACAGTGGCCAAGAAGCCCACAAAAGGCTCTCCTCCCCTTAGTTCTGCTTACCCATCCTCATTAAATTTAAAGTGAGGACTCTGCCTGTATTGGAGAACTAACCCAAGCTCACAGAGTGATCCCAAACTCCAACCTGAGCTACAGGATACCCACAGAATACAGAAACAACTTTTTCAATGAAACTAAATAAAAGAATAGTTAAATCTTATCTCTCTACCAAGACCAGTGAAGAGAAAGAAAAAGGAGAAGCTTTCCAGCCACATAAGCACTTCCCAGGTGCTGGAAAGACCAAGCAGGTGCATCACCTACAGTCAAGGACTCTGAGTTGCTACAGGCTTGCCAAACTGACTCTTGAAGTAAAATTCCACACAGATTTGGGTGAAAAGACCATGGAATTCTTTCCCCCATGTATTTTTAATTAAGTCTGCTGTCACAAGCCAAACCCCTCATTACAAAGAAAAATATAACTTAAGCAACTTAAGCCTTAAATGTGACAGTCCTCTGAAGGGCTGAGAGCTCCTGTGGCAATCTGCTGAACTCAACCTCCCTTCCCCCTTTCCAGCTCTTCCTTCCAAAGTGAAGGGTTACCAGAGAAGTTTGGGAAAGGCTCACAAGATTCTTGCCCATTTTTTAATAAGAGGAAATTCAAAACCAGCCCTACAGAGATATTAGGGAAACACACCAATACCCAGAGTGATTTGATACAGTATCATGATGATTTCTTTTTCTTTTAAGAGTATCTGAGAATCTCAAACCAGAAAAACTTGATCTTTCATTTCAACTCAGATGCGAATCATTCAGGATATGACAATACATTTTTCTTCACTCTTAAGCACTCTAGACTTCATAAACCATCCTGACATTCCCACCCATCCCACAATAATGCATTAAAACACCCAAGACAACCCCAAACTAACTAATTTTTACTTACCACTAACGTACGCAAGCATAATGTGCTTGCTGGGGCACGAGGGTCAAGGGCAGCTTGCAAGTCCCAAACTTTAATTTTGCTGAAAGTAAGAGAAGAAAATCATTATGAAAGCAAAGAAAATAACATCCAAAGCCCTGTAAAAGCTTGCCAGGATTTCCCTATAGCTAGTTCCCCGGGATCAAGCACATTGTGAGAAATGCTAATGCTCGAGCCTGTAAAAGCCAGGTAGTTTTGTGTTTCCCTGCAGCAGCCATTCCATGATGGCTCTGTGGTGGCTGTGACAGAGAAGCTGACAATGCACACACAAACCCCTCTGGAATGTGGGAATGAAGCTGGGCCCACCAAGCCAAGGCAGACACTGACCCCAAACAAAAGGCTACAGACAATCCCAGTTCCACGACTGTTTTCACTAATTCACCAGGCAGAGAAAAAAAATGGAGAATTTGGATGTGGATGTAACTGCCACGAATCCACAATGCACTGCAGACACTGAGCAAGTCAGAGGTGCTGATGGAGGGGGTCCTGCCCTCAGTCCCACAGAAATGCTCTGAAGGCTCCTGAGAGCCCCACAAGAGAAAGGCAAAATTTTTCAGAACTGCTTTCAAACCTACCCATCGTAGGCTCCACTGACGATCCTCTTGTTGTCGAACCTGATGCACCGAACCAGCTCTTCATGGCCTTCTAATACTCTTAAACAGGCACCACATTCAATATCCCAGAGCCTGGGGAGAACACAGGAGAAAGGCTCATTCCCACACCCAAGGTTAAGCATCTCCTGCCTGGTTTGCTGTGGGAGGTGTGTATTTCCTTAAAAAGGTGTGTCATTCAGATTAGCTGCAGTACGTGGACCAGAATTAATGTAAACATTCCAAAGCACATGTAAGTAAAGCTCAGATATGTGTTATTCTGGGAAATGCTAACAAGCTTTTTCTGTTCTCTGTAAACCACTGATTAGAAGTTCAGAAAATAAGAAAACCAGAGATCAATGTCTTCCCCATCTCTCCCAGCAGAAGACAAGGTGATCTAGCAGCAGATAAGAGGTTTTGTTCACTTTGAAACCTCAGTGTTCCTCTCCTTCACGGGGCTGTGAAATGTTTTACTCCCACACTGAGGTGAGCCCCACTATAAACCATCTGCTCCAACAGCAAGCCGTGCCAAGGAAGTTTTGCAGCATCCAAGTGCAGGGAAATGCTGTTTTCAGGCCAGAAGGCCAGCAGTTTGTGGCACCCACCTGATGGTGTTGTCCGAGGAGCCGCTGACCACGAGCCGGTCCCGGTACTGCAGGCAGGCGATGCCGCGCTTGTGCCCGTTCAGGGTCCGCACAAACTCGCACGTGCTGGTGCTCCACACCTGGGGACACACACAGACACCTGAGAGCTGCACCAAACAAGGCTTCAGAATCCACAGACCAGGAAGCCTGAGGCTGAGCTCTGCTGGACAGAGCAGTGAAAACCCACAGAGCATCTTTAGAAGCAAAGAGCAGGGCCCAGGCACCAGTGGGGACCCAGCAGTGACAGAGCTACAGGCACTGCTGTGGCACTGAGAAGAGCTGGAGGCTGTACATAAAATATTTTCGGGTAGCAGAGACTGCTCCAAAAGATTTCAAAAATTTGATTACACTTGGTAAGTTAAGAATCATTTTTAAAAGTGGAGTTAATAAACGCAAACCCCTCACATTTTCTACCAGAGAAATTACTAGGACGCTTTTAGTAAGGGAAGGTCCAAACATGGCCTTTAAGCTTGGTCTTAACATTAAAGGATTCAATCAACTTCGCCCATTTTTAACGAACTGTAATTGAAGTCGTAATGCAGAGTATCAAGTGGCTCATTTTCCAACACAGAGTGCAGCAGGATCTCTGGCAGAGATTTGGACATGGAACTGCCAAGAACTTCTTGGCCCAGGCTAAGGCAGCTCTGGTTCAGAGAGGGCAGGGTGGAAATGCCTTTGTTATATTAGTGCACTCTGGGTAACTCAAATCTTCTGGTATGTAACAGCCTTCAAATCCAGCCTCCGCATCCTTCAGACATGGCACAGCCTGGCTGAGCTGCTGGGAAGGCGTGGTGAGGAAAGGCACTGCTGAGGAATTTCATGTCTGGACAGAACTGCCAAGTGAAATTAAAAATACCACTGCAAAAAGGCACAGGATGTGCCACATTTAACAGAGCAACTGATCTCGAGACTAAGAGTTCAAACAGCAAACGGGCTTTGCTTTTCTGCAGCTGTACAACAGAAGCCATGAAAATATTCCAGGGCAGCCCAAAGTGACCAGGAGCCAGCGAGAGGATGCTGCTCACTGAGAGACACCACACAGGCACGGGCCAGAACTGCTCCCAAAGCTCTCAGCTGCTCCAAGGCTTTCCCTGGGAGCCACGCAGCCCTGGAGCAGAGCTCTGCCACTTGCCTTGATGGTCCTGTCCCCCGAGGCTGACACGATGTACTTGTCATCGAAGTCCACCACGTTGACGGCGGCGCGGTGTCCCACGAGCACGCGGCGCAGGGTGATGTCCGTGGGGGAGGCCATGTCCCACACGGCGATGGACCTGTCCTTGGAGCACGTCACCATCAGCCCATTGCTGAACCTCAGATGGAGCACGGCCTCGTTGTGGTGGATCAGCGTGTTCAGAACTTCACCTGTATTTACATCCCACACTCTGCAGGAGAGAACAGCGTTACCCAGGGAAGCTCTGCAGGGTATGAACAGCCTGCTCTGGGCTCCAGGGGAGAGCTCTGGCTGGCTAAGCCCTGGCAGGGGCTTGGGGAAGGCAGGAAGATGGTGCTGGAAGCGTCCCCAGTGCCAGCACAACTGCAGCCAGGCAGTGCTCCTGGGTACTGAACACCCTCTCAGTAACAGCCACAGCTACAAGATTTCAGAGGGAAACCCTAACTGAAGAAATTATTGTATACTTGGCCATCAGCCACTCCAAAACTTCAGGATATGCCTTGAATCCCTTAGGTCATTTTCCTTCAAAATTCCTAATGCTAAAAGAACAGAAGAGATTTGGAAAAAAAAATTTATTTAATATGATGCTTTGCCAAGTATGAATATCTTGCTTTTGGAATACAGATATCTTAGGGTTCATCTTAGGGATGTTTTCTGGTATTTAGAGATTACTGAAAATATTCCCGGCCCTGACACTCAAATTATTTTTGTGCAAGAACTTAGCACTCACCTCACTGTAGAATCTGAAGATCCAGTTACAATAACTCTTTCATCATATTGCAGACAAAGAACTGAGCCAGTATGTCCCGTTAATACTTTCAAACATTCCAAGCTTGTTTTGTCCCAAATCTGTTAGAAACAAGAATGGTAAATGGTTTATCAACATCAAGAACATGGATCCAAGACTTGAACATTGTCACAGCCACAAAGAAGAGAGGAAAACCAGAGACTCCATGAGGGGTGAGTCTGTCTCATCAGTGGCCCTTGTCCTTCCCTGTAGCTTAAGGAAGTTTTGATGTGAGTTTTTGAGAGAACAGTGAAATAACCAATCCTCATGAAGAGATTAAACCCTGTCTGGCCAATGGAAGCAAACTCCTGGCAATGAAACAGCCACAGCCAAGGCCAGGGGCACACAGAGACCTGCCCCCTCCTGTGGGAATGCTGATTCCCAGGCACATCTTTGCCACCCTCACCAACCACACACACTCACACTGTCCCATTAAGAGACACCAAGGAAGCACAGGCAGCTCCTCAGGGCAGACCCCACTCACCTGCAGAGAAAGGACCCAGAGAAGTGCTCACCTTAATGGAGTTATCTCGTAGGCCACTGATGATCTTCTCATCATCATACTGTAAACAGTAGACCCCTTTGCTGTTCTCAGAGCGGCACTGGATCCTTTGCAAGTTGTGCCTCCCACACCTCCAGTTGGATTCTATAGTCTGAGGGCAAAAACAGGAGTTGGGCCTGAGGCTGGGGCAGGACTGTCCCACCACACCCCCAGCTTCCCACTTTTACACACACCATGCTTGAATCTGAAGGATATAAAATAAGTATCTTCTCCTGCTCCCAATAAATACACACAGACCACCATGAATCAGAATTAACACTTGTGTAATTTGTCATGACAAAGGCTGTGTTTATGGAGGAAATCATGGTCAACCCACCTTAATGAGAATTTCCCAAGGAACCATTACAGAGATACACCCAAGAACCCTTTGGTTCCCCCCACATTTATATGACCAACCAACAAAAGCAGCAAAGATGACACCAAGAGCGCCCATGTCCCCCATGTCCAGCCTCACCTGAGTGACCAACATTACAGAACTGCTGAGTCCAGCACGTGGGTGAAGGGATTTCCTGGGCCTTCCCTTCCCCTACCCAGCCATATCACCCATCAATTGTAGTTACACACCTTGGAAAGGGGTTTTGAGATATGAAACCCTCCTGAAAGTACCTAAAACCCCGATAAAAATAAAGCTCAGCAGGAACTGTAAGGTTTCAAGTAACCCAAACCTGCTTTCCTCCCCCCAGTTAAAATCTGTGGAAGGGCAATTCTCAACACTGATTCTGAGAGATATTTTTAAGGAAAGAGACCTGACATGCCTTAAAAAGCTGCAAACTATTTCACAGCAGAACCAGCAAGATTTTCAGGTCTTAATCAGCTTTTTTCCTTGTTGGAAAACTGATGCTGGATTCAAAGAAATGCAGGGTTTTGGACAGGAAGATCCAAACTCAACCCTAAGAGAATCTGTGCCCAGAACCCCAGGCCAACACCTGCAGCACCTGGACAGGCTGGGATGCTTTCAGTACAGGCACATCTGTTTAGCTATTTCCCTGAGATTGTCCCCAAATACTGCATGGAAACCTGCGGAGAAGCTGACAGACTCTCAGTTTGCTTGGAAAAGCATATTTATTATATAATCCTAACTTCCAAAGCAGTAGCAGGCACCTCTGCAGCTCCTCCAAGACTAAAACTGACTGAACCCTCAGTAAAGATAGAAGTGGAGTGTGACTGTGACATCCCAGTTCTAGGAAAACATGTCTGCTTCAAGGGAAAACTGACTTTCCGCTTTGTTTTCCATGTGTTTGCTCCTTCGATTGTCTCCTAATGAAATTTGGAGAGAATTATACCCAGTCCTAATACAAACCTGATGTGCCTCAGGAATTTGTCTAAATCATAAATGCTAAGAGATCCTTCCAGAGGAGCAGCTGACAGGTCACTCATCCCTTCCAGTCTGGTGGGGAAGCCAATGCAATCAGGACAGTGAGGGTGTCAGTTTGGGATCAGCTGTCCTGGCCAGCCCCGTGCCCTGCTGATTGTCACACTGGGACCTGAGCTCAAACCTGACACTGCTCTGGTCAGCCTTGCAGGGAACAGCCCAGCTCATCACCCTCCTTGCTCAGCACAGAATGCAGGCTTGGATGGGGAAGGACAGGCAATTCCCAAGCCTTATCTCATCTGGGCTGCAGCTCATCAGCTGCTCTGACCCTCGGAAACACAAGAGGGCTGCAGGCATTAACAGCAGGAACCAATACAATTACAGATCTGAAGGCAGCACATTTAAATGTGCAACAGGAACACTGGAGACACAGGAGATAAAACATCAGAGATCCCAGATGGCCAACTGCAATAGTTTTAGAAATTATTTATGTTCAGATATTCAGTTCTGAATAGTCTTAAGGGTCTGCACTAAGCAGTTACACCAAGCACGTGCCAGAGGAGCTGTGAGTGCTCAAACACCCCGGGAGCATTTCCACACTTGAGCTTCCTGTGACAGCCACTCCCAACAGCTCCAAACACCTCGGGAACGCCCCAAATCACAAATGCTGCTGGCCACAGCTCCCACACACAGCAGCACACAGTGCAAGTGTGCTCACCAGGCACTCAGGACACGAGCTGGCTCAACTCTCACAGGTTCACTGTGGAAAGCTGCTTCAGCTGCTCCCCATAAGAAAATGCTGGCTTCAGATAAAGGCAACCAAAGGCTCCTGAGTATCTCTGAGAGGGCAGTGAGACACATACAGGTGCACACCTCACTTCTGTGAGTAGATGTCATTCCCTGCAGCCATTATGTGCTGTGGCTACTGTGGGAAAACAGTGCCTGTTTTTGGAGAACTTGTAAAATCCCCTCACGCTGCCCTAATTCCTGGGATGCTGGGAAAGCAGCCACGACACACAGAATGTACAGCAGCACTTCCCTGGGCAGCAGAGTGAAACCAGATGTGCACATCCAGAGAAATAACATTTGGGATGACTGAACAGACTGAGTGGGTGGGCAACTGGAGGACCCTCCGAGAGGAACATGGTTAATGCAGAACTGGCAACCACATGAAAGCTTCTGCTGTAGGGAATTTCTGGTTGTTGCTCCACAGTGTAGAGAGCCAAAGTCTTCATCTGCACCCTCCTGCCAGGAGATATCCTAACTGGATACACTGAGCGGGGAGGACAGCAGCTATGAGGAGATCACTGTGCTTTTGGACTCTTACAAGCACCAGGCAGACAGGGCTGAAGAACCCACAGTTTATTTGTGTATTTGTGGTTCCAAACCAACACCAATATATCCAACACCCAGTACTGTATTTTCTACAGATCCCCTCAAAAGTCTCCTCTGCCTCTGAAGTCAGGTTTCCCAGTTAAAAGCAGAGGAGTCTCCTGAGTTCACACCCACAGTTTCTCACACTCTCCTAAAAGCTCACCAGAGCAACAGCAGCGAGGAGCTCACAAATGCTGCACAACCAACAAAATCTGGACATACAAGGGATAAAGACCAAGCATTTGCCAAAGCATTTGCCACAGCAGGAGAGCCATTTGGCAGCTGAAGCGGTGCACAAATGGACTGAAAGAAAAAAAAGCATTTTGTGAGAAAAGTACAAATAGAAAATACTCCAAGATGTAGAGAGGTATAGCCAAGCCTTGACCATGCCAGAAAATATTCACTGGTGCAAAGATGCACAGTGAAAAAAATGCAATTCATCTGGATTAACAGCTGGAACATTAACTATACATTGGAAGTGCTAAGGATCCAAGAGGTTTTTTTCCCCTTGGATAATGTACACTGTGTTCAGTTCCTTGGCTAACAATTGCATTTTTATCCTTGTAAATGTTATTGCAGAGTAAGTGGGTTTATCTTAATCCCATAAACCAAGGAGTTTCTGTTCCCTCTGAATACACAATTCTCCTGCAGGACAAGGGGGCAGGAAAAAGCCAAAGGAACATCCACATTTGTTACGTACGTAGGGATTTCTCCTGACGCATTAGGCCATGAAAATCCAACCCTTTGTTCTTCTCATGCTTTCTTCAAAGGGAAAAAGGAAAATTCCCCCTGACCGTGGCAGAGGGAAGCCACAAGTAAATGAACTTGTGTCACCAGGATAGAGAGGGCTTAATAATTCATTCATGATGAAGTTAAGAGGGTTTGATAAGCAAAGACAAAATGACAGATTGGCCATGGCATGAGGTTCTCTGCACCCTCAAGGTCTTTCCTCTCTTGGACTCTCTGAAGTCTATCAGGAGGAAAAACCAGCATCAAGCTCTTGGAGAAGGATTCCCCAGATCCTGGCTTGACTCTGCAATTCACTGCTGGGGCTCCAAACTGCTGAGAGACAGTGAGGGGCAAAGAGCTTTCCTGCATCAGCCTGAAGAAGAAAGGCCACAAGATGTGAATTTCCTCGAGGGCTCGGGCTGCTCCCCAGGACTCTGCAAAGAAGTGGCTTTCCTGGCTGGACTCAGCAAGCACAAACAGCAAAGTCCAGAAATCCAAACAACTCTAGACCAAAAGGAAATGGAAGCTTTTCCTACCAGTTTCTCAGCAGAATTCAAGACCAAAAGCTCCTGATGTTTGCAGCTGCTTAGGTAAGATCCAGATGTGACAACACAAACTGAGGAGTGTGACTTCCCTCTGCATGGGACTGATGCTCTAAGCATGGAGCTGCTCAAAGGCCACCAGGTACAACCATCCCTGTGCTCTGTCCCTCACTGCAGCTTTGCTGATCCCCTCCCAAAGCCCCACATTAAAAGCACAGATCGACCTTGCAGTGCTGAGTGAGATCAGTCTGGGCACTGCAATATGCTGATGCCTTACAGAGGAAGAGCAGGCTTGGAGAAACTGCATCAAAGTCCACTGACAAGCAAGGATACAGGAATGACTCTGGGAGAAAGCTGACAGTGTAATACTGACCATGGAATCAAGCCTGAGGAAAAGGCAGTGTGTTCTCCACGTGTCAGAATACTGTTAGACACCTTAGGCAAAGCAGATAAAAAAGGCAACATGAACTGCACTCTCAGACCCAAAGAACAGTCACTCAGGGACTGTCAACAGCACTGGGACTGTCTCAGTGCCCAGGCTGCTGGGAGTGCCTGATGTGCTGAGGGAAGCACAACACACCACTGAGGAAGGGCACAAGGGACAGGGATGACCCCAAGTGCAGCTGCACCTCCTCCCTGTGCTGCTGTCCCTGGAGGCTAGCCTGCTGTCCCTGGCCAGCCTGAGCTGACATGAGCTGTTCTGCTTCCCCAGGTAATGAGTAAAGAATCCACTCAACTCCCACTAAGGAGTCCTGGAACAGGAGGATGCAGATGGACAAAGCTGCTTTTCCCTGAAAGCTCTCTCCTGTGCACCAAGCCCCTCTGCAAACACAGCCTCAAAGCTCAGGAGTCCAAAGGGATTCCAGGGCAGCATCGTTTCCATCCCTGAAGCTGCCACAATCACAGTAACACACCCTCATGGCTCTGCCTGGTTTTCTCTCAGAAGATCTTAATTTCCACTGATTTCCATGAATTTACACACTTAAGACTAAAATCTCAAGCTTTTCTGTTACAGGTGCAACATCAATCCATACAGACTTTAAATGGATTGCTGCTTACACCAAAGCAATGGAGAAGTAACTGCTGTAACTGCCAGACCTGGAGAGGGAATCTTAAAAATAAAAGCCAGTAACAATGAAAAGAGCTGGGGGTCCTCTAAGGCACTTTAGTGCCACATGCATCTGACTGAGAGCTGAAATCCGTGCCATGCACCACAAGAACTTGGTCCCTCCTGCTTCAGAGCCTCACCTTTCCTTGGCCAGCTTCATTTTTAAGAAATGCTTTTTGGAAAGTGTCTGTGGAATAGAGATTTCAAAGGCATATAACGCTGACCAGATTCTGTACATAAAATTTCTCCAGCATCATAATCAGAGCAGTACTAAACAAACCCATTTCCCCCAGAAATTATACCCTGCAACTTCCATAAACAACCATCTCCCAATGCAGGCAGGGACTTAGGGCAAGAACTGACTTTTTCCCCTTTTCAAACTCCCAAGGCTTTAAAATTTCAGTTCCAGTCCTAAAACCTGAACTTTTTCAGAAATCAGAAGAACACTGAGTGTTTATCTGATGGTCTGGCACCACATTTTCCTTAAATCTTCAGAAAAACCACATTTTAATTCTCATCTTGATTAGGTGGACCCAAGTCTCCATGGAAACAAGCTGAGGGCACTCACCATGTGCCTCAAGATAAGAGGAACGTTTATGAAATAAAGTCTTCTCAACTCATCACCAGAAATAGATACCTGTGCTAATTCTGAGGGGACAACACAATAGTTGGCCAAGCTTCACAAATGGAAAAATTCCAGGGACTTGGGCTTCTGGAATCAGCAGGATTAAACTTCCCAGCCTGGTACTGTGCCCGTGGAACAGCCAACCCCACACAGGACACCCTGCTCCCACCGGGGGCTCTCCACAAACAAGCTCTCAAAACAAGTCCAGTTTTCTGGGATAAACCCCCCCCCCAAATCCAAATCCAAAAAGGTTTTCCTTTTAAAAAAGCTCCTAAAGAACCCTGGCAGTTCAAGATGTGCCTTGGAGACATTTGGAAGAACTGGACCACCTCTTGTGAAACTAAACCTAATTAAATATTTGGCTTCACAGTGGAGGTGGGGAGTAACCATCCCTTTCCAAGAAATTGGTTTCAGATCTCTAAATGTCCTCTTATTTTCAAATCCAATGACTTCAGAAGTGACATTATGTTCCTAAAATGTGTTTGGTATTAAATTACACACACTGGCACCACTACATTTCTGGAGAGGCAAGGGAAGCTCTCCCTCTGCCAAATCCCTGCCTGTGTTACCTTCAGCTACCACCACTTTGTGGTTGCATGAACTTTTGACCCACAAGTAGAGCCCAAGGGAAAGAATTCAAATTTGCTGTTTATCACTCCTCATTTTTCCATCCAATTGTTAATTCAGGTTTGGGATTATTTTTCAAATTCTGACAGAGAGCACATTCTGCTTTGAGCTTATCTCTGCCCACAACCCAATTTCGCACCAGCTGCAGTAAACTCCTAACTCTCACCCTTGGAAACAACCTAGCAGAATTTGGTTAATCTTTGTGGTAAAACACCCAATGACAAGATTTTTGTGCTACATCAATATATTTTACTGTATTAAAAAATCAAATCATTTTGATTTGTTTTTAACAACAGGTATATAATACTATAAATGCTAATATGGCTCCCTAAAATCTGACCCTCTAACAGAAATGGGAAGATCTTATAAAAGATCCAGGCAAATATTTGAAGAAAAAACATTTTGGTATTCAGAGACAAGAAATTCTTCATCACAGCTAAGACGAAAGTCTTATTTAAGAGCTTCTGCACATTGCTGTGAAACATGGGAGAATGGGGAAAGTACAAAACTGTAGAAGAGTAACTTCAGGCTTCAAAACAGGAAGAAGAGGAAAAAGTTAATCTTAAAACTAAGTTTGCTTGTTATTGATACTCACTCTCTACATTTTAAACAGTGTTAAAAGCTTCTTTTGACAGCCCTTTAGGGAAGCAATTTGTGAAAAGCACTTTAAAGGGTGATTTATTTGAAAAATTCTAATAGACTTTTGGAAGTGGGAGAATTATTGGGCCCTTGACTATTAGCACAAACACCAACCCCCCTCCAGGTCAGAGGCCTGGCAAACAGCAATATTTCAGAGGGCTTGGAGGGAATATGTAAGCAGGGGGAAATCTGCAGTGGCACAAGCCCCTCTCCTGCTCTCCTGCCTGCCTGGCAGTTCCGAGGAACCGGGAGCGGGAATGGCGCTGCCAAGGGAGCACTGGTCACTCTGGGATTCAGCCCTGCTTTTCAAACACATACTCCTCCACTCCAGAAGGCTGGACAAAGATGCATTTATTTCCTGGATTTGGGCAAAGAGAGGCTCCCCTTGCTCCTGCTCCAGGGAAGTGCAGAGGCAGGAGCCCAGAGCCACCAGGTGCTGGCTGATTCCAGGTTTGCTGCCCCTTCCAAGTGCCTGTGGATGGTGAGAAGGTCACTGCCAACACCTTCAATTCTACCCCAAGTGACCCACAGCCACTCAGGGCTCAAGCTGCTCATGGGTTTGCAGCTGAGCATGGAAGGGAAGGCAGAGAACCACAGGGGATTTGCCCTCACAGCTCTGATTCTGCTGCCCTGCTCTGCCCAAACCAGAGACATTCCAGAGCTCCCAGCACAGCCAGGAATATTTAACACCCTGAAGGACACAAGCATGAGATAGGAAGCTCAGGAAGCACAGGCAGCAGCAGCAGCTGGATTGCCAGGCAGCCTGGAATGGGCAGAAACCACGGCAACAGCTCCCAGTTCCCCTGTGCTCACTGCCAGGCTCATTCCTCGGGGTGGTTTTTAATGCCTGAGGTTGGGCTCCAGCTCCACCCCACAGCCAGGGACAAGCCCTGACTGCACATCCTTCAGCCCCACAGCAGCCACCTGAGCCTCACTGAATGGAAAATAAACAGCCATGAGCTGAAACTCAGAGAAACTTAAGGTTCAAAGGAGGCTTGGAAGTCTGGGTCTCTTGACTTGCAAGCACCACAATGTGTTTTGTACCCATTTCGAATGGATGAGCTCTTGTTATCAGAGCTGTGCAGTGCAAATTCTTCTCCTAACTGGAGGTTTAATAAATTTATTGTTAATGTAATGAAATTTAGGGATTTTTTTAAGAAACATGCTCATTACTACATTTTTAATGACCTACTCTTTTCCCACTCTCAGCTATTCAAAGACTGACAATTTTTTTCATATTTATTATTGATATTGGGGATGAGAGAAGCACAAGGAGTTTGGGGTTTTCCTACTTGTTTCATCCTAGCCAGAAGTATTCAATTCAGGAGCTTTGCTTCTGTGCACTGGAAAGCAAATCTACAGCAAGTAAAAAATCAAAGCATTGAAGAGCAGATTAGGATAATTCAAAAGGCCTTTAGAAAGCCCCCAGAACACCTTCAAGGAGTCCTTCCATCTCTGAAAACAACAATGCCTACACTTATGTTCCACTTACACAAATGAGATTCAGAAAAATAACATTAAAAGTGTGAGTTACAGTAATGCCAAACTGTTTTAGTGTTCTATGCAAAGGTTTTCATGCTGCTTTTTGCCCATTTTCTTTACAGAACTAGGATTGAATTGTGCAGAAAGCAAGAAAATATCACCCTAAAAGCTCTTAATTATTCTACATGCTTCTTATCACTTTAGTATCACTCTCATTCCCTACAGGGGAAATACATCTCCCCTCAAATAATGAAGTGGATCATTCAGCCCACAGGTGAGTATCAAGTTTGGTCATATTTTGCCTAGGGTGCATTTCATGCTCAGTTCTTTATCTTTAAACGTCTATAAATGATGGAGCAAGCTTTATTAAAAGGTATTTGGAAAGTACATTATGGCTGCCAGCAGAACCATTTTACAGCTGGGTTCAGAGTTTGGAATAATTTTGTTTCCTGAGTGCCAAGCAACACAAACTGCCATTTGCCATTCTACAGTGATTCCATTAGTTCACATCTGTCCTCAACATCAAAACACATTTCCCCACTAATGAATTTCAGACCAGTCATTTCCCATCCTGAAATAAATCCATGACAGTTTGTGGTGTAACTTCAGAGCTTTGTGGTGGCTACAGCAAACAGAACAAGACACATTTTCTCCTGCTGGCAGAACATTGGGATGATCCTGATTTATCAGAAATATTTCAAAACCACCAAGCAAGCTCAGCTCTGTAAACCTCAAAACAAGATAACCAAAATTTTATATCTGAAGCTTCTTTAGCACTGATGCCCCCCTGTGGGTTCATCATCATAGCACTGATTATTGTGCTCATCAAACCACTGGAGAGAGGAAAAGCCCCACACGGGGACCACAGCTGTATTTGCAACAGTCACTCACTGCTATAGAAGTAATAAGTTACATTTTAAATAATTGGTGTTTAAGGGATCAACCTCAGATCATCTTGCAAGTGAGTGTGGCCAATATATTGAACATTCACCAATACACAGAATTATCCTGGAGTAGTGTGTCATAAACCTGCTCTTTTATTAAAATCCAGAGTCCCAGAAGAGTTCCAAAACTCTTTAAATGCAGAAAGGATGGTGTTAACACCTAAACCCCTGCACCTGCTGTGGCAGGGAGTTGCTGAGGGTGTTTTTTACATCATCCCAAGCGCAGTAGTGACACAGATTCACTGCTCCAACAATCACCCCCTGTGGAACCCCAAAATCAGCACCATTATCTGTCCTGCAGCTAGGACAGATCAGAACACCTACCTCTATATCCTGGATTATCTTTGGGTATAAGGACCTGTAAAACGAATTGGGGGGCCCATCTGTTGGTCTGTTTTTAAACAGGTACTGATCCCTAGAAAGAAGGAAAAACAGAGTTTTCAGTGTACCACAAAGAATCCAAACTTCATAGGAATGCAAAGCCTGCCCAGAACAAACCCTGAGCACATATTCTCAAAAACACTTGGAAGAATTTTTAGTATCACCATTACAACCCTTGTGACTTTGCAATTTGACAAATATTTAAACTGTCCAAGGCTGAAAAGATAACAGTGTTTTCCAGTTCTGATTCCCTGCTCCACAAGGTGTCCAGGCAGCAGGGTGCCATCCCCTTGCTCTGTACGTGCCTTTGCTCAGGCACACCACTAGAGAGCACAGGGAAACAGGTTCTGAAGCAGAACAGCTCTCCAGAATCTTGGGAAGGACAGGAAAACTCCTGCCACAAACAGCAAAGAGGCTGAGAGGCTTCTACAGCCCAAGCTGCTACTTTACATTTTAATA